>JAHWFO010042544.1:1449719-1559669 GCA_023313115.1 Rhysida immarginata | reverse complement strand
CCCCCCCCCCCCCCCCCCCCCCCCCCCCCCCCCCCCCCCCCCCCCTCCCACTTAACAGATTTAGTTAACATTTAGTCCCCTCAGCACCCTCCCTGGGTACGGCCCTGTTTGTAGTTTGTGAAGAAAAGTTGGTTCTTTTCTGGTATCAATTATATCTATATGTGACGGATGTAAAAGAAAACAAGAACGAGTCACAAAAACCTTGGAATAAAACCAAAATTGGATTAAGTTATTATTAGGCTATGGTAAGACCCTGAAACAACTGACGTTTTGGATAGCTTTGATATTTTTCAGCTTTGAGAGCTGATAGTCTCTATCCGAAACATCAGCTGCTTTTAGGATCTTACCATTCTGTGTCCAATTTTTTTTATATTTATATCTGTACTTGGTATTCTTTGGATAATACAATTTTGAAATGGAATGAATCATCTAGAGTAGTTCTGCATTGGATTTCAATCCATCAAAATCCTTTATCAATCATTGATTGTTAATAATCCAGAACTTCTACATATATTCTCCTCGATGTCCTTTCTTTGCATTTCCTGATAATGATTACGGCCGAAGTGTATGAACAATGTTATTCTATTCCAAAGTGTTGCTAATATAAATCTAATATGTAGTAATCTTAATTAAGAAATTTTAGGATCAATAGCGAGGCAATATATTCCCTGCCTAATTTCACCCATCAACATAACATCTAATGCTTTTCGATTTTTAATAAATGAAATTATTAAAATTAAAATATTTTTTCATTAATTTTTCTTTTTCTTCCCATTAAACGACACGGAAGATCTTTAATAAATAAATGCTAAATACTGATTTAGAATATCGAATACGCGTAGAGATTAATTCATCAAGCTAAATTAATAAGGGGACATTATCTCGTTATCCCGATATTCAAAACTGAATTTACATAACTGCCAATATTTAAAATTTGTCTAATTATTATTAACACTGGAAGGTAATCGTACGTTCAATTAAGCTTAAATTACATTTCACAATTAATGCATTTAATTCGTGCGCAACTTTATAATTTGAAGTTAATGTTATGCCTATGAAATATGGATTTGAACATCTGGCTCTATATAATAGATTACCTCATTTTAAACATGAAAGTATCTTTCTACTTTACTTTACAAACAGGAAAAATCTCCAAATTTAGACATTGGCATGAATTTTTCATCACTTTAGGCAAGGGTTAGAGAAATTGCGTTTGTGTAGTCATCGGTTGAACCCAACTAACCGTAATTAAGGAGATCGGCAGCCACGGCCATTTCATCTTCCTTTTTCCCCCCTCCTTTTTCTTTCCTTTCTTGTGCGAAGGCGCCACCGAGTTTCCCACGAGGATCGGCTCGATGGCACCATCAACGGGAACCCGAAAACCTATGGCCCCATAAAGGGTACACTCAATTCTCTGGGGAAATTCAAAGAAGAGAAGAAATATTTTTGGAGTGAAACTTTAGATTTCTATTAAAAGATTATAAAACCATCAATGCTGGATTTCACTTCTATTGTCTTTGTCCGAGACATTAAGTTTAATGGCGTAATGTCATTACGCTGTGTCCAGCAAAGCAAACTTACATTGCTAATCCGGGATTCCAAGCCAAAAGAGGTAAAAGACCTTCTATCGGCATTTACTGTAGGAGAGAGAGAACGAAAAAACGAATAAAACGACAATGGTAATGGTGGTTCCAACTGTGCCGATGCAAACTCCGCAAATCCTTTCACGGGCATTCGAAAATGTTAGATTAAAACCAATAAAATTTATGGGAAAGACGATACAGAATTCGAGATTAAGCTTAGAATTGTGGGAATGCAAATGACTTTGATGTACCGTTTAGGATTCTGATTTTTTTTTTTCTCAGTAAGTACAAGTGTAAGAATTATCGATCACCCCTTATAGAAGTTTCATAAATTCCATTTCACGGATGTTTAGAATTAAAAATTTGAAATGAAACCAAGAAAATTTCTTTTGGAGCTCCCCTGACAGGAAATAAGTGCACATGATTATATTTAAAGACTTTTTTCTAATCAGATTTTCAACATCCGCAAGTTGAATTATGAAAATCTACTTGGAAAAAATTCACTTCAGCTCAGTTCATTATAGCCATAATGTCCATCTAATAATAAACGACTCTTCCTAATACGCAGGTGTCCAAAAGTAAATTGACAAATACAAAATGAAGACGATATCAAGAAGTATTGGGACTTCACCGAAAGATAGAATGGAAGTTCCTAGGTGGCATTAACCCACATGTCCAATCAGACATGTGCCCAGTGCGGATAGAAATACTGCATCTAATGAAGACATGCACCATCTAGTCTCCAGGATAAATGACACTCGGAAACGTTTTGCAACATTGAGAATTTCAGTGAGTAAAACTGGAATTTGGTGTGAAAGTGAAACAATGCCTCGCTCCAAGATTTGGACGACTCTTTAAGGTAGAGGACAGAAGGTTACAAGAAAATTTTCAAGCCGAGATTACAAGAAAATTTTCAGGCTACAGCTTTTGGAGACAAATCCAGAAAACTGGAAAAATAATCAGAAGAGTAGGGCAAAGACCCAAGGGCCACAGCACAAAGGAATGGCAAGTGTGTCAAAAGCGAGGTAACTCTCCATGGACCCGTCACAATATCGAGTCAACTATGTACAAGCGACTTCATCACCGTAACTTGTATTCAAGAAGGCCGATGCTCAGCATCCGACTTACTCTTGCACAAAGAAATGAGCTCCTTATGTGATGCAGATAGCATCAGCATTAGACCTAAGCCGTGTTTAAACAGACTTTCGACTCCTTTATATCTGAAGAGAACCTGAACTCGACAACTCCCATCCAACTTTAGAGAGTGATCTTATAGACTGATCGTGGAGTTATGAGGAGCGGCATGGTGTTAGAGATGTACTTGACTTCATGGTTCGCAGGGAACACCGTGACTAGACAACGTTAAGAATTTTATTGTAGGACTTTCAAAAATGTTCCGCTGATCAATTTCATGGATAATAATGTTCGTCCACATAGAATTATTCTGGTCGATGAATATCTCAAAAGTGATGCTATTCAGTGATGAATAATATTCGAGATGCCCTAGATTTGAACAAGTTTGGGATGCTGTAGCAAGAGCAATAGCAGCTTTAATGGATGAGAGCGATTCTCTGCCAAGCATCATTCTATGACCAACTCTTCAAAGCACATGATCTTAATTGATTTTTGGAATGTTTTTGTATTATGTAGTGTTTCGATGCATCATTATCTTTCCACATCCACTTTCATTAAAAGTTCGTCGTTTACTTTTTAGAGATGGTCTTCACTTTATGTTTGTCAATTTAATTTTAGACACCAGTGTATTTGACATTTTATTCATTTACAAGAATCGAAATTTTGGCGAAAGTCAGTCAATTTATTATGATTAATTATTTGCAGGGCAGCATTGGTGAATCAATCAATTTCGAACAAATATTGGCTTTATTCGAAGTTAGCTATTTTATGAATAATTATCGACCCAATCGAAGCTTGGTTAAAATTAGTCAATTACATAACGACTATTTCAGTGATGAATGCAGGATGATAATTTACTTTAATAGGAGACAATCATAAACGTACGCATTTCACGAAACGATGTACCTCATTTACGTTCTGATAGAAGATTGAAATTAATTTCCACCGTATCCATTATTCTATGATGAATCTTATTCTTTTGCTGCGTTTTCATGTCTTATGCTCCAGATATTACACATTAATAACTGCCGTCGACATCTATATTTCATAAGGATTGGTTAGTTTGTTTAATTTAATGACCAGCTCAGCTGCTCAGGTCATGTGGAGACGACAGGGAGAAAGTCGTAAATTCTTGCTTGGGTAAAGGAATTTTTTTAATATTACTCCCCTCATTTTTTTAATAGCTTTAAAAAAAAACTATCGTCATTCTCGGCTGGGTAGCTAAAACTGACCCGCTCTATGAGGATAATTCATTTCACTTATCGATTGAGAATAACAAATACGGCGAATGAGTTTGATTATTTTTTATATAAACTTGGGCACAAATGTCAAAAGAAACAGCAGAAGAAACAATTTTTTATATAAACAAAACGAATTCATAGTTTTTGTAAAAGTTCCTCAAGTAAGCCACTAGAGCTTTTTTATGTAACCGAAAAAAAAAAACAATTTAAGCTCCTCCATTTTTGCTTTATCATTTAACAATTTTTATTCGTGATGGATAATCTTCTCAGTGATCATTATTCAGGAAAGATATAATTTTTAATTTAAATACGCTCCCTATTCTTCAGATCATACTTGGTAACTGGGTTTATTTAATGTTACCGCGTATGCTTATCATTGATAATTCTATTGAAGATTCAGGTGTAAACTGATTTTTAACCTGTAGGAAGACGATTTTTTTTCATTAAAAATAACGAAGATTTCCTTTTGAATGTCTATGATGTGTGGCTTGCCCAAGTTTTTGGAACCGCGTTTTGGGTGCCTTTGATGAGCGTATTGTTGACCCGTTTGTCATAGATTGCAAGCCTAACAACTTAAGCGTACGAAAATAACATTCAGACACCGGTTACAAATTTGAATATTAATCGTATGACTAAGCCGAAATACTATCGTTACTTATTTTTTCGTCCAGTTTTTCTGGTTTCTGTAAAAATATTCTTTTATAGCCTTTTAAAGATCTGCTTTCCATGTTAAAGACAGAGGCTGCACTTGTGAGAGGCGCAGTTCCTAAATGTCCAGGCATGCTCAACAAAAATAATTCTAAGAAAATCCACCTATAGTAATGGCAATTTTATAATTTTGTGATAAGTAAATTTACCTCAACATCGTTTTTGTATGCGAGACAGAAATCAAATCCAAAAGGCGGCTTTTTCCTCGTTCTTATATTTATCATAATTATGATGATATAAGGCTTAATAATACCCATTTAATTTATACCGTCTATTACTAAAGGTGTAATTTTTCTGTTTTAACACTCCAAGAGGAAAAGCAAGATAAGAAGTAAATCAGGCCCGTTAACAGGATAAAAGTGAAGGTTGTGGGGCCAACCAGCTCGGAGGCAGGAAATCGTCACAAAGATTTTCGCGATGCGAACAGGAAATAGAGTTGAAGGAAAAACATTTCACTCTCCCTTTCAGCAACAGAATCAATAGTTTCCGTTCCCCATTCAAAGAAGTTCCATCAGACGAGAAAACGGTTCAATCCATAAGCTCACCGGGAAAAAAGGGAAAGAAAATGGAGAAGAAGAAAGCTCTCATCTCCTCTGTAATGAGACATAAGAAAACATGTTGAATAAATATGCACCTATACAGGCATTAAGAGGACTCCTCTTTATATAGAATGTCAGAATGTCTGAATAGGACCTAAAATTTGATGTTGCTATTGTTCGGTGTTAAAAGGTAAATTCGTACTTTTAAGATTTTTCTAAGAAAGCTTGTCTTTGTTTCAAAGGATTTGTAAGGCTTTGTTTATGTTTTTATTGGTCTATTCATTTTTAGATATCCTCCAAATGATTTCAAAATTGGTTAAGTTGATTTATTATTATTAATGATAAAATATAGTATTTTACGTTATTCGACTACATATCCACTTGAAATCGCCAGATCCAGCTTGAACATTTCTTAAAGAAGCAAAGATACCTAGGCCAAAAAAATGTTGAAATTTCCATTAACTTTAATAGTCGAACAGACTAGCTTTTCAAACCCCTGTGCCTATAAAGGATTTCTAATTCAAAATGGAGGTCGCAATTTTCATTATTGATAAGAACTCTAAAATGAAATCATGCTGTCTTGAATGTTATTGTATTAGGTTATCTTAGGGAAACCGAGTAATATTATGGAAAAACATTATTTATTATCTAAATGGATGATCTAATAACAGACAAAAGAAAGAAAGGACTTTTCATTTCCATACAACGGAATGAGATCTATTTTGTTCCAGCGCAATATGGCTAATGACATAGAAAAGAGATAATACTTATAAATTTTAATACTTACAAGGAATCCCTCGAACATGTACGTCACAGATTTCCACCAAACTGAAATATGTTACTCCATTGAAGCTACAATAGATGCTTGCAAAATAAGAACGCGGATTTTTGTTTCTTTCAAAATAACCACGAAAACAAAAAAATTTGAGCACACATATTCATACAAGGACTCCATTGTTAAAGCGGTGTATTAATGCGCTTAACGGAACTTCTTTCTTCCACTACTCACAGCAATAAGCATGAATCCAATTCAGATGAAATAGACAGCAGCAGATGGCAATTGAATGGTTTCTCAAATTTCTAAACAAACTTAGTTTTTAAAATAGATTATTACAATTAGCTAATTGCCTTCCAGTAAAAAATGTCTAGAGTAATTAATAACCATTTCCTTAATTTATTATTTCATTTTATTAAATAATTCGGTAATCAAACACGGGGCTGGCTTCATGTGCAACGTCGAGTAATACGTTGCGTTGGTGAGGGAGTTTGTAACTTTCAAATTTTAAATAAAAATAGTATTCATGGATGCCTACCTCATCTTATAAATTACTTTGAGACGAATAATTGTACAGCAAAATTAAGGTTTTATGCTTAATAACAGTGCTCTAACTGCAATTCTTTGGCGATCGCCGCTAACAAGTTTGCTTCACCTCTTTCCGCCATGTTTTTTGAACTCTGCGCACTTCCGGGGCGCTTCACTGCCGCACAACGCTATTGCTTCCACGGTGTGCTTGCGCGCAAAAAAAAAGGCTGCCGCACTATCTGGGGTTCCCTTGTTAGTAAACGAGGTAACGGTTATAAATTTTTTTTTTTAGAAATTATTATAGCAATACAACAACTTGACATTTACTACAAATCATGGACCGATAGATTCGCCTCCAAATCCTATAAATGGCCTGATGCTAGCCGTAAGCATATCTCGAGTTGCGGGTCGAATCAAGGATATGAAAGCTTGTTGACATTATTTTAGTCGAACCATTTTTTCCAAAATTTTTAGTTGAATTTTTTTAAACTGAATATTAGTCAGAATATGAAATCATATTTTTTTGGAATCAGTGGGTCTTTTTCTTCTATTTTAGATTTTAATAAACAAAGTGCTGTAAATAATTCTTACAGCTCCATCCTCTCTCAAACACCTTTTTCCCTAAAGGGAACGGTGTTTATTTTCTCGCCAATTCAAACAACTCGAGTAATTCAACGCCAACGACCAATACGTTTCTGGAAGTGCTCACTCGAGTTCCCTCAGCCAGATAAGGGACAAACCGTTTTGCACTTCCTCATTGGAACCACATTGGAACAGTTTCCGGGGATCCTCGTTAAGGTTGGGGGAAAGATAGCAGTCAACTGGGGCTAAGCAAAGTCTTATATGTAGAAGAACTGCGGGAAGGAATTTCTCATTTGTTTCAAAGACACGAAGAAATCCCTTCATTGGCAAAATAGCCGTTCAAGAGAGAAATGCTGAAAGACAAGTCACAGAGCCCGCCCCGGTTTCAAATAACATTTCTTGATAAGTTTATAAGAATTAAACTTTTAAAAAAGAAATCGTTAAAACTGACTATAGAAAAGTTTCCCCAAAATATCTGTTTTACATTAATGGGGAGAGAGTTCACGTCTTTGTAATTTGAGTGCCCACGGTGTGCAACGTAATTGTTTTCGAGTTTATTTTTTCACCTCGTTTACGACCTCTAAAATCATCCATCCACCCTAAAACGTTAGAGTTTTATTCGAATTTTTAAGCAATTTAAAGCCAGTTAATTCTTTATTCACCAAAAGACGCCCTTTTCTCAGTCCTTTATACTTAATTATTATGCCTGGAAAAGTTTAAGGTGAAATGCAATCAAAATAAACACACGCCATTAGAGACAGGAATCGTGCCGTTAGCTAAAACTGAGCAATATCATCACTGTTCAACATGAGATGTAAGAATGTTAAACGATCTTACTTTTATTTGTAAATGAAATTTGATAGGAGTTTTTATGTATTTTAAAATGAAGTAATTCTAGCTTTAAATGACATGGGTATAAAAGTCAGAGGCGAAACCGGAGGGTTAAAGGAGTATCAGGCGTAACCGGTATGTCATAGTGCGAACTGGCAGCCCCACATCTGATCAACTGTGCGCAAAATTGAATGAGGGACACGAGAAACCAGTTTGGACGAAAACGACACGACGAGAACTTTACCGAGCTCGATATTACGGTCCAAGTCCACAAATAACCACTCGTGACACCCAGCAACGCGGACGATGTTTCCGGTAAATGCAGAGAACCAGCGGGCGACTCCATATTAAGCGGCGGAGAAACGTGATAGGGTCCGATGAATGTGTCTTCACCTTTGCAACAAATGGATTGCTCGGTTCCAACTACCCGTTATTAAATTTTTTGGCGATTGCTTTTTTAGGTTATGGGCTGAATGCATTCGTCCTATTATAAAGAAACGTTGACGCCAATCAATTTTAACAGTTCTAAATGAGCATTGTCAGATCAGTTTAAAGCATTTCATTTCTAAACGATAATGTTCCGACATGGAGTACCTATTAGTTTGAAAGAATCTAGAAAGAAAACATTCTCCACCTTCATCCGAGTTTGTTGTAACTTCGTTTTGAAGAAAGGTTTTAAACAATGAATTAAAATTGCTCGACCAAATATTGGACAGTAGAAGGAATTTCTAAACCAAGGTATTCGGGACACTGTCAAGTATTTCTAATAACAATATTGGAATAAGGGGCCTTGGTTTAGCAATATAAAATTATTTAATTTGACCGACGCGTTTCGACAGTTTCATCATCTACAGAGTCACATTACCAATGAAGATTTGAAAAATCGAGCTTACATTCAAAAGTAATTATGTCACCAGTAATTAAAAATATAACAATTAACTGAAATATAAACAATGAGCGGCATTGTTAAGTAAATAATATTGTAAGTTATTAGGAGCTTTAGCATGAAAAGCTACTTATAAGAATGCGCCCTTGGTCTGTACGTTTATCCGGCCGTCCGCCGTTTGCACGATAACTTGAAAACGAATTAACTTTTTCAAATTCTGTTTTCAGAAATATGACCATCGAAGTCTTAGCTCAGCCGTATCAACTTTTCAGAATTTTTCGTGGACCCCTTCAAGTCGAATTCACGTGCTAAAACAGTGAGTGTAAAGAATACAAAGAAAATGGCATGTCATATAACAATCGATTTGTCAAGAAGGAATGCATTGTTACTTTCTGTTCATCTTAAGCATTACTGACATCGGCGCGCGCACGTGAAATCGCTTTGTCGACGCACGATTGCTCAAGTGCTCATAATCCATATTATTAAGTAGCCGAAGAATGGAGCTACTTATTAGTTTTATAATGTCTTAACTGTGTACCCCTTCATAATTTCTACATTTTTTGAGGTAGAAGGTTGAAATTCGGTATGTAGCGTCCTATGGGCATGTCCATCTGCACTATCTAGTTTGGTTTTGATTGGTACACTGGGGCCGGAATTACGGGGGTGGGATTCAGAGAGGACAACATATCTAAGTGCTATTTAGGTATGTAAAGGCGTGAAATTCAGTATCCAGATTCCTCTAGGCAAGATCTACATTACTATGAAGTTTAGGCCCAGGTGTTTCATTGGGGTCAGATTTGCGGGGGTGGTAGTCACGTGGTCTTTAGAACTATGCCAATATATGGCTTGTGATATATCATACGTTTGGAAATGATGAGAAAGGAAAGAAAATACGTGTTTTTTTACATTTTCTACATATTACGTTCAAGAAAATTAATTTTTGATGAAAAAACTTGGGGAGAGGTAAAAATTGCAGATAAAGGGGTGGAAATAGATGACTTCAGGATCTGCTACTTGCCTTACCCTACCCGGAGGAGGGAGAGGGGGGGATTAATTTTTTTAATAAATGTATAAATGTATTTCTCCTTCACTGCTAAGGCTCCTACTTGGAATGTTTACAAGATTTTATTTAATTATTGTTTGAGGTCTACATGAGGTCTTGGATGAAGTTTAAAATATCATTTATATCAAATTGGACTTGATTATTTATGACTTTGTCACCGTTGTGAATCGTTTTCTAGCAGGCTAAGGTTCTTGTAATTTTTTGTTGATCTTGATTTGCATTACATATTCTACAGGCTGGCTCATAAATAAGTTCAGGTTTTTGACAGCCAACAACTTTTGAACGGAGCAAAAAATATTAAATCCGTAAAGTGGTGACAGCGAGACGAGGCCCCGCCTCATTACGCTTTGGCTGTCCGCGCATCTCCGAATGAAACTTTCCCTGAAAGTTGGATTAAGCACCGTGGTCCCGTCGAATGGCCAATTTTTTTCTTGTAGGGCTATCTCAAAGAGAAAGTCTACGCCATCCCATTGACGGCATCGAGGAACTGAAGGAACTGATAACCCAAGAATTTAACGAAATTCCTATTGAATTCTGTCGCAAGGCGTGTGCAAACGTGGCTTTGCGCCGATGGAGCACAGATTGATATTACACTGGAAAACCGCACAAAGAAACATTTTTGTATCCTTTGATGATGTATACCACTTCACAATGGAGTTATTGGCTGTCAAACAATAACTCCATTTGTATTTATGGTAGCTTAAATGCTTAGTAAAAGTTGATCTATTGTCCTTGTTGATCCATGATCTTCGGTGTTCATTGTCATTGTATTTGGCCGGAAACTTTCTTGAGGTTATTTCAATATAATGAAATTTAGATAAAATTTAATTGAACCTTTGCAATCTCAAGTTCTCACATAATTAAATCGTATCGAATAATAGGGGCTTTTTGGAGAAAATAAAGAACTCTGGAGTTAGTAAATATTCCAACCCTGACCGGCGTTTTCATTATTTCAACGTTCTAATGAATCACTGAAAAGTAACTTTATGATAATTATTAATTGGTAAATTTTTGGGCGCGTCATCTTCCATGTCATTTGTCATTATCTTTACACATATCCAGGATAAGTAGACACGTCTATGCCCATGATTAAAATACCGCTGCATGGTATTAACAGCAAATCTTTATATATAAAAATTCAGACTCAGGGTGCGTCTGTGAATGTTCTAAAAAGTTTGAACAACTGTGAACCACTTATCCAATTAAGCTTATATTCGCATCATATGTTCATTAGGTTCAGAGTAAGGTTTACATGTGCCGAAAGGGGAGGGGGGGGTTAAGGTTTACATGTGCCGAAAATAATATATCTATACAGGGTGGCCCATTTATGTGTGTACACGGAACTATCTCGAAAACAAAGCATTGTACGAAAAAATGTCCAAAATTAAGTGAATTACTTCGCGGGGGAAATTAATTAGCCAAAAAATTAGCCCCCCCCCCCTTATCTATTATAAAACGCATATTAGGCTAGAAAGACAAAACAGCAAGATACCCGTTCAACTGATTAATAGACTTCCAAAGTGCAAGAAGCCATACGAGCAAGCGCTCTGTAGTCACTCTGGAGATTCTTAAGTCAATTGCTACTGATATCGTATGCAGATGGAAGAACAAAGCGGCTTAGTGTAAACCATCCAAACTGATAAAATGGGGCATGACAGATTCTGCGCGCAAATTTCACTTTGCCACTATCTCAAGTTCCAGCATTCTCTGGGAACTTTTGGGCTAATTTCAGCACTAGTACATGATATGTGTTACCATGGTTGTAAGCTGTGTTCACAAACGATTAATCATTTCAAAAAATGCTGGTCGCCGATTGACATAATGCAAAGAGTAGAACAGTCCTATGGACATATGAGTTGATGGCGGTTCCTTCCTATATCGTTCCGACAATGAAGTTTGGCTCGGGTCCATTAGTCGTTACCGACAAAGCCAAGACTACTTCTGGGAAGTTCGTGCAATATTGCTATGCTTAGAATGGTTGAGGATATGAGTGTGGATAAGTCGATTGATTAATGCAGACTCCTGATGTGAGCCCTTATGGAGAATCTTTGGGATAAATTGGATCGTTAAAGGGTAGATGTACGTGAAAACTCCTCATAGAACGAGGTCGAAACGGTGGCTACGTTAAAGGCCGAATAAAGGAACATATTAAATCTAATGAAAAATATGGAAGGGAATTTACAGCATACCACGTTATAAAATCCAGAAGATTCATCAGTAGATACATGTATTATCTAAACACAGGTGCTCGGATAAAAATAGCAGAACAGCGTACTTAAGAAAGCTTGCTTTTACTATACTTTATTGGTCTAAATGATCATTACATATCGAACTAATGTTCTCTAGCTATATTAAGTAAAAGTTGAAGACTTTCAGACTTGATGAATTCATTTAAGACCCGATAAGCAAGTTGTCGACTTAAAATTCCTTGAAACGTTTCATTCTGCTAATAGTCATCTGCTCAAAATGTATGTGCATAATTAAATTTCAAATATCAATAATGTATGCAATTTTATTCAATCTGCAGCGGCAGTTTTAATGCAAATCGGGTCGAGATTAGCCCATTTCATGCAGCAGGTACTTAGTGAAATTAGACGTAACCTCGTGGAACAAATTCAGAGACAAAATGGCTCGAGATCTTGACGTCGCCTTTAAGAGAGCAAATCCTTTCCCTTTTTGGGTTCGGCGTCTAAATTAAAAGTTTCGAACGAACTAGTTTTGCAGAAGAGCAAATTCAATTAAAATTTTCTTTTAAGAGCCTCGTTCATTTGAGCTAACAAGGCGAATGCTTGCCAGTGGATTAGCGGTGCAACGCCATTTTCGATAGCAATTGCATTAGTGCCGCCGACCCTCGCCTAAAAGACACACGCACACACATGCACACAGATCGTCGGAGGATCAGTCTTCCGCCTCGCAGACTTCGTACTAAGGCAGGTGGACGGGCTAATCGACTTCAACCGACCATCGGGGTGATTAATCGAGGCGATATGGTTGAAAAGGATAAAAATCAGTTTTAAGAAGAGATCAAGCGACGCTTGGCGAGTCAGACTGAGATGGTAGGAATCCGGTGAAAGATGGGCGGGAAAATTTTATCCTCTGCTTCTCTAATGGGAAGAATTGAAAACGAAATACAGATTCAGCTGAATGGATCGTACCACTGGGCACCTGCGTTTACAATATTCTCAAAAGTAATGGAGATAGTAAATGTTTTTAGGGTAGATGTCCTTTTGAATTTACATCTTTAACGGGCGTTTTAATAAGTAACCGATGTCTCGTTACCTACATCAAGATAGTTATGCATTATAACCTATCATGTGCCATGCAACTTTAAACATCAGAATGCATCTCCTCTAGAGCCGGTTGGCTACAAACCACAAACCTTAATTATACATACATTATACCACAGTGAGGATTAACGTCTCAGCCTTACTTTAACCAACGAAAATTGTTTTGAAGTAAAGTGATTATAGCCTGGATCAATGCCATTCTCCTGGAAACAAGTAAATGAAAACGTCAACACCAAAAAATAAGGAAACTTAATTCGCGAAGTAGCCACAGGGAATTAATGCATACTAAGTATACAAAAGGAATTTAGAAATCGAAATATCGTGATCAGAAGAGTAATTTAGGGTTATTTTGAGATCTTATGCGTTCCTCCGAAAGAAATGCGCAATGAAACTCTTCTGCTAGTCGGTCGCCTTTGGGCTTTTTCCACTAGAATGTTCACCACAAATTTAATTAGTCTCTCCTCATTTGCACTCAAGGGAAAGCAAAAGATTTCATTTTAACAAACCACAATTCTACACCGACTAAAGAAGTTCGACAAATTTGTACTTTTTAATAAATTATGACTTCCTCTAATTCGCTACACAAACGAGTTCTAAATTAGATTATCTTCAAGAGCGCGCCAAAAAATTCAACGGTACTCTTATAGCCTATAATTGGAGTTTATACTCTCAGGACTTCAAACGGCCTTATCGAACCAAGAATGTTTTATGACTCGATTCCACCCACACATTATATTTTTTTCTTTAATACTTTGCCGTAGACGATAATAAAAACTTCTTTTTCCGCGCTGGAGAGTAAAAAACGAAATAGAGAAAAAAAATACTTCAAGGGCGTTTCGAAGAAAAGTATTAATCAATCAGCAGACGGAAAAAAGTTGGGTGCTTTGGAACCGAACCTGGTTTTTATTGAGAGGCCGTTAAGGTTATTACATTTTAATAAACAGGGATTGAAAATGAAATGGTCTGCAACGAAAAAAGTAAAAGAAGAAATTAAGCAGCTCCGACGGAAGAAGGAGATTCATTTCTTCCGCAAGCTTACTATTGGGAAAAAGCAATTATTTCCAGCATGTATTAGCCCTCCGTAGGAAAGTAACAGTGAAAAAAAATTTTAAAGATTCTTCTACAGATTACAGAGAGGAAAGTTCTTTTAAAATTTAGAATATCCGCATTTTTAATCATTTCAGTTTTATTCAATTTATCTTACGAGCCGTGATTGAAATTTTTCATTAAAAAGTAGGGAGATGTGCAGATAGATACTATAATGTAAATACGCTCGACTAGAGCAGCTGTCTTTGAAGGAAAGCTATGGTTTCTTTTAAAAAGAATATCATGCAGAATTTTAAGAGACGTATGTATATCTTGCTATATCAACATGTAAATTAATGTACATTTTATTTATTTAAATTTGGTTACAAATTAAACCTAGCCTAGGAATGTATGGCTTGAAAGGCCGACGAGTTGGGTCCCATGCAGATAAACAAAAATATAAAGTAGCATAATAATAAATATAATTCATATAAGAAATAAAAAGAAAAAGAAAACAATCAAGGATTAATAACCGATTATAACTATATTTAATACAATTAGTTGTTAACTGGTTCAGAAAGAATAATTAGTAAAAACAATAAGGATTTCAACTGATTTTTGAAGTTATGAATAGAGGATATAGCGCGAATATCTTCTGGTAATTTAGTCCATCATTTAATACCAGCGTAAGAAACGTAACGACTCTGGTAATTATTTCTTATTTATGGTAATATAGGAATGCCAGTTTTTACAGTAATTTATAGTAAGTGGGATCGAAAGTTTTAAGTGACTATTGATTAATTTAAATAGAAAAAGGTAGAGCAGGATGGATGGTTGATGGATAGTTAAAATGCTGTATAAATCAAAATAGTGAGAAATAAAATTCTAAGGAACCATTTTTGAAGCTGGTATACGTAGTCTAGTTAAAGGTAAACTCCACGGAAAAAATCGACTTTATTTTTTTTGTATCATAACATTAATCCAGGTTAATAGAGTATATATCATTCAAAATTTTTCGATATTTCCTAATATTTTATTAAGAAAAATGCCTCGGAAAATTGAAAGTTTGCGTGGGATCTTCCATTCCCTTCTCCAGAGAGCACGACGGAACAAAGCGTCATTTCTTGCCGCGAGAATCTCGGGGAATTTCGTCGCCGAGATTCTAGTCGCTTTCAACGATGCTACATAACGTAAGATTATGCTAACCTGTTTTATGTCGGAATGCCTTCAATTTGTTCTCTGTTTGGATGTGTAAATAGATAATCGAATAGCAATTTCACGTTTCATAGATTTCCACAATCAGAAGCGATTAAAAAACAGTGGATTAGTTTTTGACAGCGAGGGAACTGCTATTCAACTCCAAACAGCATCGTGTGTTCAGCTCATTTTGAAGCGTCTTGCTTTGTCTACGCATCCGCCGTTATAAATTCAATATCAATTCAAACAAGAAATTCGCTGAAACTAGATCACGTATTAGGTGGAACTAGATGCTCTTCCAACTCTAAACGGGCCTGGCATTCTTCAAGAACAACGACCGCAACAGCATTTGTTAAACGCCGAAGGAAAGAGGTAGGCATATCTGCTGTGTAGGGACTGTGTAGGGCACACGCCGACACGCCAAGCAGAAGATCCCGTTTCACGGTTTAATACATAGGGCTGTATATCGCAGAAATTTCCGTAGCATTTAATTCTGTTAACAGCCCCTGTACATCGCTGTCACTGTTATCAAAATCGCTGTCGTCACTGTCGGTCTTGTTTTCATATTCATAGTCCATTGTAGGCCTAGACCACTGCGATGCCTTGACCAGGGAAGCGGGAGAACTGATAGCGGCGCCTGCGATAGCGTTCAACATAGCCAACTAAAAATACGTATTTTTAGTTGGCTATGAGCGTTCAATGTATGACGTCACGATTTCGAAACTCCTTCGCACCTCTCGGCAACTTCTGACGTCACAGGTGCCGAAACGTGGCGTCAGTGTCGATCGGGGGGGGGGGGGGGGGAGAAAAAAAATGAAAGTTTAGACCTTATATATTGTGTTCCCCTAATTCTTTTGAGCTGTATATTATAATAGTAAAATACCGAGTGGGACTTTATGCAAATAAGAAATTAATCCCTGCTTTGTATTAAGAATAGATAACAAAGCGTTGATATGAACATTCCAGGATAAATCAAAAGTTAAATATAGACCTAAATACTTAAATGAATCGGTGCTAGAAAGTAAATGGGTATTATAGTATAACGGTAAGCTTTGAGGAACAGATACTGTTTATTGGGTTGATAGAAGATCAGATACTTAGCTTTATTGAGATTTAAGACTTAACGAATTAGCAGAATTCCATTGACTTAGGAGAACTAAGGTTTAATTTGTTAATGTAGTTAGATGGGAGATGCTGAAATCAGCAAATAATGGAGCAACATCATCAGCAAATAATGTTGTTATGGTAGGAGATAAAGTTAAAGGTAGTTCATTAATGAACAAATTAAATAATAAACGGGGAGAGTATAGATCCTTGGGGTACACTAGAGTTACGATTAAGGTGAAGGAGGAAGTCTCATACATAGCTAAAAAATAGCTCCGATCAGAAAATAACTCAATTAGCCAATGGAGTGGAGGACCACGTATATTCATTATTCTATTATTTTAAGAAAACATAACCACTCTTTATGGACAATCATTTGATAGATTATTATAATAGCGTGTTACGTTCTAAATTTTCTCAAGATAAATGATAGGAATTCCATCAAATGATTGTCCAATAAATATTTAGGAAAAAACGGATTTTTTTCAAACCATACTTTCAATACGTTTTATAATATCTGTTATAGTAAAAATCTTTATATTTGATTCATTATAGTCGCGTGGTTTTTCAATTTCAAATTTGAATTTCTTTTGTATATTTACTCGTCAAACCTTTTACAACGACACCCCATATGCCATATAAACACGCTTAACAAATTTTTCAATTTTACAAGGTTTTTAAAATTTGATTTTCAAAAATTTTCCCGTTAACATAGATTGCCATCAGAACTAAATATGTGTAGCAAGTTTCAGCTCTCTAGTTTGTCAGGAAGTTGGTTTAATATCGATTGCAAGATTATACTATACTACACACAGATAAATTTGTTGGTGAGTTTATTGAAAGTGTGGAAGAAAAAGCTGGAGTTTTCTCCTTTGTTTGACAATTTTTATATTATCCAGAGACTATTGGGATACAATAAAAACTTTTCATCTTTAGAACAGTTATTGGCATAAATCAGATGCCAATGTTAGGTTAGTGGGAATAAATGACAATTTCGAGCGTACTTAAGATAATTTTATATTTGCAGTAGGTTTGCGAGAGCTACTCAAAAGGACTGAGACTGAATTTTTAACGCTAAATTATTTATTCAGGATTAATGGGCACATGGTGTTTTTCGAAATAGCTTGATTTCAGCTTGAAAACAAATAGAAATAAGAGAAGCTTTTTTTTCTCGCTTGATATGCGGAAAAGTTTGGTCATAACGTTCAACCACTTCGTTAGATCAATGGTCTTTATTTCCGGATATGTTGCTGCTGTTTTTCCAAGACGGACAAGTAATACTGTGCTCTCTCTTATACGCAGTGGAACCAGTGAGGATGATAGGCTAACCAAAAGAAAATTGTCTTGGATCCGTAATGTCCAAAAGGGCCCGCCGATGAGCTTGTAAAAGATATTTCCTAATCACACAAGAAATAGGCTAGGCTTGTTGGGGGCCGGTTAATCCGTTACTGGATGATGGTACACCTCCCATGTCAATCGGGCACACTTTGCTCGCCGATTTGACAACTCCGGCTTTTGTTATTTCGATGTGAGTGACGAAGATGATATCGAAGTGTTTGCTGGCCGATTTGCCTTCAAATCATGGTATTGTAACTATTACTCATCGCCAGTAATTATGCACTGCAGAAAGTCGTATCACCAAACTGCTGTTGCTTCTGTAGACCTCAATTTTCATCCGTTTTTGTTCAAGAATCAGTAACCGCGAATCCAGTGGGCACACATCCGACGCATGTGGAGATGATATTGTGAATATACTATCTGCATTGGTGCCATAGCGACAGAGTTTCCGCCCGAATATTTGCCGACAATCTTCACGGACCATTGCAGCATATGAGTTAATGAATATCTTCGTGATTGCATACGAAATGTTGCTCCTCGGGCCATTTTTCGCTGTCCTCTACATAGACAATACCATAGTATACGTTGCCGAAATTCACATGTCAACGGGTTTTCAAGTGCACATCTGAGGAAAAAAAGAGGGTCAGAGCGAACTTGTGAAATTTTCGACGTAGAATATTAATTATTCGCATTCATATACAGTCCTAATTTCTAGAGTTACAAGAAGGAAACAGTGGTCTATGATAACTCTCCAGCCAGCACACGCTAAACAAAATAAAGGTTGTCTCAAACTTAATATTTCGTAGCTCGCTACAACAAAAACTATTTATCAGAAAATTATGAAATTTTGGGAATGCCTTAATTACATAATGGAAATTTTCTCCATAGCAAAATTAAAGGTTAGTTACAGAAATTTTGATCCAAGCCAAAATTTCATGGAGAGGTTGGATCGTGAAAGCTGATCCCATCATATAAAGAAAAACTTTAGAGTGATGATGCTGCTGCTGATGATGACAATAACGACGACTTAATTATTTTTCAATAACGACGACTTAATTGAACATATTTTGTAATCATTAGACAAATAAATTGTGTAGCTAATTGATATGTTAACTATAAAGCTATAGTATGCCCTCTATCGGTGGTTTTTGGAACTAACTTTTTTTAAATTTTTGTTCAGGAAAAAATTCCCATCTTGTAATTAAGGCTTTCCCAAATTTTATATATACAGGGTGTCCGAAAGGTCTAGCACTATGATGTATATCACAGTCTAGAGGCGATGCATTAGATAGAACAAAAACGTCTTTTAGCAATTGGATTGTGGGCTTTCCATTTCAGACCTCAAAAGTGACCTTCAAGGTCATTCACACCCTAACTTTTTCCCTATCAGAGATAGAAGAATATTTCCAATTACGAACTTTTAGAGCACCCAAAATTAGTCTAAACCCATGTTTACTTTAACGGATTCATAGGAAAATCTGAGATAAATGAGGACGAAGATTGGTATGCTACTCGTCGTCCCTCCCCCCACCCCCCTCATACAACAGTGGCACAGTTTCTCATGCGAAATTATAAATTATTCAAAGTTATACGAGGGCATTTTGAAAAGTAATGCCTCCATGGCTGTAACTATTTTTTAACCGATTTTCAAAATTCTTTTTGTATCTGATACTTACATTTGTCCTCTATGTAATGCACTATTCACTTTTCGACATAGTCCCCATTCCTTTTCACGCATTACATCAACGCGTGGACTAGTTGGGTGAACCCATCGGAGAGGAATTCCGGGGTTGTCGTCGACACGAGGATTGACTGGCAGCTTTGGATCTTCTTCTGCAGCACGATAACGCCCGTCCGCACACGATCGCCACACATCAGAGGAGGTTGCAGCGCCTACAGTTTAAAGATGAAAAACTGCAGTTCAAAAATGAAAGACTTTGCAACTTGCGACTTTCACCACTTCCCAAAGAGGAAAGAGCACCTTAAGGGCCATGAGTTGCGTTCTGACGACGAGGTGAAACCTTCCGTTCGGTCCTGGATACGACAACCTCGGAATTCCTCTCCGACGGGTTTACCCGACTAGTCACGCGTTGGCGCAAAGCGTGGAAAGGGATGGGGACTATGTCGAAAAGTGAATAGTGCATTACATAGAGGACAAATGTAAGTATCAGATACAAAAATAATTTTGAAAATCGGTTAAAAAATAAAAAAGTTACAGCCATGGAGGCATTACTTTTCAATATGCCCTCGTAAAATATGGGATTCAAGGAGGAATTGAAGTGGCCATTAGGCAAATTCCTGCCATGATAATGACAGCTGTCCAGAAGGCAATCACCTATCGCGCACAGTTATGCCTTGCAACCGAAGGCCAACACTTTGAACATACTTTAAAATAACCTACAAGATGCTCGATTTTGGAACTGGGGACTTAAATTACATGTAGTATTCAACCCTTTTGAGTTTAGAAATAAAAAGTTCACTAATTGATTTGTTTGTGACTTCTCAACACGATGGTGGGAGCGTAGCATACCAATCTTGTTTAAAAAGTTCTTGTTTATACAATCTTCTTCGAACTTCACTTCCTTAAATACAAATTCTTTGTATGCGAATATAAAATGCTTAAGGAAGAAGCTCAAATTTATATACAGTATATATACAGGGTGTCCGAAAAGTCTAGCGCTATGATGTATATCACAGTCCAGAGGCGATGCATTAGATAGAACAAAAACGTCTTATAACAAGTGGATCGTGGGCTTTCCATTTCCGACCTCAAAAGTGACCTTCAAGGCCATCTTCATGGGTCAAAAACCTTCCTAGAAAAATATTCAGTCGAATAGCGAAAACCCCATCCAAATCGGATCAGTAGTTTTTGAGAAACTCGCGAACATACATACATACATACATACATACATACATACATACATACATACATACATACATATATTTTTTAAAGTCCGTAAAAAAACTCATTTCCATTCAATGCTTAAAAAAAATTCTGCAGAATTCAGTTTTCCTCCATTGCCTTTGTGAAGTTTATTTATGTAAAAGGTCCCCTGAATCGACAAACATTTTAAAAAATGTAAATTATTGTCGTGTGCCTTGGACATTTGAATAAGGTTATAAAGGTAATTTATTAAATATCTCAAAGAACATCAAATAATAAAATAATACTCTATAACGATCCGGCCATAAAGAATTTGCTCGTTTCATCTATCTAACCCTGATTTTAGACTGCAATATAGGTTCAAATTTAATTCTACTACGTGAATCTCAGCCAAAACAGTTCTCGGACAGATACTGATTACTAAACCAAAGGATATTTGACAGCAGATCTTCCTCGAATTTCCATTCCATTGATAAAAGCTTAATCGAATCTCGTTCCCATGAATACCATATGTCGCTCTTTTACAATCTCCAAATGGTTTTTGTCTGTGCTTTGCTTTTGATAGACGACACAACAACGAGGGTCGATCGATTAAGCACCAAAAATTCGATTATTCCAACCAAGCTGTACGTTTCGTCACATGTTGGCCACGAAAAGATAACCAAAAAGTCGGGAATGAAATTTTGGTTATTAGCTATTAAGATGAATTTCATATTTCATCTTAAAATAATATTTAAAAATAAATGTCATAAAAGTTAGGAGTTTAGATTTATTCATAAGAGCGCAAAACATTCGGAGAAATGTATTAATGTGAAATAAAAAAAAAAAAAAGAGAGAATTTGGTGAAATGCTAAATTTCTTTCATTAAATGTCACTGACGTCGAAAGGAGCGGTCGTTGAAAATCCTGGCGACGATTTTATCAACTGTCATTTGAGGATATTAAATGTAAACAGGGCCTTTGAGGATTCCTTGAAAACGTCGTGGCGTCATTTCTTTTCTTTTCTCCCTTTCCATCCAGGACCATTTCCATCTGATAATTCCACTCGATCTGAATAATCCGTCAGTGCAGTCTGTGGTGTAGAAAATCAGATGCAATGTCAGAGGCTTGAAAAGCTCAAGGCGCCTCCAATGTCGAAATCGATTGAGTGTGGCAGCTTCGACCCTTGTCATACGTTTTGAGCACTGGGAATTGCTGATAAAATTTTGATATTGTGCTCAATTTTTTCTCCTCCTCGTCGACGAATGGATAAGAAAAAAGAAAATCGATCACTCGCAAGCAGGCGATGAAAAGCCGTTCAATTGGGAGAGCACTCTTACTTTGCTATTCAGGGCGCGTTTTATCCGCAATATCCGCCGCCGCCGGCTTTATATCATTACTCGGCGCAATACATTCCGGTTCATCGTCTTTTACGGCTCATCTTTAATACTGGCGGAATCTGTCCTTTTTCGACATGTTCTCAATTGATTTTTCGGGTGTTACCAAAAGTCTACCATACTAGACGTTTCGAAAATCACGGGAATTAAATACTTGAGACTGATCAAATTCGAGTCCTTTTATGGTCTTGGATGGTTCATGGTGCTATAAAGTTAGGAAGTACCTTGAAAAGCGATTTTAATTTTTTTCTGGGAAATTTTAAGGATATTTATTTATACTAGCAAATTAGAATATTAAACTAGAATTAAACTAGTAAGATTATGAATTTTCTTAAAGACATTGTTATTAAGGGAACAAACCTTAATTCAAAAGCATATAACTAAAAGGAGAAATAACATCTAATCTTGTAATGGCCAACGTTTCTTTCTCGTACAGTTACCCACGGCTCAACTGCTGTTTGCGGTCGCCACAACATTATCAAAAGCTCAACAAACACAGATAGCTATGTGGATGATAATTATTTATTCACTTCCTACCAGTCCAGTGAACCTGCCCAGACATTAGTATAAGACAGTAACGGGCTACTACGATGGTATGTCGATCGTGGATTAAGGTCATAGTAAAGACAATAATACCATTAATCTGTTGCTGATCACCATCGACTTTTTCAACCAATAGACCGTTTAAACAGGACAATACCTATATTTTATTACTAACAATATAGCAATCTGGACAAACACAACGAAAGTATTTTTAATCATAACATTTACTGATAATAAAATTATTAGGGCAGCTTATCGGATTTCTCCAGTAAACAATAATAATCAAGACAATATTTCCTCCTTGTCTGCCATTTCTCATATGTCATTCTTTGAATAAATGGAGCGAAAGTTATTGCAAAGCTGATATCAATACTCTTATTTTCCAGGGTGCGGTCTTTCGTAGTACACGATGTAGCAAACAATGTTGTTTCCGCCACACTTGTGACCAAAAGTTTCCGGACATCTTACTTTGCATTGCAACGATGTTGTTGAACCTCCCTTTGGCTTTACTGCGGCTTCTTACTCTCCGAGGAAGACTTTCTACCAGATTTTGGTAGATATCTTTTGTAACAAGATTGTTGACGAATTGAGTCACAGATGTTACGGGATGTGGCCTAGCCCGTAGTCATGGCTCCAATTCAATGGGATTTTTATTAGTCCAGTTCATTTCTTCATCTCTAAATCATTCCTGTATACACCTTGCTTTGTGACGTCGGTACGGATATAAGTTCATACTCATACTCTCTCCATAATTATTGGCAGTACAGAATTATCCCAAATATCAAGTTAAGTTGCAGACGTCATTGTCCCTGCTGCTGGAATAAGCTGGCCCAGTCCAAACCATAAAAATGAATCCCATATCATGACACAATATTCTCCAAACTTCATAATGGCATCATGCATCCAGGCATGAAGCGTTCTTAGGGCATCCACCAGATCCAAATTCGACCATCTGATTACCAGACTATATTCACAGATACACCGCTCCATAAGACTTGTTTCCATTTCTTCGCGGTCCAGTTTTGGTTAGATGTATACCATTCTAAACGTCACTCCGTTTTGATTCTACTGATTTGGGGTCTGTGAGCAGCACGGCCATAAAAGCCGAGTGTCTTCAATATCCGGTGAATGGTGATGTATAGTCGGGTGCAAAAAGGTTTTTACCTGCTTTATAGGAACTGAGCTTACCGGATGCTGATGGGTTGCAAAATCAGGTTCTTTTATTGAGAGTCAAGGCAGATTAGGCTGGACTTGTCCCGTCTGCATGAAAATAAGGTAGCAGATATACGCTTGGGATGTGCTATTCGCGTGCTCAACTATAACCTTTTTGCACTGAATGAGTGGTACTTGAAATGGCATTTCGGAACTCTTTAGCGATTTTTCGATTGAAAAATGGAAGGAAAACTTCTGCGACCTGGATTCGAACCAGGAACCTCGACTATCATGGCCGACGCCTCTACCAATTGGGCTATCGCAGACACCTGGACAGCCAAGCTGTCTCGAGATGTCTTAAAGACAACCAAGTTGTCACGGTTGAAAGCCCAATGGGAGACGGGAACCTGGCCCGCAGATCGAGAAGTGCGATAGCCCAATTGCTAGAGGCGTCGGCCATGATAGTCGAGGTTCCTGGTTCGAATCCAGGTCGCAGAAGTTTTCCTTCCATTTTTCAATCGAAAAATCATTACCTATGCTTGGAGAGCATCTCCAGTTTGTAATCATTATCATTTTCTTTAGCGATTGTTTCAGCTGAAGACTTTCGAATGCACCGTGTCACAAGTGCTAGCATTCGACGATCCCTTTCTGTCATTTCTTTATCCTGTCACTTTCCGGTTTCATTGAGTTTGCTTTTTCAGATTTCCACCTGATAACGATGTCACAGTTGAACGGGAGATTTTTAGAATGACAGAAATAATGTCATATACAGGTGACAACTTATTGTATAGGTGACAACCGCTGATCCTACCATATTAAACTTACTGAGCGACCCATACTGCACTATTACAAATTAAAAATGAGCCCATTAAGGCATGTAAATTAAGACCATGTAACATTTTGTTTCGGAGAGGTGTCCGTAAAAAGTTTTGATCACACAGTGTATTTAAATCTGCCAATTTTTGATAGTAATCGACTAGCTGGTTTTTGTGATAAAGATTGCCAATGCTCTACACACTCAAATGCCCAGCGGTTTTTACCAAACAACAATGCATTTCTTGAAAACTGAAATGCAAACTAAATTATGGCCGGTTTTAAACTAACATTTCCCATACTCCCAACTAATTAAAGTCTTTCAATTACATTTACGCCAAATGACTATTACTTGCCATTGAAACTAGTGCAAACTGTTCTCATTTACTGCTCTCACTAAAAAATTAAAGATTTATTATCCGACAATTAAATACTACCTCAACTGAAACAGGATTTTGTATATTTTCCTTCCCTCAGTCTAGCTGGAAGAGTCTTCTTTCCTTCATCTTAGATTGTGGTGATCATTTTTCACCCACTTCTATTGGTGATTGAGTGAAACGAATACCTAACTTTTTTCGGGTTAGACATTATTCCAACTATCACTGTCAAATTTCACAGTTCTACTTCTATTTAATTTGTAAATAAATTAAGATCAAGAACTTGTACAGTATATACGTACGTATATATCTTTCTGGGCAACATTCTATAAATCGAAGTCCGAGGAAACCAAATTGCTGTCGTATACCCGCCAGCTACACTAAACTCTACGCAGAACGTCAATGGATCGATCTGTTTTCCTTCTTAGAACTTCTACGAATATCTACGAATTTCCCCCTGAAGCACTTCTCTAAAGTACACCCCACTCAAAAAATCATAAGCCTGAGGAGTCTTAAAAGCAAGTTGTAACGGTGAGATCTCCATCTTCATTTCTAAACAACAAGGAGTAAAGTGAAATACGATAAGAGAAATACTTTTAAATTTTAAAATGCCAAAAGGATTCAGATAACATCATCTTATGAGATGAAAAAATTGTTTCTTTCCCTTCAGGTACGACGTCCTGAAGTCGACTCGTGGGCCTCATTTTAAGACGACGCCATCGCTTTCGTTCGACTCCCATTCGACTTTATCTTCCTCCTCTGAGCTATTCTCGGAATGTCGACCGACATCTATTAAATCGGCGAAAGCAGCAAGCTGGTTAAAATCTTATTTATTTCTTGACCTAAGAAAAAGCCGCTGAAAGGCAGTTTCCGTAGGAATGCAACGTTGAAACAAAAGTTCTACGTTCACGGATTTCTGTTTAAGAAAAGAACTTAGCTCTTTGTAGACGGAGGAAAAAATTGATATTTAAATGTCTTCTGTTATTATAGGCCCTATGAATTTTATTAAATAATTTTAAGTTCAAAAATTCCACATGGTCACTATGAAAAACAAACTTCATATCAACCAACATAAACGAGTCAAAACAACCTCGCTAGTAGTCTTGTAACTTTATATCTTAGCATTTATTACTACGTTCAAGACCAATAAACGAGCTTTGTCGTTGTCATTTCCCCTCAACATATTCCGAAGAGCAACTTGAAAGGCATTTTTGGATATTGCAAAATTCAGTATTTTGGCATCGTCTGCATGCTCATCATACCTGAGATACTAATCTTGAAATATATTTTTTAAAGTGACAGAAAGATGTCATATGAAGACCAAGGAAGTCAATAACCTCACCTTTGTCTCTGCTGTTTATTTCAGAAAGAGTCAAACGCATTTTAAGACCACTTATAGACAAGTGCCTTAAACTGAACGTTACTGGCGAGTACAGAGTATATATCCATTTATGCAGAGAATATTGGAAATTTGAATCTTACTCATTAGCTAGATGAAAACTCCAAGACTTTTCAACACCTACTGAGTAGGATCTCCTCTATTGAGGCCCACAACGTTCGCCTTCAACAATCACTCATCAATTTCATTGATAATTTCAACCGTCAACTAATCGTTCCTTTTAATAATCTGCGATTTAACTTCGTAGTTTCTTTCTTAAATAAATTACGGATGTAGAAGAAAAAAAGGAACTCTAGAATAAAAAAAAATAAAAAATTATATGTTTGGCATAATGGTTGCAAATGCGATGGCCATTCAAGGTAGTAATATAAATGTTCAAACTTTAACCCATCGCCAGAAAAAATAAAATTCAAGAACGGCATCTTCGGAGACTGACCTAGGAAATATACGTAAGTCTATTGAAAGAACCCTCGTCATACTGAATGCGAAAAAATTTCATTGAAATCATCTTTCAGACTTGGTTTATTCAAATCACAACAGACAACAAGAACGCATTCGTGAGAGCAACTATCTCTATCTCAACTGCATGTTCATCAAATGGAAATATTTTCAGTTTTTCCATTTCAAAATATTCTCAATATATACAGGGTGTTGATAAAAATGCGGGAAATCGATGGGGAAGTGAGAGAGAGAGATCATAAAACGAGGAAAATAAATGCCATATAGCGTGTGCTCTGTTTCGCTTAGTTATTTAAGTTTTCTTTTTCTTTTACTGACCGGAGCTGTTATGGTTCTATAGTTAAAACCATCTGGAAACCTCTCGAGCAAGGAATAGTGGAGTATTTGAAAATTTGTTATTGGGCTATTGAGCGCAGTTATTTTGTGGTATACATGTTCTTATCGGGAAATGACAGATATGCATCTGTGACTAGATGTGTTAATTGTAATGAGAACGATACTTAATCAGCGATTTCGAACAGATGGACAGATCGTGCAGGACCAATATCCTGTTCAGCTCCTTCCATTAGATTTTTACTTATGGGTCCATTTTAAGACCGTTGTGTTTTCAAGACACATAGAAAATATTGAAATTCTTCGCCAGCGTTGTTGAAGAGGGACGGCAGACATCTGGAATTTGGCAGAGAAATCCATGAAGGTTATAGGACTTCTTGGAATCTATGGCTAGACGTTTTGAGCACTATCTGTAGAATTATGCATGAATTTTGTAAATAAACATGTATTAACTAAAAACTACCTCTCATTAAAAAACTGGGCGAAACAAATCATATGTTTATGTGCTTATCTATTTCTCATTTAGTCTTCTGTCTATTTCTCAAAGTGTTGCCATATATTTGTTAGCACCCTGTTTACTCTTTCAAAGTTATAAACCTCCTTTCGAGTAATCTTGTATAATTATCAGCAGAGAGCGTTATTTAGAATAGACCCTTATATATTAAGAAATTTCAGAAATAATTGGCCAAACCCTTATGTCAATAAGTGTTTTCGTCTGTTATCGAGTTTTCATATCAGTTATAATCACAGTTATCCATATTTTATTATTTCATTCAGCACTTTTCGCCTTTTTTAATTTTGAAATGATACTATTCAGTCAATAGCATTCACTAATTCACTAATATAAATTTTTAAAAAAATTATTTTTTCTTTCATAAAGAAATTTAACTGCTCTCATTGGATTCTTCCTTTCTTTAATTGGTTACTTTTATTTGCACATGTAGGACAATTTCAATTTTTAGAGACTGCCAATTCTTGGAGCTAGAACTTAATAAGGTAATAAAAGAGAAGAAAAAAAGGACGACCATGAAAATTCTGAGAATTAACTGAATTTCCAACTTTTTATTCCTTGGCTTCTTTCGCAGGTTCATTAAACCACTTTGACAATGCGAACAAGTTTTCAGGAAATCTTCAGTGGGATCTCAAGAGCTCTTCATCATTCCTCATCTGGCACAAACAGCAGAAGAAGATGGTTTTCATAGCAGACTTAGGAGCGACAAAAATGCCTGTAAAATTTCCCTCTATTGAATTCTTAGGGGAAGGAAATCGACAGGAACTTCAAAGTAATAAAACCAAATGTCACATGATATTTATGGGAAAGAGAAACAACCAAAGTCCAAACATCATTTAACTCTCAGTAATGCCGAAATATTTGGCAAAGTCACTTGGCAAAGGACCAGCTATTTGAAGAAATGCATTTAAAAAAATAAGGATAAACTTTTAAACTTTACACTAAATTGTTATTTGTGGTTTTGGAATTCCCTCCAGGCAATCAGAAAATAATGATGGTGGTGGAAATATTTTAAAAATCCTGTAAACTCCCTTGCACAGCTTGGGTGGTTATCGTCCTGTGCTATAAAGGAATTCATTTGCTCTGCGCTTCTATACCACGAAACGAGCGGTATTCAGTGTGCATTAGATGGAATATACGTGTTCCCAAGCGTCGATAATGCACATATAAATCAATGTTAATTTTAAATTAACAGGCATCCATCAACGAATTAGGCCCTTAAAGTTCGCTGCCAAATGCTCATTTCCTAACATTAAGTGTTCAATTGAGTCGACTTCTTTTCCCCTCTCCACTTCCAAAGCTTTCATTTCGCTGCATTGCGGAAGCCAGTTTAGGAATAGTCGTATAAAGAGCAGAAGCTTTCTTTTTTTCTCTTTAGTTTCCTATTTTATGAGCTTCCTTGTAAAAATCATCCGAAATTCATTGAAGCTGCTGAAGTTTTCACTCAACCCCTACTCTACTCCATTATACACACACGCTCACACTCGACCAGTCACCGTCGCCTACATTTATTTTTTTTTCCTAAATCATCAATGCTAAGTCATACGGGAGAAAAAAAGGAGAGAGACAGAGAGAGAGAGAGAGAGAGAGAGAGAGAGAGAGAGAGAGAGAGAGAGAGAAAGAAAGAAGAGAATTTTGGCAGAATTCCTCGGAGGAAGAGAACTCGTAAATTTTGTCACGACGAGAAAGAATGAAAACGAAGCCACTCACTCACTCGGCACAGGATTATGAAAAGGCTTAAACGCTCTGCTGGGAGACATTTCCACCAAGAAAAGTTCTCTTATTTAGAAAAGGCTTCCTTTTTTTTAAAAAAAAAAAGACAAAAAATAATAATAATAAAACAGAAAATTCGTAAATTTGTTTCCTCAATGAAGAAGAACAGTTTCTTTTCGAGCGAAAAATCTTTTGTGTTGTTACTTAAGGGTCCATTCGTATTTTACTTGGAGTTGGAGGAGCAAAAGGCTGTTCCGTTGTTAACCTTTCCTCTTCGTCTACAAGCTCTAATAACGGCAATAAAACGAAAGCAACTCTTAAATAATTCCTCTTTTCCTTACGACCATACGACAACAATGGAGCCAAATATGTTGAACATGCAAGGTTTCACTTTGTTTTAATTTAAAGAAATATATTCAAGGTTAAACTCCTCCTTGGGAGGCTGGCGATGTGTAGAGTATTATGAGGGTTGTACTGAGAATAATACATATCAGGACATACTTATTTATTAATAACATTTGAAGCATGCAACAAATAGGATTCCAAACATATGATTCCAAAAAACTTGTGTAAAAGTAAAGTCAATTTGTTCACTACTGACAACAGATACTAACTGTAGTTGCACGAAAGACATGTTTATATCTAACTTTTACCTGTACATTAAAAAATGTTTAAGACAATAGTCCAGCTTTGCTCAGACGCGCAGCAATTTCTCCAGATATTGACTCCACTGCTTCCGATATGCGTTTTTTTCAGGTCGCTCAATTGTTATGGCAGGAAGAGAGGGGGGGGGGGGGGATAGATACACTGTCCTTAATGTGCCCTCCAAAAAAGAAGTCACATGGTATCAAATCTAGCGACCAGTGCAGAGTTGAGAGATTGTTGTTTCCATTATTTCTAAACGAATGTGCACAAAGATTATTTTAATTTTTTAGCCTTTCTCTGTCAATAATTTTCTTTATTTAATTTGTTATGTATTTTCGCTTGGATTTCCCATTCCAACCTTTCTTAGCTCAAATGGGTGTCTGCCCCTTCACAGCATGTGAAGATGGTGCTCAACCGCATTTCTACGCCGATATACTTGAATGTTGGATTGGCCGTGCCGGAAACAACGCTCGAGCATTTGTAATGTACATGTAAAACTTAGATATTAACATGTCTTTTCATGCAATTAAAATTATGTTACATATCAGGGCAGAATAACTAGATTTTGTGCAAGCTTTTTGCTTACAACATAATACAACTTTGCGCCGCCTTTGAAATCACTTATCAAATCTTCTTTGGAACCACTCTTTCAGGCACTCGAAAGCCTTCTACTATCGGTTTGTCTCCAACCAAGGCTGGTTTCGACCTTCTTTAATCTTTCTTTACCCATGTTCGCGCTTTTTGCTTGTCTATCTATGATGTGTTTTTTTCAGTTAGAAAGTTGGTGGGCAGTAAATTTCCTTACTGCTAATCTTGAGTTAAATGCAACGGTTTTCCATTGCCTTCCACATGCTAGCAGAGGCAAACACAAACATCCATGCGACAGCGGGATTTGAACTGGCTCGCCAGTCTCAAGAGTGTTGAGACCTGCACATTAGCGCATTATCTTATCTTATCAATTCTCGCCTGACCATATTTTTTGTGGATGTCGGCAGTAGTACATCCTCAAGAACTCAATCTCTGCTCTTTGTTTCTTCTTGATAACCTAACCTAATCTGACCTAGACATACAGAAATTGTCAGTCAAGAAGAAAAATTACCTTGTCCAATAGTTTAATGAGATTGCATTTGGGCCAATACGAGGGTCACTTACAAAGTCTTGGAAACTATTTTTTTTTGCAGGCAAATATATTGTTATACAAACATTTCTTAATATACATATGAAAATACACCATTTACTTTACCTTTAAATAATCTGCACGCTCATTAACACATTAAGAACTTTCGAAGTAATCTCCAAGACAACCAACAGTTTGCTGCCAACGATGAGGAAGGCGACGAATACCATCAGCTGCTCCATTGTCCAATCTTGTAATCTCGCGTCGCACTGCGTTGGCGAAGTCTTCTCGGGTAGGGAAGCGTCTCCCACGCAATGGAGCTTTCAATTTCGGTATCAAATCGTAATCGCGTGGTGACAGATCGGGCGAGTAGGGGGGAGGATGGTCTACATTCTATCTTAACATTAAGTCTATTTTTTTTTTTTTTGCTCTTCTCCCTTGTCTACATTACTTCCTGAGTGACACGTGTAACAGACATTATTGGTAAAGTACATTGTGTATTTGTATATTATGAAATGTTTGTATAACAACGCATTTGCCTGTAAAAAAATAGTTATGACTTTGTAAATGACCCTCGTAGTTTCAAAAGCAGGCATTACTTTAGGTGCAACCCTCGTACATTCAAGCCGAAAAAAAATTAATGTCAAATTTTTATTCATATTCTATGACTAATTGAGAGTGAATGAAAGCCTTTTGAGAAATATGCTTAACTCCGCAACACACGCAATGGACTTTCTTCAATTTCAAGATCTTTAAATTAAAAAAAAAATAATTTGAAAGGTCGTGTTCATTTATACGGCGTGGAATAAAAGTATTCCGCCCCCCCTCCCACCTTTTATGAAGAAACTTGGGTATTTTAGAAAGATTAATAGAAACATTATCAATTTATAAGGGCATTCTCCTTAAATAACCCTTATACGCTGTTTTAATGTCTAACATTTTTATTATTGAAGACGGACCCATAATTCCAATTAGAAAATCTTAGCTCTCTTTATTCTTCATGAAGTGAACAAAGTTTTTTGAATTCGTCCCCGTAATTAAAGAATTGCGATATTTAACGATATATCCCACCCTAATCTGCTTCAGCGCTTTCCCATCAAGATAGACGAACCGTAGGAAAGCTTTCTCATCGACATGGGTTTGTTTTTTGGAAAACAGTCTTAACTTTTTGTTTGTCATTAATATTGTCCGTTTTTTGATTTGTAATTGATGAAAGCACAATAGAAACTTTTAGAATCGAGCCTCGTTAGCAAAAACACAAATCACGTCTTCACAGTAGCTACCCATAGACAAGAAAGAAGCTTTCCTGCTGAGCTTCTATCATGAATCTACTGATGGAAAACGCTGAAGCAGATTCAGGTGGGGTGTATTGTTAAATATCGCAACTCTTTAACTGCTGCGCCGATTTCACAAAAGCTTTCTTTATTCTTCATGGAATGAACAAAGCTAAGATTTCCTAATTGGGATTATGGGTCTACTTCTAATAATAAAAACGTTAGAAATTAAAAAATAAAAATAACACATCGGGGGTTCATTAAAAAGAATGTCCGTAGGATCATTAGAAGGTACACTCTCAACTTATATCATCAAATAGTAGTTATTTTTCTATAATACCCAAGTCCCTTCAAAAAAGGTGGCGGGAAGATTTTTGTTCCACCCTGTATTTCGAAACTATTAATGCGAGCAGCTTTTCCCTCTAATAATAATTCTCGCTGACCGCAATCAAAACGAAAGCCAAGTCTAAACTTAAAATCAGCATTAAAAACAAAAACACAAATATCTAGTTACCAGTTAGTTTTGGAATTTTGTAATTATCTCTCTGCGCATAGTTATCGCAAGTGACATTTTAAGGATCATTGATGACTCAAAACCTTGTTAACGTTTTTGGAAGTTTTCAAAATATGTTGGAAAAGTCTAGCTTTTACGCCTTAATCAACGCGCAGGCATGGGTTGCGAGATTGGTTTATCGATGCTTTCTATCATTTCGATTCCCTGACGAACATTATCACGACAGTGTCATCTCCAATCGATATTCCGAGCGATTTGGAGTCTCCACTGGTCTTGACCCGTGGAATTTGACCCGCCTGATGGGTAATGCAGGTGATTCTCGAGCGTAATTACTGTTTACCTGTCCGCACGTTGACACGCTGTCGTTGTCGGCACGTGAATAAGTGGCATGCGATGACGACATCGGAGGGGAAGTAATTGGGACCTTCGACCCCGCCTCGGTTATTAAAAAACGCTTCACGAAGCAGAATCACGTCCGTTCTAATAGAGAAACAAATGAAGAATTGAAGATCAGTTTCGTCACATTTCGTTTAGTTATATTCGCTTCGTCCCAGAATACTCATTTCTTCACTCAGTCAAATAGTTGTCTTTGATTTTCAAATCAGGTTTTGTAATGTTACAGTCAGTTTCAAAATGTTAAGGCCACCCTGCATTCTCATCTCCTCATTAAACATTTTATTTTTGTGTCTGCAAAATACAAGGTTTAACAACCATTTTGAGCTAGGATTACGATAATAGTACACAATCACCATCTTACAACAATTAGCATTAACAGATGTCAAAACAAAAGAAAGCTTGGCATCAAAGCTTGGAACAGTGTTTCACAAAGTTAGGACCACTGTCAAAATGTTAAGTCCATCACTGATACTTCATTTAAAAAAATGGGATATTCCTAAACTGAAAAAGGGTTAACTGAGAAGAAAGAGGCATGTAATCTTATTTGCATATGCTTTCGTTTGTGTGATTCCATGTTAAAGTGTCACACAAAATGGGGTAAACAAAGACACTTAAGTTTGGCAATCAGGAGTGTTATAATTAAAAGTCATCAAAAAGGACACAACAGCGGACAAATAGCTAAGGAGCTACATATCAGTAAAACAGTTGTGTTAAACACCATTAAACGTTATAATGAAAGTGAAACTGTTGCCTGCCAACAGTCCCGATTTGTCACTCACTGAGAATATATGGTCACAAATGAAAAAACGTGTTCAGATAAGGAAACCTCACACTAAACAAGATTTGGAGAACGTTTTGATTGATGAATGGTCTAATATCAGTCCTGAATTATGTACAAACCTTGTTGCCAGCATGCCTCACCGTATTGCAGCAGTTACCAAAGCAAAGGCTGACGTAACAAAATATTAATCAGTGATGGACTTAACATTTTGACAGTGGTCCTATCTTTGTGACACACTGTTCCAAGCTTTGATGCCGTATAACTTTCTTTAGACATGTGTTAATGCTAACTTGGTCTATGACAGTGCTTGTATACTACTATTGTAATCCTAACTCGAAATTCCTGTTGAACCATGTATTTTGCAAAAACAAAAATAAAATGTTTAGCAAGGAGATGAAAGTGCAGGGTGGTCTTAACATTTTGAAACTGACTACTTCATTACCAGATATCAAATATTAAGCGAAAGCTTTTGACGAAATAACATTTGGCGAATGTTATTTGAATATGGCTAAATGAAGTCTGATGAAGTGAGTAGAGGTGTGCTACTTATTAGATGCAAATAAGGAGTTATAAAAAACATGTTTTCTACAAAACTTTTTATTGCCATAATAATTATAAAGCTCTTTTACTAAGCACTCAACTCAAGGCCTTCTTACTTGTTAATGGATCTGCTGATTTTCCTTTAACCTCATTTTTCAAAAACTGAACACCACAAATGATCCAATAAAACAGAAAATATTTATATTAACAGAATAAGAAAAGTTGAAGTGTCATTAAAACGCTTAAAGTGTATATAAAATTCTATGTCTGTCTGTCTGTCTGTCTGTCTGTCTGTTCGCTATGCATTTCAAAATGGCTGGACCAATCTTGACGAAATTTTACATGGTAATTCAGAAGGTTTCAGGCAGGTCATGGTGGAGACATAACGCTTTGCAATTCGTTACCCCCTCCCTAAAAAGAGATTACATATGGTAAATGTGTAGTGCCACACCAGTTATTGTTAATGCAGTTCGTATATGTTCTATGGCGTTATTAAATATTGCTTATTTTACTAATTTGTTATTGTATATTGGTTATTTTATTAATTTGTTTTGCAATATATTTGCAGTTGTCTTGAATATGGAAGCATGTGACGTGCAAAAAGCACGAAATTAGAATGTTCTTCTGTTTTCTGTGTTTATATTGCATTTTGTTTTGCTTAACAGCTGATTTAGTTTCTTTATATAAATCTATAGTTTTATTCCAATCTTGATGAAATTTGCACACTAGATATTCATAGCAAGAAGAAGGTCACTGCCTACTTGAGATTTAAAAAAATAATATTTATCGATAATAATCGATATTCAAATGGATGGGAGTGCATACTGATAAGAGGTATCTCACAGCAATATGCACAGACCAAGAATATAAATCTCATGATGAATTATGCAAGATAAATTTTGTGCAACAATAGACTGCTCTGTTTGTTTCAATAGTAGTGATAGCAACACAGAATTCTAAAAATGATATGGCATTAAATACAAAAATTGTAGAAAATATACCAGGTTCAACCAATCAAATAGTTATGTATGTAAGACATGTTCATTAAGACATGTAAATGAATCTCAAGACTGATCATTTTCTAAATTTCATTAATAAAAATATTGAGGACATACGACTTACATGCTTTAATCGAGGACCACCCTTTTATAAAATTTAATATTCTTCGGGCTTTCTAATTTCCTGATCATAATTTAAAGTTTCGCAGCATACAGCTGGAAGGGTCTTCCTCCTCTGAGAATCAGTGAGAAGGCTTCGGAAATTTTAACAATACTCATAATTCCTATCCTTCGTGCTTTTCTTAGAATTGATAGTTATTAGAATTTAACATTTTCTTGAAAAGCTTTAAAAATGAGCAGTAACTGGAAATAATAGAGAGTTTGCAGACTATTGAGAAACAGTGGAAAGGCGGCAGAGAAAGAATAATGCTGTATGGATTTTTCCAGCGCACTGCTGCAACTGAACAAGTGGTGAGTGACCCAGTGGCCGTCGACGTTCCCAGGTGGGTGTCGATGATGCAAATGTGTAAAGAGAAGAAGCGGCGACTGCTAGAACACACCAAGTGATGAATGCACCAGTTTTGCTTCAAGACCTCGAGAGCAGAGTGTGAACTGCAACAACAGTTTACCAATTACAAAAATGGATGGAAAAATTCCGCGACCTGGATTCGAACCAGGAACTTCGACTGTCATGGACGACGCCTCTACCAATTGGGCTATCGCAGACACTTGAACAGCCAAGCTGTCACTAAGTGTCTTAAAGACAACCAAGTTGTCAAGATGGAAAGCCCAATGGGAGGCGGGCACCCGGTTCACATATCGTGAATTTCTCCTATCGAAACTATCAGAAAGTTTGATGAACACACAATAAGAAATAAAGAAATTAAACTGAAGCAAACTCCAGACATCAGATAAAGACTAACCGGTTGTTTTTAAGACACTTAGTGACAGCATGGCTGTTCAAGTGTCTGCAATAGTCCAATTGATAGAGGCGTCGACCATGACAGTCGAGGTTCTTGGTTCGAATCCAGGTCGCAGAATTTTTCTATCCATTTTTCTAATTAATATCATTTACACGATGTTTGGAGTTTGCTCCAGTTTAATTTCTTTATTTCCCAACAGTTTACCAATTGCTGGAATTGCAGAATGCACAGACACAAACGATCATATATATCCATCGCCATCCAAGAAGAGAATTTTGAAATTGTTGAATTTTTAGATAAACAAATGAATTTTTAAAGGTCAGATCATACGAAATGGAAGAACTACAGCCATAGCCAGGGCTGAAAAAACGTCAGATCAAACTATTGTTGTATTTTCATTCTATTTCCTCCCACTTTCGAAGCCATTATTCTACACATATTTTCTTCGGCACTACGTTAAACTCGCTCAGCTATACACAATATTCCACCACGAACCGGGTAGAACTGTTAGAGGGGGATTCATTAGGAGCATTTTAAAAGATTTTTTTGATTTTTCTATATGAATTTTTACGGTTTTAATTCTAAGCTTTTTAATGTGTTAATTTTTACTGTATATTCCCATTCAGATATTGCAAACTTTCATCAAAAAAGAGCCCGAGCAACGCCGGGTATATCAGCTATAGAACATAAAGTAACATTTGATATTAAAGAAACCGAGAGAAAGAACAATATAAGGAAGAGAAACCAACTCTTGTCCGCATGCGCATTTCAGCTACTTTGTAGTCATCCATCAACGAAATATCCTGATATTATGTATTGATATTAGAATTAGATATTAATAGAAAAAGCAAAGCAGCTGATGTGAAAGTCTTAAATTAGCAAGGCTGGCGGCACCTTTGAGGGAGAGTTTCATATATATAATTTCTTTAATTGTTTTTTAAAGGGAGGCCATTAATCATAAGTAACATTGAAAAAACACCATTTCATTGTAAACCAGTTTACAGCACTAGTTTATGGCCATTAAGATATGAAAACTTCGCCAATATAAAAAATTTGCGTTGAGTCTAATAACTCGCGCATCTCTAGAGGAACCCAAACGAGGACGTCTTTTAAAGCAGATTTATATTGATGTGTTCAATAGAAGTTACAGACGAGAGGGTGAGAAAGCTCTTGCAATTTATGCTAATTGCCATCATAAAACCCTGTTTATATCATGTTAAATCGACTAGATCTGCAACAATTCATAGCATCCATGAAATTAGGTAAATTTAAATCACTTTGCCGTAAATTCAGAATCTTACATAAAACGAACGGCGCATCTGCCGTTTGAAATCGTGTAACAAGTCCCTTCGGAGTACGAGAATTGGTAATGACTACTTAATTTAAGGAAGATTTAAGTCTCTTAATTCGCAATTGCATCCTGTTCACACTGGAACTTGCCGCCGTTAACGATCGTCACTCAGAACAAGTTTTAAATGAACGTGTTACGTGTGGGGCGATGAGCTTGCAACTTCCTCCCGAGACTCCTGCAAGTTTTGATTTAAGTCAAAGAAGAATTCACAATAAGCTGTCATGATTTCAAGTAATGATTAGAGGAAAGAAAATCCTCTTTAATGTGTCTTGCAATTTCTAGAATAGCTAGTTGATTAAAAAAATGTTCAAGATTTTGAATACATAGAGAAAGTAGTCTTTCTTCTCCCGGATCAATACAGTAGAATATGTCTGTAACGATCACTCACAGGACCAAGCAAAAGTGGTCGTTATATGCAGGTGCAATCAAAAATATTACAAGAACATAATTAAAAGCAGATATACCTATCTTATTTATCTTCTATACCTAAAATAAAATTGTAGCCAATCCAGTGAGAATCTATACGTAGAAAACATTTAAGAAAATCTTATGCGACATGTCTTACTAACACTAACAGAAGCCAAAAACAATCATTTTTAGAATTTTTGTCTGTCTGTGTGTTTGTTTGTTCCCTCCTCACGCAAAGAAACTACACGAAAATTAACGCGGTTTTCACAATTGCATTGTTTTAAGTAACTTAAAAATGGTGTATGATTTATCGTGATACGCCGTCTAGAATCCGAGTTCTAGGCTAAACTCTCTTAAGCTGGTAGTTGAGTACAAGCTGACATGCGGTCAAGGTATACTTTAGTTCAAAAAAAAACAACAGATAACGCTACAAGAATTAAAACGCTATTTTGGTTGAATGGGTTTCTGGTGTCAATAATATTTATTTATTTATTTATTTATTTATTTATTGTATTCTAGGGTTCTTGTAATCAATAAAGAATATTTGTATTGTATTCCATTATGCAAAGGTTAATTCAAGTACCTACGCATATACATGTGCTAATATCTATACTTAGCGTGGCCTCCTCGATCCGCAGACTTTAATCCCTGTGACTAATGGTTAAGGGGATTTCTAAAAAGAAGAGTTTATCTTACCAGAGCAACAACTCTTGTGACCTGAAAGACTCCATCAGAAGAGAGATAGCTCAAATCTCACAGCTAATATTGCAATTTGCCATTTTCAATATCGTTAACCGCTTAAATTTGGTGATAGAAGAGAAAAGTAGCCATATCCAGCAGATTATGCAATGAAAAATGTAATCCTTTATTTGCATATTTTATGATTAGAAACATTTCCGCATTAGACCAATATGAACATGTTAAAATATCATTATAATGAACATGTTCATTAATAAAACCATTATCAGATCTCAAAGTGGGTAAGCTTTTTTGGGCCACCTTGTACATTAGGATACTAATAGGGAGGATGGGGTTTAATGGCTAGAATTAATTATGTATACGGTTAGTCTCAATCTTGCCGTTGAGAATGATGGCATATCCTTGGAAATATGTATCCGGCGTTCCGTAACTCAGATGCCCCTTTTGTGGTAAGAGGTTTTTCCTTCATATATAGGCAATTCCATGTCACAGTTCCTTCTTATTTTTTCGTAAGTAAATTTCTACGGGACCAAGCAAAAGCGGCCGTTAAGCTCAGGTTTCACCGTATTTCGCTCTATTAGTATTCGGACTACATTATTTGTATTAAAAATCCAACCAGAAAACTGTATAATTTAAACGAAAACTTCAGAAGATTTCTCTTAAAAATGTCAAGAATTTTGTTAGTCAAGTCTGTAAAAATTATGGAACGACGACAAGGGCGATGATGATGATGATGATGATGGCAAGTCATCAGGTTAGGACTGGCAACGATCTAGGGCAATTCAAGTGCCTCACTTAGGTTATCAGTTGACGTTAATGAACGTGGCCAGAACAATGACAATATTGTCTGGGCTGAGGAGGGTGCATCCAACGAATAATGCATAGCCTTCCTAGTAATGAGCAGCTATCAACGCCTTCCAACCCCCTACAGCTTCTCACTTGAATTTCAGTGGGATAATGCAAGAGGGGACTAAACCCGTGGTACTTATTCTGAATTTATCACTTAAGTAATTCAGAGTTTCATGATAATAAATATGAAATGTAACAACGGATTTAAAACAATCACAACATATGTAGCGAAATTATGTTCTGAACAAAAATTACGTTGTTAATAAAATTAATCGATACACGCCAAACCGGCGGAGCATCATTATCACGTTTTAATATACAACGCTGTTTATGTAAGGCTCATTAATTCAAAATAGTTAATCTCCTGAAACGATAATAGATCATCGATGGTTGTCAAACGTAGGCTCCATTAGAAAATTAAACGTCGTTAATTAAAACGACTTCACGGCATTACATTAAAAAAGGTCCGTTCCGTTTATGGCTGAAGATGAAGATACATGAAATATTCGAAATCTTTTAAAAGAAATAAAAGAGAATATATTTTCTGAAAATTCTAGATGCATGAATGAAAATTCCCTTCCATTATGCATAAAGATCGTTTAATGGCATGGTTAAAAAGTATCGATCCAAATTTTGAGTCACTGCTTCCTGTCCATAGAAAGGAACAGTGAGAGATAGAGGTGAGAGTGGAGGGAAAAGTTGCCCCGAATGACGTCACCATCCCAAGGGCAAGGCAAAAGAGAAGTGAGTCGGGGGAGGAGGATGAATATTCGGTGAATCACACTCGATTACCGGCAGAGTTAATTCCGAGTGAAGAACCCAAGCGTTGAGATCAATTTCCAAAGCTCTCTCTCTTCGATCTCTGCTGATGCACGTGGCCTTCTCGTGCTGCATCCCAAATGAAGCGCCGACCAATTTTTACCTCAACACCCCCCCTCCCGACCCCCCACCTTTCCACCCCTTCCTCCAACCAATGGGAACGCACCGAACATTCCATTCAGAGGAGAAATTGCATGAACGAAGCCAACTGCCTCCCTCTTTGAACTCGACCGTCTCCACCGAGAGGGGGCATCACAATCGCCATCAAACAAGATGTTTACCTCGCCAGAGTTTGCAAGAAGATGGTTTTTCAATGGCGCTGTTTAAACATAACAACCTAATGTTATTTTAACTCCTCATTAAGCGTTATGCTTCTTTACATATCGTAAACGCCAATAATGTTAACCGGATAAAAGCGTTGGAAAATTGTATACTTTAGAATAAAGACAATGAAACGTCGATTTTCCAGACTAACAAGAAGAACATTTCATGTCTGTTAAACAGACAATCTGGATAACTCACTAATCATTTTTTTAAATCAATAAATAAATAAATAAATAAATAAAAAATATTAATTATTTACCACTATACAAGGCTGGAGGGGAAATATCTGTTTTAACCTCATTCGGGCCACCGTTTGTTTTCGCATGTGCATCATAATTTGTGCGAATATGGGTCTTTAAGAGTTAACAGACATAGTGAGGAAGACCACGAATGACTCGTACGCCCGCCATGGAACAAAATGTGATGGATATCAGAGAGGAATGCGACTGCCAGTACCTGCCGTCGCCGCTGCTGTAGGTGGGTCTCGGGCTAGTGTACAAGTTGTTTTGAATAGATACTTCGAACATCTCCTGTAACATTCTGAAATGGAATCATCAACTACGCCATTTCCGAATCTGCATCTTGTAGTTAATATTTAAGCGCAATAAATGTTTCCGGTAATTTTTATCTTGTATCCTTTTTCTTATACCTCTGCTACCACTTTCCCCTGACGTTTCCGGCCATGGGTTCCTATGCAATTCTCAATTCTTTTGATATTCTCTATCTCCCCTTAAAGTTTGTACTTCTATTTATGAAACACCCTGTACATCTATCAGGACCTTAAAAAAGTCAAGAAAAAATGAATTATTTACATGGAGTTACGAGTACAATTCAGTGGAGGTCCTACGACCAAGCATTCCTTTTTGGGATAATATGGTAAGGAAAACATGTTTTTGTTGGAGAGCAGAAATACAGTAAGGCAAATCAACAAATCAATTGAAAATTCGCCTATATAAATTATAATAGAAAAGTAGAAAAAATAAAATAAATTGTACTGTATAGTCCTCATCAGTTAAGTTAAACCTCGACCTTGAAGGTCTAGGATTATTCTTGAAGCTAAAATGGGAGGCAAGAGGATGAAAAAAAATCTGATGAAGTACTAGTACTTCCCTGCACTACATCAGAATTTTTTTCATCCTCTTGCCTCCCATTTTAGCTTCAAGAATAATCCTAGACCTTTAAGGTCGAGGTTTAACTTATCTGATGAGGACTATACACCGATTTTGTAAGAGTTCTGGTTCACTTTCTGGAAGAGATGATTTTTTTGCAGAAAGAAGTATCTTGTAGAAGGAAATTGAAGATGTCGAAGAAGTTGAAGAAATGTAGAATTTTGAAGTTTTTTGAAGAAGTGAAGTCTAAATAAAATAAAAAAAAATCTATTCCTCTTTTCTATTAAGGCAAATTAATCGAAGGGGATGTTAAGCACAACGGTCTCAAAATATAACCTGTGTGAAAAAGTATAGTAGAGGACATACGAATACGTAAAAGTACGAATTCAATTAAAAAAAGAAATATGAGGCGTTACGGATACGAAGGATGAACTCAAACTGATTTCGGAAATACGCGTTTGAAATTTTTGCTCTATCACTCTTGCTCTATAAGTTGAACGCTTTACTTTCAGCTTTTATTTTATACGATTAGGAGGGACCAACTGAACAAAATACTATACCAACTTATTCTTTGATGTCTGAGAAGCCGAAAAATAAAATAACAAAATTTGAACCAATGTTGAGTTCGCCCTTCGTATCCGCAACGTCTCATATCATCTCAACAATAATTTGAAAATTTTAAACAAATTTAATTACAAACAATAAACATAATTAATTCTCTTTCTAAATATAATTGGGAAAAAAGGTTTAAAAAGGGCAACATTAAAATTGCAGAAAAAAAAAACACACGGCGAAAAATTCATTTCAGTCTTAAAGTTTTCTGATTAAGACATTCACACGACAAGAAGGGATGATGAAGAGCTTCGGATGAAAATCCTTGACTGCATAACTTTCTCGATGGGTGATGCTTTAAAATTTCTAATTATTGTTGAGATTATATTTTCTTTTTTACTTAATTTCTGTTTTTCTCAATGTAAATATTTTTGAGAAAAACAGGAATATATGGATTTGCGGCTTGTTTTCTTTGGATTTTTACCTATGTGTAAGTCCCACCGATTTAAAGTTTATTCTTATCTACATGTGCAAGAAAGTTATCCGGAAAAACTTGCACTCGACGTGAAAGAAAAACGTGAAGGCTGGTCATAGGTTGGTCACAGGAAATGAAAAGTGGGTCACATTTGTCAATGTTACGCGAAAAAGAGCATGGACGAATCGAGGACAGACCCACAAAAAGTTGCTAAACTATCCCTTCATAGACAACCAAGATTATGCTCTGCTGCTGGTGGAATTGTCGTAATGTAGTCCACTAGCGAAGTTTTACAGCATAACCATACCATAACAGCAAACTCTTACATCGATTACATTCTGCTCTGAAAATTGAGCACCCAGCACTGCTTATTCGACATGCGCCAAGACAACGCTCGACCGCACGTTGCTTTAAGGACACAGGAAAAATTGCAGTGTCTGAATTGGAAACTTTTTACCTCACCCTATTTATTCCCCAGATCTTATTCCATCATTCTTTCATTTGTTCCGGTCTATGTCCAATTTTCTTTCTGGGAAAACTTTATGAATGATGATGAAGTGAAACGCTGCCTAGACGAATTCTCCACGTCCCATTCGCCAGATTTCTATCGTGATGGAATGCATAAACTCATCGATCGATGGAACAGAGTTCTAACTACCAATGGTGAATACCTGGAGGTTAGGTAAGTTATTTATGAAGCTTGAACAGCGCTTCTGTCTTTTGTCTCATTTTTTTTCCCCGGATACTTGCTTTATAACCTAAGAATTCGTTCTTTTGTACTATTTTAGTAATTAATCTTAAAGCAGGCAAATGATGATCGACACAATTACTAGAGATTGAAATATAGTTGTCAAGTTTTAAAGTAATTCCCATAATTTTTTATGTAGGTAAAAATTTTTGGGAGACACTTATTATATGGGGATTATTTTTTATTTTATTACCGATATCTGTTCAAAGAAAAGAGTTCAAAGAGAAGAGGACTCAAAAAGATATTCTTCAAAGTATCATTTCTTTCTTCATCAAAATTTGCTTCAAGACCGATCTGTTCATCTGTACAACTGGTCTTACAGTTCATCTGTATCACTAAATTATCTGTATCATTTGCAATTTCGAATTTAACTTCGTGTAAATAAATAAAAACGCGATACCTCAGTTGACTAGAGAAGCGACGCATTGAGTCCTAGTCTCTGGTTCGATCCCAGGTCGCGGAATTTTTACCTTATTCCCTTATTTAATAAATTGGAGGTTTTATATGTACTGATTATACTAAAAATTTATAGAATTAATTTCATGAATTTAACATTACCCTTAACACTTTATACCTGAAATGAGAAATTGGATTATTTTTATTCATTGCAAGTTTAAATATTTTTGTCTTATTTTTATTTATGGTCATTCCTCGATCGGAAACCCATTCACTCAAAATATTCATATCATCATTTATTGTTTTGTCATTTTCTGTTGACTTACAGCATAAGACTTTGTTATCTATAGATGATTTCTAGAGTTTGGAATATCCATTTGGTTATTTCTTTAAAGAGATCCTTGAGTTAAGATAGGCCCGGTTTACTCCTTATCAAAGCTTACTTTGATATCGTTATTTTAAGTATTGAATGTCTTATTACAATATTATTTTCCACAATGCCCGGTTTATCTTTCAATGTGTATATTTATGCTAGGATACAATTTCATTAAGATAGGGGTGAAAAATTAAAAAAAATAAGATAAAATTACGGGTAACTTATAACCACAAGTAACATTCAAATCTTTCATATATTGTCTGCAACTGATTGAAATAGGGGAATTTATACTGATTGGCTAACAAGATGAGCAGAACCTAAGGATAATTGGATTTTGAAAAAAATCCGCATTAGGATAATCAAATGCAAAAGATACCAGACTTGCTTGTTGAGAAACAATTAAACTTAGTCGATCACAAATCCTGACAACGAAAAGAAAAAACCGACTCTACTTTAAACCCATTTAAACTTTGCTTCTCAAATTTAAGAGGAATTTAAGAGTTCAGCTTCGGTGCGGTCATAATGTAGCATGCAGTGAAGTGCAACTCGATTGCCACGTGTAATTTCAGATTTTCTCCCCTGACAAATTCCCCGCCTTCGGGTTGGATATCGAACCCACAATCTCGAGCGTTAAAGATCACTAAGTCGCCAGCCAGGGGCAGTAATTCAGCTTCAATGACGGCAACGTTCGGCTTTAGGAACAGGAACCGACTGCTTATCGGTGGCGAGAGTTATGCTCATCCACCAACTCGACAGACTGAGCAAATTGCAAAAACTTTATTTCATCTCGTAAGAGTGCAGTTTGCCCGCTTTGCTTTTTTAAAAAATCTTTTTTCTCATTTTCTCAGCTTTAAATTTTGGAGGCTGAAAATTGTCTCATACAAAATCTTGAAATTATTTTTTATATGTGGCCATTCTTTTTTAGATTAAATTTTTAATTTTTCTATTTCATATGTACTTATTAAACTATGTGATTGCTTCAATCTGTGCCTAAACGAAAAGCCGAATATGTGCTATTTGTTATAATAAAGTAAGCATTTGGAAGCTTTCATTCAGAGTTCCATTGCATTGCACGGTTTAACGTTTACGCATTCTCTTAAACGATGTTGAAAAAATATTTTTTTGTGTATCTAAAATGTTTCTTTTGTCCTGTAGCTTTTAGAAATATATTTTATGTATCTGATTGATTTTATGCTTTTTAAAAGGATAATAAATACGTCAAAATATATTATGATCTTGAATTTTTTGAAATCATTATTTCAGTGAGTGCTTTGGAAAAACCGAGAAAGTTATTTTTAAGTGCAATTTTAGGTCTCAGTTTTATTTATAATAGGCTATATCTTTTTGATAATTTTCTTTGAAATTTTAAACACACGATTACAATTTTCTAGCTGCCTTCTGTCATCTCTTTTCTTAAATGAAGCAGTTGTTATAACGCAGCAAATACAGAAAGCCATTTTTATTAGCAATTTTAGTTGTAGTTTTGCTAATTTTAACCAAAGAGGAAAAGGTTTAAAAAATTAGCGATTTACTGCCACATGGTACGAAATTGAATTGTTAATAATCGTTTTAATTTCTACCACTTAATTAGTGACAGCCGCTCTATAGGTCTGAGCAATATTCACGCTAGTGAGCTATTCATTTGCTCACTCCGCACGCATTAGTTCCACCTGCCTTTCACACTAATATAATACCTATTCGAGATATTGTGTAGCAGCTCAAAATTACCACAATACAGAAATTCCACCGAATGCATTAAAACCTTTTAACGCCATTCATTTTAATTTGACTTTTTGGTCTGTGACGCAATAAAGCAATTCACGATTATAAAATCTTAATAAAAGAAAATTCTAAATATTATAGCAAATTGATAATATTTTATAAAATAATATCTCTGTCTGCGTTAAATATTAGTTCTTTCTTGGCGCAACCTAGCGTAATCCTTGAATTCGATAACAAGTCATTCTTATGCCAGTGCGGAGGCTTTTCAAGGGATCGATTCCGGATTGTTTGTTTTCAGTCGTCATTTTTTTAGCTTTAAGCTTTTTTTTCTTCTTCTTCAAATGCTCGACAATTGAACTCTTCTACTTTCTATAATTTCTAACTTAATTTCATTTTACTTTCTCAAAAAAATAAAAAAAAAAATAAAAAAAAAAAAGTTGAAGTTTAATTCTCATTATCCTCAAAAACGGTTGCTTCAGCGGAAAAATTCTGAAGGACAAAAATTCCCAGCGTTTAAAGTTGCTACTACTTTCCTCGGAAACCTAATTTAATATAACGCCTATGTTTCGAATTATCAGGAAAAATAATGAAATTTGCTCTCACTTCTCAGTTACATCCAAAATTTAGATTTAAACTAAATCAATAAATAATTCGTTCATTGCAAAATGACATAGGCTAAGTCAGATTGTGGATCAAAAGTTCCAATGAACTACAAGAAAACAAATAATTTAAAAAAAAATACAAGACGCATCTTGTTAGAGGAATACATGTTTTATAATGAAACATTCAAATGGCAAGAAATAGATGAAAATCTAACGGGAAATGATGGCGAATATGATTATGTGCATTGATATTACATTGTAAAAATATTTTCTGTCATATTTACTATCATCATTATCTTTTTCAATAAAAAATATAGCGAGATATTTGATTTTTAATCAATTTACTGTACAATAAACCTTATTTCCTACAAAAACAATTTAAATCAAGAAATTAATTTTTTTAAATTTTTATATGTAAATATTGTTTTAAAATAATAATTGTGATGTAACTAACAAGTTAAAAGTCTAAACAAGCAAATCAGTAAAAAAAAATTTAATATTCATACTTTTATGTAAAACAAAATTTTAATTGATTCCTGTAAAATTAAAATTTTTTTGACTTATCTCGGTTTTGAAATGACCGATTCATTTGGTTCTAAAGTCGAAATTGGTTCAGTTGTTTACAATATAAGAGAAAAATTGACGACAAAACAGCTTTTCCTTTTATATTAAAAACTATAAAAAATAAGCTTTAAACGTTATACAGATTTTGAATCAAATAAGTCAGGAAATGTACACAAATGAAATGCTCAGAAATAACGTTCATTTTCTGTAACTAAAGTTCACGAGATTTAAACACTATAAATAGATGAGGTCGGGTGGCACCCCAAGATCAAATAAGATCCGTCTTTTCCATTCAGATAATATTTTCCATTTATTTCATTAGGCGAGGATGCTTGCTGAACTCGTGGCGTTCATTATCATCAGGAGTGCAAAATAATGAATATACGTTATAAAAAGCGAATTAAAATTAGTCAAATTTCTAACATGAAATACATCTTAATTGCTCCTAAGAAAGTAAGACGCAATGCATAACAAACACTATTCTAATTAATAGTAGTTTAATTAAAAGAGCTTAAAGAGCTTAAAACCTTGCATCGTTAAACATTTTACCTTCATAACTCACTTTTACGATTACGAAAAAAAAAATGCGGGTGTCAAACGCAGTAGCAGCAGCAATTAATTCGGAATAGTAATGCTCTCCTCATCGAGCAGAGAACGTTAATGGTTTCTGTTCTGAACGCTAATTAAACAAATTGAAGAAAAAGAGCAAGCCAAAACCCAATGTCGAATTCCTATTGGCGGTGGATTTACACATAATCTGCACTAATGGAGACGCAAACGTTTACAGGGAGGAAGACGACGATTCATTAAACTTTTACAACCGACAGGCTAAATGTATCGATTAAGGTGAACGATTTAAAGGGAGGATGATAAAAAAAGAACAAGATAAACGGGTGGACCCCATCGTCTGGCTTAATTAGAACATAAATCCCAGCTCATATTTATTTAAAGCAGCAAAATAACATTTGACCGAAAATCGATCGACTTTCCATTAAGGTTCACTTTCTTATTTCTATTAAGATTTACATTCACATTTACAAAAACAACAACGAGACAAAATTACCATTCTTCACGAGGACAGTCATAAATTTGGATTTCATCTATTTGCCTGAAAGTACATTTTTATCATAAAAAAATTCAAATTTGAAAATTTTCGAAAATTATGCCACACTCCTCTTTCCTCTCCCTGAGCATGAAATGGTGAAAAATACCTTGTGGAAGAAAGCCTAAAAATTTATAGCCTACATATTTTCTATTTTACGTGGCAATTTTCTTCTTTTTTTCTCCCCGCCCTCCTCTTTAAAACTAATGGTTTAACAGCCTCCCTCCTTCGCCCTCACGATTTAGTATCTTGGCATCTCCAGAAACTGCTTCACACGAAGGTTCTCGAATTTCAATAAAAATGCAGAAGAAAGACTATCAAATTAACATTAATAAATAATGCACACGCGTTAAAAATAGTCTGAAAGGAGCTCAGAATCTTGATAACTGAGGAAACATTGAAAGCAGGAATTGCCAAAAACGTGGCACGAAAGAAATTTTCTTAAATAAATAAATTTGTTTCTAAATCGGATCCCATCTCATAAACGAATAATCTAGAATCATAAACATTTTTTAAGTATTAAAGTGAATTAAATACCTCTACGCATTAAAAGAATTTATTTGGCATTTGCGTAGGTTACAGAGCGTAGCGTATTTTAATACCATTATGTGCCAAAACAAACAAAACTGAAAGGCGATATTGTGCTGTAATAAACAAACAGAACTTGCTATAATCAAATGCCTATTTCACCTATGACATTTTCTATAAAGAAATGTCTAAATGCTTCGTTTTTTCAAACAATATTCATAAAATGTGCATACCATATCTAGAAAATAGGAAGTTTATCTCTGCGATCACAAAGTGTGACTCCCTTATTCTTTAACATGAGAAGACGACTTTAAAAAAGCCTCTCAAGAGTATTTTGACAGATTTCAGAAAGTCAATAATAAAAGGGAAATAATTTCTTGAATAAGCAATATGGTAGAGTATTTGTTATGCCAACTCGTTTCGGTTAACACCATCTTCACGGGCTTAGAGTTACAAGATAATAATAGGTGACAACAGAATATATAGTACAGCAGAGATGAGTATTCACGAATCAAACTATAAGCAACATGCTTATTCAAGAAGTCGATTCCATTTTATTATTGAACTTTTCAGCGATATCGAACAGCATGGATATCATAGATATCAGCAAGATAAATAAAGACGGAACAGTTATTGACTTTCCTCTTTCCGTTTATAAATCGATTTTAAAAGTGATGTCTGAATATTTTTAATGCACTTTATAGCTGATAATCTTGTCGTTTATAGCGAACTACTTGCTATTTTCAAGAAAAGTAATTTATTACTCGTCAACGAAAATGTAGCGCCAAAAAAGTAGGCAGCTACGCATTAGATATCCTAAGGAAAAATTTCATTACTCTTTTAAATAGGTAAAAATTGCCATTTGATAGATTCAAAATCGGTTTATATCACAATTTCCAGTAGACTATGATTTTTGCGCACAACCAACTAATGAAACAAGCGATTAGCGCTCCTCATTCACGTAGCCAAGTTTGATGTATTTAAATTAAATTCTGGGAAGCATATGGCCGGTATTAATTTGGAATAGGCAGGCATTTTAAATTAAAATAGATACTTAATAAACTTGTCCATTACGAATACAGATAGTAACAAAAGGTTTGTTGTATTTTATTCCATAAACTTCCTTAAACCCGTACATGTTCAAAATGTCCACCTTCTGCCACAGTACACTCCCAACACCGAGGTCGAACAAAGTGACATACCGACTGATTGTAGCTAATGGAATATCATTCATGGAATGTTCAATCTGATCTCTTAATTCCGTCAGTGTTTGTGAGTTTGTGGCGTATACCGTGTTCTTTAAAGTTTCCCAAAGGTAGAAGTCGAGAGGGGTTAGATCGAGGCGGGAACTCCGTAGCACTTCCTCTTCGTCCTATCCATCTGTGATTGAATGTGTAATCGAGGAAAGTTCCCATATCGACATGAAAGTGAGGTGGAGCTTCTTGTTGGCGGTGGTGTACCAAATTCAACCCTCTAATGTCGTTGAACCTCAACAAAATTCTCCACTTTCTAATAACACTTCAGTATCCACTTATGTTCATCGAATGAAAGTCTCACCACCATTTTGGTTTATAAACAAATGAACAACAATGAACGTGCTGCTATGATTTTTCAGCGCCGTCTGGATCATACACAACAAACCTTAGATTTCTATCTCATTTCGTTGCTCAGCTAAAACGTTTCAAAGTGTATACATCAATTTGGGACACTGTATAAATCGCTAATGGTAAAAGCAAAAATGACAGTAGACGAATATGGCGATCATTTATTTCATGAAGCGATCATTTCCGAGTCGTCCTTTTCTGAAGCAATGTTTAAAACTTGTTGGACCTTTTGCACATGAACGGAAAAAAAAAACACCTGCTTACTTTTCCTCATTCTGCATCTATGATGAGGGTACAGAACCGATATTCTAAATATCATATTATATCTGGAATAGTTTTCGTGGCTTTAGTCAGCTTTAAAACTGAAATTTTCTGATCATACCTTGTATAATGTAGTGTTTCTCAACCTTATCTACATTACGACCCAACATATTTGTTTATGCCGGTACCGCAACTCAAATTTTATAAAATTGTTATATTTCGCAATATCAGGTTGTTGCAAAAGTTTCTTCCGGTTCTAGAACCAGTGCCCAAGAAGGGCTCATTTTTCCGAGGGGGGTGTTCATATGTTTTCAAACAAATTATTGCATTCGATTCCTGAATATCTTTGCTATATTACATCCAAGAATCAACTTTCTGACTATACATCTGTGAGTGCCATCAACGGTCTGAAATGGACCTTTCACGCGAACATATTCGAGCAATAATCTTCTACGAGTATTCTGGAAAGATCAGTGCTGCGCAATGTCACCGAAACATTTGCCAACGTTTAGGTGATGGCACTGTTAGTTTACGTACAATAGAAGAATGGTATCGCCGGTTCAGACGCAGAGATAGCACTCTTCAAGATGCACCTCCTCTGGTCGGCCAATCATGATTTCAGATGGTGATCTACGCCAAGCAATTGATGAAGATCACAATGTAACAACGAGGGAACTCGCAGAACAGTTCAAGGTTCACTTTTCAACCATTGCCCGGTATCTGCATGAGCTGAATCTGTCATTCAATAAAATGAGGTTTTTGTGTTGGAATAAAAATCCGGAAAAACTTTTGCAGCAACCTGATATTATTTATAGCGATTACACAATTTTTCTATCATTTCGCGACCTGTAAAAATTTAAGTGCAATCCAATATTTGTAGCAATCCGTGGTACTGAAACGTGAGCTGGGAAACAAAGCCAAGCTCTTTGTTTTCAAATCTATTTTTGTCCCCATTCTCACCTATAGTCATGAGTCTTGGGTAATGACCGAGCGCTGGAGATCCTCTATAGGGCTGCTATCCCCGCGACCCTAACGGATAAGTGAGTTTGAAAAGTAAGCACCCAATACTGGATCGCGACACAAAGGCATACAATAGGCAAACAATCCTCACCTATGAAAATAAAAGAAATTGTGATTTCCATAAGCTTTCTTTGAAATAAAGATTACCTGTAGTTGAATATCCTCGTAGACGTAAGCAGAGAACCTTAAGTAAACAAATAATTTTATTAATTTTTATTTTCTTTAAAATTTTTGCAATGTTAAAGAGCTAACTTTATTTTTTATGTAAGATCGCCTTAAAGCTTGTTCAAAACTTTTGATCGGTGTTTTAATAGGTTACTTCTACTTTTGTCAAAACATTATAAAAGTTAATTTAGTCAAACGCATCCAAGATAAGGGAAATTAACGAAATTTTCTTGTCAATTTAGATGTTCGTAGCGGCAGCTTAATCGAATTTGATGGACATCGCCAATAAAAAAAAAAAAAAGTATTTGAAGATACGAAAGAGTTGCCGATAACTTGCAACTCTACTCAGATCCAATATTTTCAAAGTGTCCAAACTGACAATCTGCATTAAAACGATAAATCTTTGTCGTGCTCTTCTCTATCTAATTCAGAATTCTATTTTTGCTTGGCGAAGCAATATATTGCCTCCTTCTGCAGTCACGTAATAGATTTTGGAGATGGTGAGGTCGTTACTCTATTCTCCTGGGCTAATTTATAAATACAGCAGGCACTGCATATACAGAAACTGTTAAAATTAGGTACTAATTTTTTTCAGAAACAACTTTTGAAGACACAAACAAGCGAAAAAAAGAAAAAAGCTCCTTTCATTCACAAGTCAGTGAAACCACGAGGTAGAAGTAAGTCATTTTCCGCCTGCATGGCAAAGATGGAAGTAAATTAAATTTCTGTTTTGGTCTTAAGAGACCTACGGGGATAATGCATTTCAGCATTGAAGAATTTATGGAAGGTAGGCAGTCGACATCTAATGAAGGTGCCCATGCTTTGGTTGTTGTAGAGACTTACATCAATACAGCGGCGGTGGCGGTGCGTGAAAACATTCGTGTCACTGGACGTCAACTTGCTAACGCTTTACAATTGTTTACTGGGATCGCTTATACCATTTCGCATGAGTAAAATTCATGTTGGGCCCCGTGGGCACCACGCCTATTAACGCCGGAACAGTGCGCGGGGAATGTAGTACAACTTTGCATTCGAAAGGAGTTTATCCTCGTTTGAAATCCAAGCAAAAGGGAATTCGCTTTTAAACTTCATTGGGCATCTTGAAACGCTCGGAGGCGATTTTAAAGGGTATCTGAGAAGATGGCAGAGGGAATAATTTGAGAAAGACCATGTTCAATTAGATTAAAACTGAAAAAATGTAATAGTTTTTGACAGCACGTGTAGCTTTTTTTGTTACATCTAATTAATAGTAATGCATGCATTAAACGTAATCCAGCACCGCGTTTGAAAATCAAAACTAGAATCATTTATTTAAATTCTTTTTTTGTAAGACAATCGATAACTACGGAAAAGATTAATTTTTTAAAAGACACGTGCTTAAAAAAAAACAACAAAAGGCAAAGAGAACTCAAGTATTCATAAGTTGGCATTAGATCCACGAGTCTTAAGATTGAATTCTCGTCGCTTCTTCGATTTTTCTTTTTCTCTCGTGAACTTCGTTGCACGCGTAACTCCTATAATTTGCCGAATGGCTTTTCCATTAACTCCATCCATTAACAATGAACTCAAATGGTTTCCGACATTTTTCCTTCGTGGGCCATATTAGCCGATAATCGCACAATCCCTTTTTATTGCCACATTTTCCCTCTCTCAACATTAGCACATTGTGCATTTCATTTTTGCCAAGTGCAATTTTAAAGGTCGAACACTCCTTGTCGACATTAGCTTCACCCTCGAACGACTCTTTTCACCGATAGGCAATTGCTTGTAATGCCTGTGCTCGCAATTAAGTTTTTCTTCATAAATCAATCAGTGTGTTGGTTGTGGCATGCATCGTGCATTAAAATAAAATATTCCCTTTTGGAAACAAATACAAGGAGTTCCAAAAAGTCACTGCGCATTTTGTATATCTCAATTGCATAATTTTGTGCAGCTATTTGTATGGGTTAGATTCCACGTTCATAAAAAAGCAATTCTTGTGGATCAATTCAAAATGACTGACAAAAAAGGGACTAAACACTATTAAAATGCCACGTAAGATTTTCCGAGCATATTTGAACGAACTTATTTTTTACGACGTGATACGTTAACTTTGTTCAGATGTATATGATGATGTACGTGAGACACATTTATTGCACCAAAATATTCAAAAATTTTCGAGACACCCTATGTATAGATACAAATTTCCCAAAGTACTAAGTTCACGAATCAATTATGAATAAAGTAATTTTAAACAAAGAATACGTCTTGGCAAAGCAGGACAATGAATTATTCTGATGTTTATTAAATTACTTCACATTAAGGCAATTAATTTAATTACTCGGAATCGAGAATTAAAAAAAATAACTTTCTAACAAATGTTACATCCATTACGATGTTATATGAATGTATGAAGAGAAGAGGATTTTTTTTATCATTATTATATTTAATTACTGCCATGTAAATTTTGCTTCATGATGGTGATTTAAGGCTCCATTAATATTGCTTTTGTTTCCTTTAGTCTGTTTTCGTTTCAATTTATTACTTTAAAAGCGTAATGACGGCCATTGAGAATGCATCGCCAACGACGAGAGCCCTTCCTTCTTTCCTTTTTTTTTTTTCTTCCCCATTTTATTACCCATCGTTAATTCCCCCAACCCACCCACTACACACAACACACTCCCACTCGTCTCGGCAGTCGTTCACTAAAGATATAAATCAGTCGTAGGTGTATTCCTCTACTAAGACTCGAATATCTGATAAGAACGACGGCATCCGGGATTTCGTCTCTTTCTCCCTCTCTCTCTATATGTATTGCTCTGATCGTTAAGAGTATGAATAAAGGACTCACTCTCTTCAAAACTGCAACATAATTTCATTTTTAGTGAGAGGTTTAGCAGAAAAGAAGACCGCAATATATTTAAAAGCTCTTATGTCGTTTATAATATCCGTACCTCTTTTTTAAGAGAATGCCCTACCGAAATTCAACATAGCAATTTCACTAACATCATTTTTCCATAAAGAGAAATATTTTCACCACAAATCTATCCAAATACTTACATATAAATTCCTTAAATGGAACTTAGGCTTAGTAGATTAGGCTTAAATAACTTGCGCTACTTCAAGAGAAAAGGCATAAAAATAGATAAAAAAAAAAAACGAATTCGAAGATATTTATTAGAGAAATGATTTTATAACAACCACTGAAAAAATCCAGGTTAAAGAATAAGTTACAGATCAGAATCCTTATATGAGCGGATTCTGCTGAAGATTACGACCCACTGAAATACCGTGTTGCTCAAAAAATAAGACCTACCGTAATCTCATGTGTATAACCAATACCGCCTATAGCCCATCCAGCATTAGTTTGCGTGAACTGTGATGGAGATGTTAATTGTTATGTATTGTTTAATTTTTGTTGTAATAATGTTCAACATATGAAACGACCATCACATTTCGCGCAAACTAAGGCTAGATGGACTATAGAGAGAAAGCCTGCTCACGGAAAAATTATACATTGTTACATCACCTACGGTAGGGACAATTTCGGGCTTATTTGTAAAAATATGATTAACAATACCCTACTGTAGGTGATGTAACAATGTTACAAATTTTCGCGCTTAGGCTTTAAGTAGAGGTGGTGTTGATACTTTGCTTCTCAGATTAGCCGCTTGTCAAGGCCTAACGAAGATGGGAAAGAAAGTTGTTTCTGTTTAAAAAGTGTATTCCGAAGCATTCGAACCAACAATATCAAGGTTTTCGAGCACGCCATGTAACCAACGCGCCAAAGTAGCATTGCAAAAATGTAAGTAATTTTTTTTATTATGAATTAACGTAAGAATGAATATCTAATGAACTGGCCTATTGTTGCACAAACTTTGCATTGTTGGACATGAGATATATATTGTTGGTCCGCGCATATTGTTGGTCCGATGAAAACTCTTAATAAAAAGCGTTATGGGTTCTTTGCAGAGTATGGTAGGATTTGGTTGAACATCGCTTTCGTCGAATTTGATTGTGCTACTAAATTTGACAAATGGAAGTAGGCTTATTCATTACAAAAATTGTTTTACAAAAACATATTTCATACATCGGAATCATTCCATTACGCCTCCCTAAACTTCAATTTACTTGAAATGAATTAAAAATATAATTTTAGCAAATATTTTCTATTAGCAGTTTTTTTGGGAAAAATATGCATTTAAAATCCGCACACTCAGTTAATCAGCATTAGCGATTTTTGAATGTACAAACACAAAACACGCGGGTTAAAAGCATGAGATTACGGTACTCCGAAAGTAAGCCTAGGCCCTAGCATGATTTTCAGGCTGATCTGTAATGTAAGCCCTATCCCAAAAATAAACCTAGTCAAGATCGACGAAATATACATGACAAATGTAGGCCGTACATATGAGTGTCATTAGTCCATTTGTTTACAGAAATTGAGATCGTAACGAATCCAGGATTTGAATCTGGAGAGTTATAACGATATTCCAGAAGATGACAATTATATTTGAATAAAGGTAGATTGGTGTACATGAATAAACATATGACATCCCCTGAAAATAAGCCCCAGAGCATCTTTTGGAGAAAAAATTAACCTAAGACCTGGTCTTATTTTCGGGAAAGCACGGTAATTCCGGAATCTATGATTAATTTCTAAATGTGTCACTACCAATCCATATGACTTTGCTGAGGAAAATAAAAATTAAGCAAATTACAAATATTGTTCAAATATAATACAGAATAAGGTACAGGTATTAATCTGTAGAAATAAAAGTGCGAAGATTTCCAAAGACACTGATGTTGTGTTAGAAAATCATCTTTTTTAATAAATATCGACGTGAAACAGCGTTCTACAATTGTGACGAAGTCGAAGAGTTTTCAATTTCTTCAGCGTGCTCACGTTAATTGGAGGTGCTGAATAAATTTTCCATAATTTCAGTGTGCAATCTGGGCAAAATGACGGGTACCCATTAAGTTTCCGTTAAATTTCCATTTGCGTAATTAACTTAAAAGCAATTTAGAATGTAAAATTTAAAACTAAAAGAGGAGATGAATTTCTCTCGTTGTTGAAAAACAGAAAAAAGGTTTTTAATATTATTTATTACTGCAATAATAAACGAAAAAAAAGTATTTAACCAATTGTAACTCCTTAATTCAAGCGAATGCGTCTCTGTACGTAGATTCTTGTAAATTTTTATATTAAAGATAAAAATACAAGAATAACTGCTCAAAGAATTCTTAATTCTAAATTTTCCTGTTGCTACCTAATCCTTATACCTTCCTAAGTGGCACTTTATCTTAAAAAGTTATGTAGACGACGATATCCTCTACACCACCTGTAAATCTGGGCAAAGTAATCAAATAACGCTTCAATTGGAGCAAGATCTAGACGCTATGGATAACTGGTACAAATTACGCGGGCTAAGACTAATTAAATCTAAAACAAAAATGGTTATTATTTCAAAAAAATCAAAGTGTTACCCTAAAGTTCCTAGGGACAATTGTTGATTCAAGGCGAACCTTCAACCAACAAATTGACAAGACGATTAGCGATCTCCACCGTAAAAAGTATATTCCAAAACGACTAATTGACACGTAAGAAATTACGCACTAGAATTATTTCTACAATCTTGCCTTCCTTGTACTATAATATAGTCTTTTGGGCTGGCACCTGTAAAAACAACATACAAAGAATAACAGTAGCCCACAATAGCATCATACGAAAAACTTATAAATTTTCAAAAAAGGGGTCTGTAAAAGAATTTTGTAGACTAAATCAAATGCCAATATTAATTTCAATTCGAAAAATTATACCATGCGATTAAGAGTGGTTCGGCATTCTGAAAGCTCTTATCAATTAAACTTTAGATTGGTTAAAATTTTAACGGAGTTAAATGTTAGAGGAATGTTCCGTTTAGTGCATGCGTGGGTGACAGAATAAAGAGAAAGCTGCCCTATCAGTGTGGTTGCATAATTGCTTCAACTTCTTCAACGCGCACAAAGACTTGCCGACGTCCAAATTGCTAGGCCCGAAATGAAATTTGAATAAATTTTTCCCGTGTATAAAAAGAAATTCCAGTGGAAAAATCTAATTTTTATACGTTTTTCCAGCTTTCCCATGCCTTAAAACCATTTAATTATTACCCATGTTCTTGCAAGAATTTAAGGCCATGTATGAACCCTGCCAGTTGGTTTTAGAGAACAGCACAATTAATAAGCTGAAAAGTCAAGATAGAGGTGATAATTTCTGAGCATCCTCCTAATACAAACGGAGATGCATCCTCCTCCCATCATTCCGTGCGCGGCAAACAGTTGGAAGGGACACACAAAAGGTACAGCGTAAGAAAGTAACGAAGAAAACACTGCCAACGTTAAAATTATAATAAACATTGAAACATTCCAATGCGGAAGTACAGTTTTTAATTTTTTTTCCAAAATAAATTTGAACAAACTGAAAACTTCTTTCTCTGTAGCAGAACAAATCATGTAAATTCGTTTGTATTTTCTGTGAATGGCCACCCTAAGTAAGCAAGCTAGGGAAAATGAGAAACTTCCTTTTGTAAGAGAAATATAAGCTTATACAAAATCCTTTACTATTCTTAAAAGATTTAAATAGTATATCCATATACATATATTTCTAAAATATATATTATACAATATGCAGTTTCCTCTTCAATAAATGCTCTCACGACAGAATTCGAGTTTGAGAATCCACAGTCAAAGGGAAAAAAAAAACGTATTCACGTTATTTAATTTAAATTTTTTATTATTAAATTGAAAAACTTTTTTTTCTTTGAGAGGCTGATAAGTCGCCCAATTTCAAATGGCAAGCCTTGCGGGCATTGAACTTGGTTTTAATTTGACGTCGGAAAGCGTTTCGCCACCTCCCATAGGAATTCACGTCGTCGACGGCAGCCATTGTTGTCGAGAATTTTGCAAATTGGTGAAGTTGATTTATTTCCTTTCACGAGTCAATGGCAGCAGAAGAGCTGCGGCGATTTTTGCGAAAAGTTTCCGCAGAAATGAAGCGAACGAAGGCTACGAGGACCGATGTCCTTATCAGTCACGAAGAGAAATTTCGGTAAACGGCTTTATCCGAATTCAAAAATAATTTTGGGCATTTCAGTTCCATTCTACAATCCCCAAGCGCACTCCATTTATCCCCAGCGGATAATCTAAGAGACTGGAGGGCAAAATAATTTGGCCAAAGCGGAATTTTAATCAAATTACTGTCCCTCTTAGGGTTCTGGCGAGAAAGCACAGCGCACATTAATTTCAAATGCACTTAATTGTAACGAAGCAAATGGAAGTAAATGTCTCCTTGCTTGAAGTTAACGGCCATTTGTTATTATTATTATTTAGTACAGTAAAACCATTTGGTCTCCTGCACAGGCCTGGTTTGCATTATTTGAAGATTATAGTAAAAGATATTAAAATTTGGTTTTGTTATTTAATTTTTACGCACAATCGAACAACATTAGAGTGTAAAAAAATCTTAACTACAACAGCATATAGCTTAATCTTAAAGTGACGCAGTCAAAAGGGATTGAAATACTTTTTTGTATATATTTGGTTTACATAGTGAAAAGTTGTACATTTAACACTTCTAATACAAGGTATTGATAAGTAAACTGACAATGTTCAAAACCATCTGTAGCTCGACCTCACAATCGGAATGACATCAAATTTGATAGGAGGATTAATGACGACATGGGAAGGAGGATTCCGCGAAAAAAAATTTAGTTCTAAATGTCGTCGATAGGGTAAAATATGGTGCTGTGCAGTGTAAAAAAAGTTAAAGACAGCGGATAAATAACGAAGACGATAATGAAGTGAAATATCAAGTTTTATTCAGTACATTCCCTTCTCCTGTGTGGACATTGACCCCCTTCAATGTGATCGCTATTGTCACGAACCACATATTGCATCCTCTGCATTAGATTCTCTACGCCGAACCTAACATGTCACAAGGACTGTTCATCCAGTCCGTAATATATTGTTCTTTAAGGTAGTCAAGTTCCGAACCCCACCAATAGAGACTTTGGACTTCAAATGATCCCACAGCCAAAAATCACATGGAATTAGATCCGGCCATGTAACCAGAAAAGTGCGACTAAAAACTCTCTCGTCGGTGAAATTCGTGCTGCAACAGCTGCTGTACATTGTGTGATGGTACCCCATCTTGCATAAAGATTATCTGATCCAAACGAAGTCTTTGGTTGAAATTGTGGAATGAATGAGTGCCCTCGGAGTGTCTTTCGGAGCTTTACCCATGTCTTTATAGGCAGAATTACTGGCGCTGTTGTCACCGACGTAGTCGAGAATTTGCATTATGAATTTTTACCTACATTTCATGCAATTTTTGTCTACGTAGACTACAAAAGCGCGCACAAATTTTGTGTCATTCCGATTGTGAGTTCGAGATAAAGATGGCTCTTGAGTACTGTCAATTACATTACAAACACACTGTAGATTAATAGATTCTCTTTTAGCAAATTAAGCTGCTGATCATGTTGGTTTTACTTAAGAGGGCTGCCCAGAAAATGAGACCGACCAGAAAAAAGTGAAATCTGAATGTTATTACAATTTGAAACTATCCACATTTTCGTGAGGAAGGGCACAGCATTCTGACAGATTTTATCTTAATCTGCAGCAAAGTTGTTCCGGAAAATGCAAGATTTTACAGAAAACTGCACGAAAGGAAAACGCAATGCTAACGTGTCTCCATGTAAGCATTTAAAGTTGTTGTATTGAAAATGAGGTTTCATTCAGCGAAAGCGTACACATGGAAACCAACCTTTATTAATCAGTTCAAATAGTGCCTGTGAACGACACTCATTCAGGATTGGACTGGCTCACCAGAACACCGGGTCTTACCTGACCCAACCCTAGACACGTAGTTAGAAAAAAAATTCATAAATAGAGGCCTGATTGTCCGTGGGAAAGAAATGAAGAGTGAACCAGCCCAACCCTGCATGTACTGAAAACAACGAGCTCTCATTGAATTCTTGGTTGCGGAGAAACAAATTGTAGTGCACCGCGGAGAAAGACGTTTGTGTGTTCCATTTGAAAGTTACGAGTCGATAGGAAAACCGGTGGTCGCTGTGATCAGGCAATGAAAGCTTCAAGAAGGGAAGAGACGGAGCTGCATCATCAGCCGATAATACGGGGAATGCATGGATGCCCTTTATTCGAGCTGGCATAAAGCCATGCAACTTGAAGGGGATCCATGTGAAAAAATCGTATGTGTAGAGAAAACATTCAATTACATTGCGAGTAATTTTCACACATTTTGAATAAATAGTTTCCGAGGGAGGAAAAACATGGGGCATGCTTTCTAAGCAAACATCATAATTTAAATTAGAAATAATGAATGAAAACTGGAGCTAACTCTCCAAACATCAGGTAATGATATTGTTTGAAAAAAGGAAGGAAAAATTCTGTGACCGGGATTCAAACTAAGAACCACGAATGTCACGCTCGACGCCTCTACCAATTGGGCTTTCGTAGACACTGTATAGCTCTGCTGTCACCAATTGTCTTAGTGTCTTATTTTTTTCTAATAATATCATTATCATAATTTAAGCATGATTTGATCTCCAGTATACTTTTGTATACGAAATTGAGAAACAAAATCGAATTACTGCAGACCCTAATAAAAATACCCCCCCCCCCCCAATAAAACAGCTGCTATAAGCAAATTTGTAAATGTAATTCAATGACTAATTTGAAAGGTAAAAATTTGGAGATAGAAATCTGTCCTCTTTTTTATGATGCACAACGTTTCCGTAAGGGATGAAAATATTACGAGGACTATTCAATAGAAACATGAGGATTGCGCAGCCCCGAAGGTTTCGCCTAGACAACGAAAAGCAGTTGTCTATATACACTACATGATCAAAGGAGTTGGGACACCCCTGTGAACACCTGGGGTGTTTCTTCTGGACTGGACTGGGCCCGCTCATCAAGGTGGACGGAAACCTCAATGCTGATGGCTACAGGACCATTCTGGATAACGGGGCACTTCCAGCGCTGTGGGAACACTTCGGTGACGGGCCGTTCCTCTTCCAGCACAACAATGCGCCTTGCCACAAAGCAAGATCCATATCCGACTGGTTTGACGAGATGCGGGTTGAAGAACTGGATTGGCCCGCCCAGATTCCTGATCTCAACCCCATCGAACATCTTTGGGACGAATTGGAACTACGTGTGAGATCCAGGATGGTTCGCCCTACATCTGTCCAGGAACTGACCACGACACTCCTCGAGGAATGGAGGTCAATACCTGTGGACACATACCGTAAACTTGTGGACAGTATGCCATGGAGGGTGGATGCAGTGATAGCAGCTCGGGGTGGTCCTACACTACTGACTGAAGCTTTTTGCGGCTTTACGGTAGAGCAACAGGTGTCCCAATTCCTTTGATCATGTAGTGTACATTGTTTAAGTACTAGTGAGGCGTCTGTCAAACAAATTAGCTGTTTGCTTCTTTCTAAAAGTGCTGATTAAATTGGAAGCTGACGTACTTTGTAGACAGCCCGTCAAAAGAAAATCTGCATGACGTTGTGAAAATTTTTACGAGAATGAAAGCTGTATACGGAGACCATAGTTATTCTCAGACGGCAGTGGTTGAATGGTGAAAGAAATTTCGATAGGACGGGAATACACGAAAGATTTGGCCCGTCTAGGACATTTTGTAGCATCAGATGAAACTGAGACAGTTAGGAAAAACTTTACGCGCCAAGTCTTTGGCCCTCTAAAACAACCACTAAAAGGACTACGGATCAATTCTGATGCTGTTACGCAATGGCTCCGCGAACAACCACAGGAATTTTCTCAGATGGGAATCTATAGATTAGTACACCAATGGGACTCATGTCGTAACTTCATAGAGATATATTTAAAATTTTTTTAAATAAAAATTGCTTACCAGCCTTTAAACATGTTTCTATTGAACAGTCCTCCTCGTGCATTGCTTCATAATTATTAGTCAATACAGTTAAGGCAGAAAATCGATGAAAAACCAACGTCCACAATACGTGGGCTCAGTGAAGACCTTCTCGTATCTCCAACGACAATTTGCAGATATTTGGTAGTTATGGGCAAATTTACAAGAACTTCAAACGCTAGTAGACATGGCACCTAGAAACATGCATTTGCCTCCAAAGACGTGAGTTTAGGCTCTCTTTATACACCGGATTCTTACGTTTAATGAAAAATGTGTGATGAGAGAAAGTGAAGAGCGCAGTGGCTTTATAAAGGAGAATCACGAAAACAAGTATCCATAATGGAGAAAGACCACATTTGTTTACAGCAAACATGAAGAAATTCATCGCCTTGATTCATCAATATGAAATTCACCAGATTTGGCTCTAAGATTTTCACATTTCGTCCTTTGGACTATTTCTTGAGGGGCAAACGCTTCACTAACCAAGATGCTGTGATTCATGCCGTCAACGATTTTTTTGACCACTATTATGCTATATTATGCCACAGAAAAAATTATAGAGTTTCTAACATTATGAGAGCTTACAATCTGTTTTGGGAGCCCATTCTTAATTATTCTGTTGGCGTGTAGATCATGATCAGCACAGTCTAACTTATTAACGTATATCTAATTTCAAATTGGAGAGTATTCCATTCGTCGACTGTGTTGTAGAAAAAGGGACATTGTAATAAATGTCTGTTTGAATGGGGAAATTATCATTGGGCTTTCGATTTTGCATTTTCGAGTGCGCCTTATACACAGTCCAGTAGCCAGAATAACCACATGCGAGACGGGCAGGAAGAGAGGCAATAAGGTTCTGGAAGGTACTGACAGGAATGTGAAGTCATGCCGACTCCAGTTCTGTGGCGAGCTGCCGTAGAATGTGCGGTGGAGAATCCATGACGCGAACAAACCGATCGAGGTGATCAACAGATGCTCTATGAAGTTTAGTTTAAATCCGGGGAATTTGGGGACCAGGGGAGTACTATAAACTCATCCTCGTGCTCTTCGAATCACGCACGGACACTGCGCGCTGGAAAATGCCATCGTGTTGAGGAAACACAATCTGCATGTAGGCGTGGACATGGTCCGAAAGGATAGATGCGTACTTCAATTGATCCATTTTGCCGTCCACAATGATGAGTGCACCCAGGAACTGCCACGAAACCATTCCTCCATAATGCTGCCTCCTCCTCCCTAGACCCTTGCGGCACGTGTTGCAGGGTGTTTGTTTTCTGACACTGAACGCCGTACACGCCATCGGCTATCTGTCCGATGGAGCACAAACCGTGATTCATCGGAAAAAGCCACTTTTCGCCACTCTGTTGCTGTCCAGTTGCGGTACTGGCGTGCAAATGTCAGTCTTTGTCGCTGGTGAACAGCCGTCAGCATTGGTGCACGAACCAGCCGTCTGCTGCGGAGCCCCATACGCAGTAACGTTCGTTGAACTATCGTTAAGGATACACGTTTTTGTAGCCCTCTGGTTCATTGGGAGGTCAGTTGGTCCACGGTTGCACGTCTGTTGGCTCCGTAGCCGTCGTTCACCTGTCATCTATGGCCCGTAGTGCCCCACACTTGGCACTACGGGCCATAGATGGCTGATTTTGGATATTGCCATTCTGCCATGCACGGTACACTTTCACCACGGCGGCATGCGAACAGTTCACAAAATACTGCCGCTCTTGGCTCGGAAGCCGATTATCATGCCCTTTTGGAGGTCGGATAAATCGCTACGCTTCGCCATGGCTCCAACAACAAAATGTTTTCTACTTCCCTCTGACACCCATCCTATACCCCTCCACCTCTACTACTGGTACGTACCTTCTGGACGTAACCATTTTCCACTGATATTGAACGTAGGGGGTGATCGCATTAATGTAACTGGACTGGGTATTTGGGACGAGGCTAGCCATGCGAGAATGAATGCATGCATGGACTGCCCTGATTTACTCGATTCGAAAATTGCGAAGGCAGCGTCGTTACAAGCTTGCCTGATAGACTTATATCTAGACATGCATACGACTATACGCACGATTTGGTTGTATGCCTTCTTGACTCTGGTTTTTGCAAATTTTGATATTTTATACCATATAAGGGCAGCATACATAATCTTCGGGATGACTTTAACCCTGGCCATAATCAGCAACTCTTTCTTTGTTAATACTTTCTTCAAGTTCCTGATAAGGAAACCCAGTCTGTTGAGTTGATTTTGTGCACTGAAATCAGGTTGGACACAGTGTATTGCTACTATAATGGTATCATTAGAATACGTGCTACTAAACCAATTTCGACTATCATTAATTACTCATTATATTCATTCATTTGTTTGCGATTGTTTGATATATTACATGGTGAGAGCAGATATTTTTCTATAGAAAATGAATTTTTTCGTATTTTTTATTTTTATCAGAATCGGACAATAATTATGAAAGAACCCTTAGAATTTGTTATGAGGCGAAGCCGTAAAACAGAAGCATACGAAGGGAAATCGGTATAATCAGCGAAGTATCATCATATAAAAAACTGATGTATGAAAAAGTGGTTTGGATATAACAATGATATTTATAGTTTAAAATGATTTTTTGAAATTTAGCAGATAACGATCGTAACACGCGAGAGCAACCGTAGACAAGGATCTTTGAATTAACCCAGAAAGGATAAATGTGAAATTTGATAGGCAGCGAAAATGACCGCAAATATTTATGGGCAATGTTTTCCTTTTGTTTCTGGGTACGCTATAATTTGAACAATTTTTCCTGCGACTCCGCTAATGAGTTTCGCATCAACTTCAAATTGCTGAAGAGCAACGTTCTATAATTTTTATCCAAATCTGTTGGAGGAAGATAATGGGCGGACGATCAAAGCAGTTTTTGGAAGAGTGAGTAGATATGTTTCCTTCAAACAAAAACGATTAGAGTGCCTGTGTATTAAGATTTCGCATAATTCATTATCAATAACAATTTGATGAGCATTTTCGGGTATGAACTTTCCCTCCATCTTCTTTAACAAGTGCGCGGTTAAACACGTTTTATCTTAATCATTTTTATGCGACCATTCCATTCACAATATTCTGTTTCACCTCTTATTATTACAGACGAAATCGCAAAAGCTGCGAAACAAGCTGCGACTGCAAATCGTAATGAAACGTAAGCTACATTGGTGAAAAGAACTTTCAGAAGAAGAGAAAGAGAGAGAGCGCGCGTTGTCTGAGGGAGTGCCAGTATTCGTTTGTAGAAGAATTCATTCGTTAGAAAGAAAGAGCAAAGCTCCTGAGTGCTGATGACGAGAGGAGTTAATCACCCGTAAGAAAAATTCACCGACGGTGAAGAAATCAAATTAATATGCTACTGCTGCTGGCGTCGTGTTGCCATGGCAGCCTTCGAGGAACCTTCGTAGCAAACGGTTTCTGTGTTTTCGGTTTTAGACTTACAAACCGTTAACGTTCTTGTTTACGACGGGGAGGAAACGACCAATAAGAGAGTTGAATAAGAAATAAAATCGACAAAAACAAAAACCCTCCGACGATGGAGTCGCGATGGCTGGGCGATTCGCCAGTCAACCAATAGCATCACCAGGTCGGTTTCCGATAACCCCTGAAGGAGAGGAAAAAGTGGAGGAAAGAAAAACGCCTGCCTGCCTGCCCTCTCTCTCTCTCTCTCTCTCTCTCTCTCCATGTACTTCATTGCCAACGCTGTCCTGAACTCTTTTCATCACCAAGGCCTCACTGGACAAGAGGAAAGAAGTTAAAAAAAAAAAAAAAAAAAAAATCTCACCGACTCTAAGACTCTACTAACTTGTTCCTTTATTCAAGGGTGGGAAATTGGAGTTATGAATGACTGCAAGCTAAAAGGAAAAAAAAAAAAGGCAAACAAATCAACTCCAACTAAAAACATTAACTAAAAAATCTCGTCTGAACCAGATTGTTTCCCTAAATTCATTAAATATTTAATAACTTCAGCCTTCGCTGCAAGTTTTTCTCATGATATTTCAAGATCTGATGCAAACTTGATGAAGATAAAGTTTTTAAAATCGATAGAATTTAAAGTGGAAGATTGCCCATCTTTTACTCACGTTTCATTAAAAAGATAGTCTAAAGCTGATTACCGTATTGTAACAATATTTGTAACTGTAACCCAAGATTTGAAAGATCATTTGAATTCTGCATCCTGTGGTGGGTCTTAATTGGGACTGACATTGTGAGATGTAATGAGCAATCGATAAGGGGGGGGGGGGGGGGTGTCATGGTAACCACAAAGAGGTGGATCACAAGACATTGCTCTTGAGTTGAAATATGTTAAACGGTAAGTTAGAGCTCAGAAACTGTGATATAACCGACTTCTGAGTCCAAAAGGAGCCCAAAACCATTTTTTGTGAAAACGCTTTTAATGCACCGCTTTTAGCGATCATAAACGGTCCAGCTCTAGTAATTTGGACATTGACATCAACAACGGCCAACGATCCGTGATAGTATTCATTATTTTATGCTTCCTAAAAATTTCTGCATCCTGAAATTGGGATCTTTTAGAACTTACAAATTTAATTGTACTTACACATTTCTTTATACAGCAATGGTCAGTTTTCATTCATCTTGATATAAAGTGGGCTCATCGATAATACAGGCCTCTTCTATAAAGAACGAGCATAAATGCTTTTGATATGCCTTTATTCATCCACAGACTGTTGATGGCCGTTTTCAAACTAGTTCCCTTTGGATGAGATGCACTTTTCCAGCATTTCTCCAATCTTCAAAGACATGCTGGAAGCTATTTTTAAGAGGTCCTTCTGAATTGCCTCCGCAGCCTTTATCAATATGGTAAATGCTTCCCATGTAGGTGCTTCTTCAGATTGAGAAAAAGAAAAATAAATCGCATAGGGGTAGACCTGGACTATAGGGAAGTCGAGGAAGGTATACCTGAAGATATATTCAGTAAATACATGTATATTCTCAATGTGTAACCGTGTGTTGTCGTGATGCAGCATCTTCTCTGCTGTTATCCGATTCTTCTCTCACAGTGACAGCAATAGTGTTGATGTTTTCTTCCGAAAGAGCTCTGGGTCCATCTATAACATTTGAACAGTGCTATAGGGAAGAACAGATTCTCATAGGCCTTCTGTAACACTGTACAGTCCTCAGCAGGTGCTATAAAGTGTCTGCACTTACAGGCGTACAGCGGATGCCAAAGCAATGAAACTAGTACCACGTGTACATTATACAGTGTGAGTCAAAAGTCTGTTACCCCCCTTCCTATCTTGGATACCAATGTAGTTACGCAAATTCCAATACAGGGAATGAATAGGAACTTGAGGGTGCTCTATCTGATGGAGCACCTTTCATCATCTTAAAATATGCAAATTAGGACACATCCAAATTCTATCTCAAAAACCATAAGAGATACACAAAAAACAGCGGATTTTGGTGAACTTTTTTTTTGTTTTGTTTGGAATTTGCTGTTGAACAAATGTGCAATTGGAATTTTTTGTGCATCTCTTACGGTTTTCGAGATAGAATTTGGATGTGCCTAATTTGTATATTTGAGATGATGAAAGGTGCTCCATCAGATAGAGCATCCTCAAGTTCCTATTCATTCCCTGTATTGGAATTTGCGTAACTACATTGGTATCCAAGACAGGAAGGGGATAACAGACCTTTGACTCACCTTGTATAATTAACTTATCAATGTAACACAAAATTACAGTTCAGTACAAGAAATTACGCAAAAAAATTATTATAATCATTTATTATAGAAGAGCCCTCGTATTTGCAGAAGAAAAACATAAGTCCGGAACAAGTAGCAATAATAGATGTAAATTTTCAAAGTGAAAAGAGTTCGAATGAGCTTATTATATTCCCTTTCAGACGAGAAATTGCATTTAATGAGCGTGATAATTTCTTTTTTTCTTCTTTTGTGTTAAAATTTTGCAAAACTCGCAGGAGATGTGTTGTCAAGTTTGTAAGTAGAATGTTAAATGTTAAAGTAGAATCAAATTCTACGTTCAAGATAGATTGAAAAATAATTCGCCAGCATTACGAAATCCCCATCATTCAGAATATTTCGTAACGTGAACATCCAGGTAACCAAGGCAACACTTTATCGAAGTAAATAAAATAGTTCCCCCAGTTTCAAGTTAATCATTTCCTACAAGATGGATTTTTGGAATACTCTTCCAAACACTCCCCCTTCTATCTTGCAGCAGACATTTTTTAAAAACTTTCGACATTTTTCTCGGGAGAAAACAAAAATAAAACTTTAGTACTATTCTTTCTTTTTTTTAATCTAATGTTTCGTTATTTCTATTTCCTGAAGAATTATACTCATTCTGTTAATTTCATCCTCTTTGGGCTGTAATCCTATATAATTAATAATTAAAAAAGCTCTCTAGTACGTAGTCTATGCCAAATGACAACAATTTCACTCTTGACACTATATTTGTCATCTAATCCTGTCGACGAAGTGAAAAATAGACATAATTAGTAGCCGCTGGGCTAAAATATTTGTCAGGGGAGACTGCCAGAAAACTTGGTCGCAATAGCTGGTGGATCCATTCATCTTGCGCTTCGTAGATTTATGTTGTCGACTTCTTTTGCGGTGTGTTGTCTTCTCCTCGGTGGCCACTAAATTATCGTCTTCGGCACATGGCACGACCAATTTCAAAACTGCAGGCTTTGGAATTAAATCCAAAGCTGGTTCGCTATTGTAGGAATGCGAGTTTAACATTTTAAACAAAGTCATAGAGACATTTAGAGTTACTTCATTCAAATATGGCGCAAATGCGAAGATCTACTGACAATTTTAACAATTGTCTAGTGACATTCACTGAAGTTAGGTACATGAAATCTAACTACACATGTTTTCAAATGTATATATGAAACTTCAAACACGTCTTCAATAATCATGTGAGATATTCTAAAATTTAAGACGAGGATCGTAATAACAGCTGTTAGTTGAGCCATTTTGAAATTTTTATTTAATCAGAGAAGACATATACTTGTAAATAAATATCTCCCACAAAACATATTGAAAACAATATACAACACGGATGCATCCCAGTTAATTGGTAAAATTTAAATATACACTCTTTGCCAAATGCATTAAGTCAACCTTAGACGTGAAAATTTCGGATGACGAGCTATAATTTGCATAAGTAAAGCTTTTAAACTTCAGTCAGTTATTATAAAAATGAGTCGTACCGAAGAACTCAGCCTGTAATTAAGGAATCACTGGAACTCAGCCTGTAAGTCAAGTAGGAATCACTGAAAGTGTGAAGAAGTCTATGAAATAGCGCGTGGTAGGCCTCAAACTCAAGGAAGATCGGCAAGCGCAGCCGGAATAATCGGTTTGCTTTTGCTGGACATCAGAATGATTTGCGAATCTGGAGAAGTATCAGGACCATTGTTAAGACCTTTCGGCGGAAGTTGAAACAAATGGGAAAGCTGCTGCCCATAAGCCTAAGATCAAGACGACCAATCTTGCCGTTTAGAATGAAGGCATAACCTTCAAAATAGTATTTAATACGTATCCGGCGTTTCATTATCTCGAATGTTTTTTGTGGTTAGAGGTTTTCCTTCCTATACAGGCAATTCCACACCATAGTTCCTTATTTTCTTTTTCTTAGGATAAAGTAGTGCAAAGCTCATCGCAACTGGACTATAAAGCAATAGAAACATTGAGTGGAACGATACGCTTTTTGGCAATCTGACAATCTCGAAGAGTACAGAGAATGTCAAGCGATCGGTACTTCCTTGAATGTATTGGGACAGCTGGTGGTGGAAGCGACATGGCATCGGGCTAATTTCTCTTGGAATGACCTGAAGATTTTCGTTCAAAAGTTCACCTGGACGGTCTAGACAATTATGCGCTACCTAAATGTAAAGTCAGTTTGGCATGGATGATTCGATGAAATGAGCGTGGAAGAACTGGAATGGCCTTTACAGAGTCCTGACCTCAGCCTTATAGAATATTTATGGGATGGATTAGAACGTCAATTTCATGTCTATCCATTTCGAATGTCTGATTTGACAGCTGCTCTAAACGAAGAGCGGCACAAAATTCCAGTTGCAACTTTCCAGAAACTTGCCGAAAATCTTCTTAGATGGATAGAGACTGTGATAGCTGCAAAAGGTGACCCGAGGCTCCAGTGTAATTTCGTTTAAATGTTTACTTTGTTAAGTGGCCCAACACTTTCAAATTTGATTGTTCTTCTTGAAAATTCGGTTATTACTTTGTTTCACGAGTTTGTTGATCAATAAATTAAGAGATTATGTTCTCAAATAGGCTTCTTAAACGTAGTCTGACATTTAATATTAAACTCGTTAATAGAAACCGAAAAATGGCTTTATTTGTAATAAAATATGAATAATACTATACATCAAAAAAAAAAAAAAGAAAATTTAACACCTGAATAAACACTTAAATCTTATTCAGTAACAGTTTTACAAATATATTTTTTAAAAATTTTGTCGACAGTTTTATGGATGCAGTGTAGGAAGAAAAAAAAAAAGCTTTTTAAAAATATTTTTGGAAAGAGGAAACTCATTATACTTTCATGAATTCAAAACGATTCAATATTTCATAATGCAGATTAGGTTCTTTTTTCCTTCGCATTAAAACGTCTACATTCTTAAACAGCACTACCAATTCAACTGCTCCATTAAAAATGCTTCGGATGAATAGTATGGCTTTCAGAAAGACTACACAGCAACGAAAATTGTAAGTGAATACAGCAGATTTAGGGGAATAAAGGAGGTTATGGGTTTGTTTCTCGGTGAAAGACTGGAGAAAGGTCTCAGGCTAATGGCTCATTGCATTTCGGTTAATTCGTCGGTCCAATCACGTCGTCTCCTTCGCCGTTATGAAGGCGCAACAAAAGCAAAACCGCAACGACATGAGCGACTCTATCAAAAAGCCCACGTAATCGCGACAAGGAATTCTCAACTGCCCAGAGAAGCTGAAAATTTGGGGGAAATCAACCCTGTTGGCCCCTTTTTATGGCGCAGAAACTTTCAGTGAATTCATTTTCAGAGGCTTTTTTTATATCTATGTACTTAGGAAGCTCTGCAAAGCCAACAAAACAATGGCAATTTTCTTGGGGCTATTTGGGCCTCCTTATGAACTTCACCGGAAGCTTAATTCACGTTAAGGTGAAAGTATTCAACAATATAAAGAAAAATAATCCATAAAGTTCCATGACGAAATTACGCATGCGGTCGTAAAAATTTTCTGAAATGCTGTTTCAGATTCGTATAATATTTATGCATATTTGTTATGTTCAGTTTGTTTACTCGATTTTTTTTTATATATGAATGCTTTTTATCGATTTTGTTAAATATTTATATTTTAATGTAACGTTGGAAAACGATGCTGCCGTCCGTGAGAAAATGTTCGTGGACGGCCCAAAAACTGCTGATCCCAGAAGCTAATAAATTTAGAGGAAAAGTTTGTAGCAAAATGTGAATCTAAGCAAAAACTTTTCTTCTCCTTCCCGCAGGGGCTATTGGAAGATTCGCCTCGAATTTTCGAGTTCATCCTTAAAGTTCGGAAATCGAAATTCAGAGACATCGGCGGAATCTTAAAATCAATGAAAAGCTTCGCTTCTAAACGCCAATCGGAGCTTCTCCATACACTCATGTGATGCTAATGGATATTTTATTTTTTTAAATTAATTCATTAATTTCAATGGAAAAAGCTTATTACTTTCATCATTAAGTTTTGTAATAGTTTGCATAGGAGTTGAAGCTTTGTTAATTTTATAACGAATACATTTTTTATTATAACCCTCATATCGGAGCCATCTCTTCGATTTTATAATCGTCCATGACTGACGAGTGGAAAATCTTTAACAAGCTCTTTTATTTCCAAAGGACGGCAATCGACCCCAATTCCCTGTCATTACTTCTGAATGGATGAACGAATTGTCATTTTACGGATGGAATGAACTTCAAGGATTTTGGGTTTCCGACCCGACAGGGATTCCAAACTGCATTTCTGTTCATTACAAATAGCGATTTTTATTAATATCATTTAGACTGCGATTCGGTTTAAACAGCAGCAGCAAGAAGGAGGAATAGGAATACCATTTCAAACCTTGAACCGGGCTATGTTTCTTTTTTTTTTCCTTTTGTAATTTGAATAGGAAGAGAGAAAATTTTTCATTCTTCTCGTCAAGGTTAATGGCTTGGAGTTCTGTTGTTAAAGAGACATAATATTGAGGTCAAGAGAGACTTGTCAATTAAAAGGAGAATCAATTAAGCCATCTTTAAAAATCAATTCTTTTTAAGTAAAATGAAATACCGTCTAAAGGTGTCAAAAAGTCAACGCGAAAAGTAAAAAGTTGATACAATGGGATAAAGATATTAAGGATGAACACGTTTTTAAATCTTTAATAAACAACAGAATAAGAGGAGGAGGAAAGAATTGTCAAACTGATATTAATGATTTAGCGGAAAATGCCAACGGGAATCAAATAAGCAAAATGTGCGAAGGACGGTTTCCACTTTCCCACAACATTTACATTTTGGATTTTCCGAAATGCTTATCGTCGTGATTTATATGCTGAACATTATGGCATTGTTTAAATGTGATTTTTTTTCTAAACTGAAATATTACTTAGAATTTAGAAATAAAAATTTACTCTTGATTTCGTCACACTCAAATTGCCATATACAACTCGACAGATACAGAAGACTCGCTTCTCTTCTGACGAGTATTAAAAGGCTGAAGAACTACAATGGGTCATCAAGTTACGAAATTAATTCATTGCACGAACCGGTTCCAACTAATGTAAACTTCTAAGCTTTTAAACTTGGCGCCTACACAGAGTTGCCAAGTTTAACTTCTAGGAAAAGATGATATCGGTATCTACAGGGTGAAAAGGTATATAAAAAAGCTGACTTTGAACACTATATATACTTAGGACTTCAAAGAACAAGGCAGTTTACTTGTGAGGTTTAATTTTATTTTTCTCGTTAGAGACACTGATAACAGCTAGCACTTGATAAGTCTGTTCGTTAAGTTAAATTATATCGTAATATAAACAAATGGGGCTAGTTCGTATCTTGATAATTCGAAACCTGCATACGTAATTTAATGAACCACTGTAGGGTTCTAGGTAGAAATGCTGAGTGGTGGATAATATTTCAGAGAACAATGTCATTACATCAAAGTGGTGGTCAGCTATCATTGCAACATTCGGAACTCCAATAGTTTATTTTAAATCTTACTGATGACCTTACAACTTACACCATTTTGTGTATATTTAACTTACAATCTGAGTTCTGGTAGCGATATAATAATACTGGTCCAATGTTGCTAGATCCCTGCACTATTATTGTGACCACAAAGAATTAGTTGTGATGAATGCACCAAATAGGAGTGGCCACGGGTCTGCTAGAAAAATTTTCGTCAAATACGTCTTAGACAGTGTTTCTTAAACTTCTTGGTCTCACGACTCCTTTCACATGGGTGTGAAAACTCCCAAAGGACCTCCCCTCCCCCTTACCATAGGCGTGCGCAGATAAAAAATTTGGGATCTTTCGCAGTTGCTGCTTTTAGACAACTAATTTAGAACACCTGTACCGCCGGTTTTTTTGATTACAGCTAATAGAGTTTTACTTTAAAACTTTTTCCAAAATCGAAGAGCCTGTAAACTGAACTCCAGAAGGAGGTAATTTCTTTTCTTTAATTAAAAACGAAATACTAATTAAACCGTATTTTCCGAGATGTACGCAGAAAAATGAAATTTTGATCATTAACAGGTTTCTTATTTATAAAATTTATAAAATAATTGAAAACAATGGGTCACCCACCAAATATTCTGCTACCCCAAGGAAATTTTCAGGACCCTCTTAGGGGTCGCAACTCCCACTTTAAAAAACACTGCCTTAGATGGTGTTAAAGTGGATTCATGATTCTTTATTGAAGGAAATGAATGTGACGAAAAGTGACCGGAAGAAAATGACAAAATGATTAGGACCTAGAAAGTAGAAGGGATTTTCGAAAAAAACTTCGCTAATTGAAAAAAAAAATGAAATTTTAATGAATCCGGATACTGTAATGTAAAGATTAGCAACAGAAAGCATTTGTGTATTTTTCACAATTTCTTATTAAAGAGGCTCTACAGAGATATTGAAACGCTTTCAATTTTTACAGTAGCAGAACATTTAATATGCATCACTTTAAGATTCCTCATTAACACTGATTTACAACAGATAGGTTTAGATTGGTTTTTATTCGCAAGAAATAAATTCGATTTTATGCAATATCTCCGTCTTCTTTAAGGATGAGAGAATTCCCTTAAATTTAATTAATTTTTTTCTTTCTTTCACGGGAGGCCATGAATAATAAATAACGGAGATAATGACGAGGATCCACATTCATATCAGTTCGCCTTCTCCGAAATACCTCGCCAACATTTCCTGCCGATAAACCAAATGCACACAATGAAGACCTAAGATTGTAAGTTGCCTGCAAAGAATCCGAGAAGGGATATCGATCAAGACGTATAGTTATCGCTGGAGACATCAATCACTATCCCTTAAATGGTTAAGTTTGTTTTCTTTCTTACCTTGACATAAATGAAAGCAAACGACAAACCCTGACGTTTAAATACAGCAACGGAATCGATCAACAAATCGTAAGGGACGTCTACAAACTTGAACAGAATGTGGTTTAATGATGAACGACTTTGGGCATTAGAAACGAAAAGTCCAATGCTCACTTCATCCGCTACTTTTGTTAGACGTTAAAAATAATACAACGAAACGTGTTCAGCAACGGCAAACTCACTGGTCAATAAGACGGGAATACATTTGCAATCGGATTACGGCCAGTTTGACCGGATGACGCTTAATTGTCGACGAACGTCGCATCATATCACCGCCAAAATAACATCAACAAGCGCTGACAATGCTGATCGATCAAAAGATTTCAGGATCAATCATACGAGAAGTGGTCATCGTTGGACGCAAACCTGCTGCCTAACCAATGCAAAAGCCGTTAAACAAACCCGAGTGCAGCGCATGAATGGAATCATGTTTCACTTTCAACTGTCGTATTTTTGAGAACAAACAAAAATATTCATTTCAGTTTTAAAACACTCTTGAATAATCTTTCATTAGAACAAGTAAATGCTTTCTCGAAATTTAGGAACAACGCTTGAACGGTCACTGAGCGCTACACCCTATTCATGGGAAAACGATTTTACTCGCAACGAATAATTTTTCAGGCATCAACAAATTGAATGAAAACGCAGCAACATTGGAGTTCCCTCTTTCAGCGGCGTTAGATACACAGCCCTACAATTAAAACTCAACTTTATAGCTGGTATCCATAACATATTGCTCGACACTCATCTAAAGCAATTTCTTTCTTTTCAATGAAAACGCAGCGTCATAAATTCAGATAAATTGCAGGCATTCTAAAGAAACTTTTCATTTTTTCCAACTTCAACCGATTTATTCCTGAATTTTCAGTAGAAATATCGACATAATGGTGCGCTGAAACAATAACCATTCCGATATTGTTTTAGTTATTTCTTTCCAATGACCAGAGTCCTTTTCTGCCAGTTTTGCTTTCATTATTGTAGCAGCTTCTATTCATAATAGACAAATTTCTCAATAACGGATCAATCAAGAATGAGTACAAATATTTAATTATTCTAAATTAGCGCGATTCCAAAAGATTGATGAAAAGTTCGATTCTTTCACTCTTGATTGAGGCAAATATACGTGTAATTATTGCTTGAAAAGACACGTTAAGTATTTAAGCTTTAACTGTACATGACAAATGCTCGGTGTGAAGATCTTTGATGACCAGAAATTAATCCCAGAGGAGACTATAGGAAAATAGTGGAAGCCCTGAATTCATCCACGTATTTTTAACCTCTTGTATCCGCACTTATTTTTAACCCCCATTTTGTTTTTTTCAAACAACTGATTTTCTTGAACACAATATTTAGAAAATAGACAAGACTGTACCTTCGTTTATTTCTCATCATTTTCGATCGAATAACATATCACATACCTATATGTCACCTTTTGAGAACGTTAGTAGTTCTAAAAATCAAGTGAACCCCACATCTCTGACCTCGCAGGAATTTGGCTTAAACTTCGTAGAAATTTAGATCTTGCCTAGAGGAATTTACGTATCAAATTTCAATACTTCACATACCCAAATACCATGTCAAGAGATGCACCCCCTCTAACTGCCACCCTCGTTATTCCGACTTCAGTGGGTCAATTGAAACCAAACTTAAATAGTGAAGTAGCACATGCCCATAGTAAGCAAGATTCCGAAAAGCGTAGAAAATATGAAGGGGAGGGACAGACGGACAACGCAAAACTGTCTCCATTCACCCGCTACTTAATAAGACATACAAGGGACTATCAAAAAGTTCCCGGAATTGTAGTCTGGACGGTGACTGGATACAGTATGCACATTGCGGCCTTAATCCCTTTCAAAGTACTTTCCTTGGGCAAACACACACTTACTCCAATGAGACTGCCACTCCTGGAAAGCCCGTGCGAACTCTACCTTTGGAATGGACTTGAGACCGGCTGTCACACTTGCTTCGATCTCTTTTCACACAAAACGTTGACCCCCGTAGTCCCATTTTCAATCTGTTAAAAAGCCGTAAGTCGCAGCACCAAATCCAGTACATTTGTGACTTTTCAGGTTGCCAGGAAGTTGTTGGTCTTCCCGACCGCGGCTCATCTTCGAGACTGTCCTGGCCCGTCTTAAACTGGTTGAACCAATCAAACACAGCTGATTTCTTAAGGACACTATCCCCGTACGCCTGTTTCAGTGCTTCCAGTGTCTCCGTAGCATTTTTTCCAACTTGAACATAAACTTGGTTTGCTCTCTGCTCAAAGTGTGACATCGCGCCAACGTGTGTTACACCCTCTTACAAGCACGCCCTTCATCTCCCGAATGACACGTCCGAACACGATGCAACCACACGTGCGCGCGCTTGGGCTGATATACTTATATCATCAAGCGGCCGATTTTAGGGCTTATTATTGACAGAAATACGATTAACAATAGCCGCTTGATGATGATGTAACAATGTAACACCTTTTGTCCGCAGGCCTTCTCTCTAGGAGGTGTTGCCTCAGAGCAATGTCGCTGCAAGTTGGTGTGGAAGTAAATGAAGGAGGAGACTTCGCCTGCGCAGTTTGAGCAGCAGTGAGCACAGGATCAATAAACACAGTTAGAAAAATGATTTCGAAATTTTCGGATTTGCTCAATAGACTTAAATGGGAACATAAAATGGCTATAACTCGGAAACTCCTTGTTGTCTGCCGCTGATATTTGTCATGCACTCATCCGAGGACTTCATCTTCGTGTTTACCTAATGTGGTCAACATACAAAATTAGCTTCCTTTTTTCTGCTCCCTTGTCAGACGTTTCTTAAGCACAATATGGACGGAACTCCACTCCAGATCCGACTCTACTGCTTCGGAGATGCGTTTTTTATTATGCCAAAGAAAACTAAGTCACAAGGAGTCAAATCTGGCGATCGTGGCGGCCAGTGTTTCATATCATTTTTGGATCACCTGTGGACACTTTTGAGCAAAGTTGATTGCATTCTTGACATTTCTCGTGCCAACAAATATCGAACATTTGTAATGTACAAGTAAAACTTTGATACTTAACGTGTCTTTTCATGTAAGTGTAGATGTGTTAGGTTCATTTAGGAGTGTACTACTTAACGTTTGCACCCATTATTTTTAAATCATCCTGTAAAATTTAAATACATCAAACTGGGTTGCGTGAATGGGAAGCACTATAGTCCTACCACAACGAAAATGGTGAACAAGGAGATGAATTGTCCATTTTGAAAAGAGATGAATGAACAGAAGAGTGAATTATACCTCTTGCTATTCTATATATTTCGTATAAATTCAGTTTTAAAACTTAGTTTATATTTAAAAATGAAAATAAGTAATTTTTACTATAAACTGTTTGCAAGTATTAATAATTTATCCCTTCTTCCTACAATCGACCATCTGTGTCTTTTGAAAATGGTCGCTGCTGTCCTCGAGTTCATTCTCGAAGTGGTAATAGCGTAATCGTTCGTTAATTTAGTTGCTTCAAAACAGTCGCAACAGCGAAATTTTACGGAATATTCAAGTATAAATCAATTTTGAATCTTTCAAGTGCTATATTTTTCTATTAAAACGAACTTCTTCCTTAGAATGTCTACGGGAAGAATTGTTCGCCTTACATCTAAATGTTGATAAGCTAGAATTGCACGAAAAAATATTCAGAAATCTCTTATAAATTTGTACGGATACAATTTCTCTGTTGGAAATAGGAAAGAGTGATGTTGACACATTTTCAGCCACTTTTCTGATATAAGTATATGTCGAAATGATCTGCGAGTACGTTTTAGAATTGTCTTTGCCATGTCAAAGAATAAAAAGTCTCACTCGGCGACTGCTCAAACGTTAAGAAGCATAAGATCTTAGGAATTAAAATTGTTTAAATTGTTCAAGCAATACGGGATATTCTGAGTTTCAATTAAAATATCTCCTACATAAATAACCAAAGATAGTTTACATGTTTCATAAAATTAAGAGTGCATATATAATATTCAAACCGTTCTGAACAAGGTTTTCAAGGCGATTATATTGCTGTTATTCGATGCAATATCCTGTGGACAACCGCTAATAAGTGAATAAACTTGCTTCAATGCATGCTAATTTTTCCGAAATCAAGGTCCTTGACTATTTTCATAAAGACCGAGTACTAATTGGCGAAATGATGCACGTAAGATTTAAACACCTTTTAAATTTTTAACGCCATTATCTCTTTAATTAAATTCCTACATTTAAATAAATCAATTCTGTTAAGACGACGAAACATTTAGGGCACGAAAACAATTTACTCGAAGGTTGATGCAAAGGGCAAACACCTTTAGACGTTCGGAGAAATACATTATTCATTAAACGAAGTCGAAACTGCGAATAAATTAAGATCGAGAATAAACAACAAAAAAAAAACACTTTCGAGTTAAAAACCCATGAAGAACTGACGGAAACAAAAACAGAATCTTTTCGCTGGAAGACGACGTTGGCATTTGGAAGGCGCTCTCAATTCATTTACATGAACCATCCATTCCTGAATCTGCGGCAATGCTTCTTCAGGAATTGCCATTGATTTCCATATATATGGGCGTGACGATGCCAAAAACTCACAAAAACTGCTGAATTGAATTTGCAGGGTTCCAAGATTCGAATTTTAGTGATCGGCCGAGAACACCTGAACTGTTCCCCGGGCCCGTTTCGGTTTTTATTTTCGGTAATAAGCGCGGAGTTGGCCGCAGACGTTGGCTCACAAGCGCCGATCCTAACTATCCGAGGGCAAATGGAGACGATTCCAGGGGCAGCACCGAAGGAATCGTTAACCACGGACTTCTCTTTAGGGAGATCACGCCAACCAATCGCTTCTTTATGCTGACTGAATAAAAGGGTCCGATCAAAGTGCTTAACATCCCATAAAGATCTAATTTGTCCCACTCGCTAAACTTACTCTACAGCATACAAGTATAATTGAACTCTCAGTGTACACTAAGGAATCCGTCATTTAAATCTCCTTTAGTAAGCACTTCCTGTTAGGACACAAAAAGATCTTAAAGCATCGATATCCATTTAAACTCAGTGAAACCTGTCTGTCGCGGAATCTTACAGGACCGGGAAAGCTTTCGGCTTCAGGCAGATTTTTCTCATTAGCACGACCTTCTTGAAACAGAAATGACCGCAAAATAAAGAAGCGGCATCTATCTATCGCAGGTCTCTGATTATTTAATTAAGAAATCGATTGAGGTGATGAACACACACGCCTAATTTTAGTCGTCCCTTCTTTTACTTTTAATTCAGTCACTCAGATAACGTTAGGCAGAGCGTTTCTATTTGAAAATGCTTGCTCGCAATCGACGACCCTGAGTAAATGCGGTGAACTTCGCGACTTTGGTGGTAAACGCTTAGTCGGCACAAGAGAGATGGCTCAGTCTATCGCACTTCAGGTTCTCCAAGGTAAGGGTATCAAGGGTGACCACGATTACCAATGGGGAGATTTTACCAGCAACCAACGAGCCATCCATCCATCTATTGATCACATGAGTTGCAGTAGATCGTTCAGCAACTGCGGATGGCGCAGAATCACAAGTAGTGCCAGCGAGCGAAGAGTACGGTGCACGCTCCATACTCTAGGCCAGTACAGAGCCAAACCCCTACTCGTGTACAATGACATCCAATAAGTAAATAGACACCCTGCTCTTCGGTCATTTATTAATTCCTCAAAAATTACGTGCTACAATGAGTTGGGCGATCTTGGCCTGTGGAATTTTCTTCCACTCGGAACTCAAACATTCGAAAAGTTCTGCACGGGAAGCAGGTTTTTCTTAATGTTTTCTCTCGGCACGATCAAACATACTCCAGAGGTGGTCCATGGTAGTTTCTGGATGCCAAGTTGCGCCAGCCAAGCCTGCGTTCTTCGAGAGTGTGACAAGGAGCATGGTCCTCCATGAACAGAATGGATGTTTTGTCAAGAATCCCACTGGAAAATATTGGCAAGGTATTTTTCTCCAATATGACGATGTATTTTTCTGCATTAATGCTGTCCATATATTCCACAAGCTCTGGTCGCCCGGTGCTCAAAATAGCACCCCAGACCATAACAGAAAATTAACCATGCTTGACAGTTGCTTGCAGTCGGTTCAGCTGAACTATTGGATGAGTTTCCCCCCCCAGACCTATATCCTACCATTAGAAGGAAACTGAGCAAAAGACGACCCATCTGAGATGGCATGATACCAAAAGGACGTACCACCATCTTAATCGCCCAGCGTTTCCTCTTTGAAATATTGAGTGCGGTGAGAAGGGGTTTTCGCCGCACAGCTCTCCCACCAATTAGATATGTGACAGCCGTGTTACGACTCACTTGCAGGTGTTCTGCCACGTCTGAAGCTTTGCAACGGGGATTTCTCTCAACCACTCGTTTTGCAGCCTTCTGTTATCGTGCTGTTGGTCTAGTTTCCTTTTTTAGTGTTATTGTGTACTAAACCTGTTGACAGTGGAATCTGAAGTGTGCGGGAAATTTTCCATGGCTGACACCATCTTCGTATTGTTCAAAAATACACCTTCGTTGAAAATCCCTCAATTCTGTGGCACCAGGAAATCGAGGCATGTTTCTTCAAGATGAGAATAAGTTATTTTATTGTAATATTTTTCAACAAGAGATCTGCTCATTCTTTCTTACATTAGAAAACGTCTAGTTGAGTGTGTATCCAAGTTGGTAGAAAATGACTTTACTGTGTTACAACATAAACTCTCTCTGCCTAAAACTCAGAACTACAAGCAATACTGTAAAATATAAATTTACATTCCCAGTTATTTTTATGAAAAACATGAATAAACCTGAAATGTGGGGTGTCTATTTACTTGTTGAGTGCCACTGTACTATTTTTGAAGCACTTTGTCGGACATTATGTCTTGCTTGGCATCGAAAACAGCAAAACTGAACATTTGCAGAATAGGCCGAGTCGTATGGGCAAATGAATAAAGTTTTTATGCATATTGTGCCGACTATGTTCATTCTACAGTCAAGTTTTTCGCGAAAGTAAGCTTAACAGAAGTTGTTCCGTCTACGAAATTGCAAAGAATATCGAAATAAATCCTTTCTTCTTATCATATAGATATTCTGGATTTAATGCAATTTACACCAATAATGATTTTACCTTATCTCAATATGTCTTTGCAATGGAACGTATCTGGTATGCAAATCATTTAAAGAATATTTAATAAAACAGAAATACATAAAGGAAATTCTCAACCATTCACTTTGTGTCGCCGTCAATCCCCAAATAGACCGTTGTATAAGGAATGAATATTAACAGCACGAACAGACATTGAACAGACCCACGGATAGGTATATGTTGATAGGTATCGAGTCACAAGTAAAAACAAGCAAAATAATTTTGTTATAGGAAAAATATAAATACAAAATACGAGTAAATTCAAACAAACAACTGACATTTAATTTTTTTTAACAGGATTCAATATGTAATGATGGAAGAGTGTTTGCTATAAGTGACTCCCCGATGAGAAGGAGGACGATCACTTCTTCTGCTTTCGAAAATGGATTTCAAAGATAGAAATTCTTACGAGTTATATTATCAATCCCCAAAGCACTTAGAAATTTCATTTCATTAAAAATTGATACTGAAATTTTCTAAGAAATTCTAGGCGACCAGAAGTTTTCGAAAAACCACCTAGCCATACGGCTGAATCTAATTCAGTCAACCATTCGAGTTTCAACGGCCGTTTTTATTATCTTTGACATTTCAGAGAAAGACCACTTTATCTTTTAATAGAATCCATAAATTCTTTCTTGAATCAAGATAAAGAACAAGATTTCGCATTTTGATTCGAAGCCCGAGTACGTCTTTTAATTCTACACACTTAACTGCTAATTAAATTTTCCAAATCGTCTTTGTTTTTGTTTTGTTTTTTTTTGTTCCTTCTAAGCAAGAAATCCCATTTGCGAAAAGTTGTAAAATTAAACTTCTTAAAAGGGTTTTTCGTCATAAGAGTTTTTTTCCTTGCGTTTATTTTTCATTTTAATATAATAATCTTCCTCAAAATTTTCGATTCTTTTTCTACTCTTTTTCGTGTCATTATTCGGCAGCGACACAATTAATTTCTTAGCCGACGTATCTCGAGCCATTCAATTAAGAATGCGCCCCATTCATTCATTTCCATAAAATTTGAAGAGGCAGCCGTTTCTCCAAAATTCGGCAGCAGAACAGAAGGAATTTCAAATTAATGAATTACTTTTCACCGACAAGGAAAGGCAATTCGTTTTATTCGCACAAAAACAGCGAAAATGTATAACAAAAAAAAAACTGCTTCGGGGGGAATATAAAAAATTAAAGAAAAAAATTGGCGACTTAGTTGTGGGCGGGAAGTTTTGTGCTTGTAAATTGGTTGAGAAATGAAACGAGTGAAATTGGCAGCTCGTCCAAAAAAAATCTGCCTCCTTCCCTAATTAGTCACACCCAATATGGCTGCAAATTTAACTTCAACTACAAAAACGGACTTCCACATTCTTAGATTTGGAGAACGCTCCTAAAATCATTAACTCTTACCACAATCGTCGTTAACTTTAAACGATGACCGTAATGAGATCCGAGATCAAATAGACAAACAAACAAACATATCATTTAATTTCCATTTCTTTCCTGTATTGGATAAAAATAGCCGTCAATTCCATAACATTCTGTGTATGAAGATCGATTTTCGCTAATGAGGGGAAAGGACAGTTCATAATGTGTTGATGATGCCGGAAGCTCGACGCAATTACGCTTCAACAAACAATAACTGTGAGAGCTCCCTTCCATCCCTTTGGAATCTGCCATTATTTTTGCTCGTTTTTATAAGCACATGCTTTACCAAAGGAATCTTACTTATCACTCGTTCACGAAATAATAAAAATTAATTTTATTTGGAATGGATACCGCAGATTCGGGTTTGAGTCCGTTAATAATGCGGGAGTCTGTTCGTTACGTTTTCTTTGCTTGGAATGTCGAAAGTTGATGAAAAAAATGTGTTTTTATCTATTGGGATCCCCTTACATAAAGAGATAGAGCTTAATCCCGGTTTTAAAGAATGAATCCTCTTGCCTCTGATAAAACTCAATCTGCATCGCATTGCAGCAAAATAACAGTGGATTGATGAGGAGGATGATGTATAAAATTGAACAGATTAGTAATATTATACTGAAAGATGGTGTTATGTAGTAAATTTTAATGGAATTTTAACAATGTGTAAATGGTTATGAGCAGTTCAATAACGATCCAAACAAATTCTGCATTTACCTCAGAAACATTAACTATGAGCTTTGTTTTCCAGAGCAAATATTGTACGTCTCTGGGTTGAATGGAATAATCGATAAAGACAATCAATCCTTAAGTAAATAGAATTTTATATACGTGGAACTTTAATAAAAGTTTTCCACGAATTATTAAATGTCCATTTTTTTTTAAAATATTCATTACTAAAACGAGACGATCGATAAAGATTAAAAAGACAATTCCACATCTTTTCATTTAGAATGGAGAAACGCAGTGTATCTGAATTCAAATAGAAATTTTTAAAAACTGTATTCTTCGTTGGTGATTTCAGTTTTAAGAATAAGGAATTGTCCAAACAATTGTCTTCTCAGCCTGAAACTGTCATTGGCAATTTATTTACTTATAGACAACTAAGATTAGCGATTTATGGTGCTCAAAATTTACTTTTATATAGCTTTTTAGTATATCCCCTCAAAGACGAATGCGTATCTCGAAACATTCACATTTTATGCCACATTGGTTAAGTGTGGCTGCCTTTTGCACTCGACACCGCAGTTCAAACCCGGCGGAATTGTTCCTCCAGAAAGGAATGTTACATCCTCGAGTTTTATGGAGTTCATTTAAATTTTAAAATTTCTCCAAAACCCATGAATTATCGACTTTTTCATAAACGGGGAAAAAATATTCCTTTTGAAGAGTTCACGATGAAGTAGTTAACGCAATTTTATGGCGTCCACCTTTGTTAACCCTTCTCACATTTCTTAAACCAAGGACTCGCCGACGATGCATTAAATGATAAAAGCAGCAACCGAGAAGTCTTTTAATAGGTTGTGTATGAATCTTCAACGGGAGATTCAAACTTCCTCTCTTTCCTTACATGGGCGAATGGTTTCTTCGTTGCATGGAGTATTAGGGCGACGAGGAGGAAGACGGGCGGCCGATCGATCGGCAACAACAGCGGTGACAACGGGCGCCTCTTCTGCCGGGGCCACGCCTTCCTCCTCCCGATGAAACTCACTCGATCCACGGGGGGAAGGGAACGGGGTGGGCAATGATGAAAAGGAACCAGATGGTCAACCGCCATAATAATTGCGAAGGGCGATGGGTCGGCCGGCGAGCACTTCTTCAAGCTCATCTTCTCAATGCAATTAGGAAAGCATTGTAAAATAAACCCCTTCCCATTTCTCTATTTTTTACATGCAATTAGATAACCCCTTTTCCCTATTGTCTTGCATAATCTAATCCAGACATATGGCGACAAGCAAACCCGTTCTGTTCATTAGAATCGGCATTAATGAACTGATGGAATTGGAGTATTAGAAGGCTGGGCACTGTTTGATAACTGAGTCATCTATAGATTTTATCTTCGTTTTGGATTCGTCATTCAAAAATGAAAAAATTTCCTGGACGAAAGTTTTTCTCTTGAAATTAGACTCCTTTTAAATTTGGAGTATCGTAAAATTAATCCATGTCGCAAATTTTATTACAAACCGCATTTTATTACATGTTTAAAAGTCGAGACAATAAATGCTTTGCCCTAAGATTAATATTCAGAAATCTAACATAGGAGAACAAGCCATCATATATATGTAAAACATCACATAATCTACTATAGAAATGCAAAACATCACTTTTTGAAAAAGTGAACTGCTTGAATGAGAATGCAAGATACCACGTTCACCTGAATTAAGAGTTTCATTATGAAATGATAATACGATACTGCCTCACGTTCTGTCTGACTCTGGAGATTCCTAAATGAACGGTCACTAAGGTCATAAGCAAATTGAAGAGGAAAGAGGTGCAAATCCGCGAAAATTTTAGCTATCAGAAAACTGGCTTAGTCAACTATCAACACTGACATAACAGTAAGAATTCTACATGCATATTCCGTTTTGCCTTCCGTTGACGTATTCAAAATTACGTCAGCTCTAAGTGCATGGTATGAGTTACCATGGTCATAAACAGACATTCATACGGAAGGGTACGTTGTCCATTGTACAGATGAGCCGAGGTTCGCATCCCACTATTCTGATGAAGCAAGTCCTTCCATTCGTTCATTCATTATGAAAAAGATTAAGAAATCCTTAGTTATGAAATTATCAAGATTAAAAAAAAATGCTAAAAAACGTCCTACCAACTTACTGAATAACCAACGAACCGCTATTGGATGTTCTCAGTGATTAAAATGAAAACCAATGTACTGATAATTCCTATTTCCATCCCTCTGCTCCTTCTTAGTTGTAATGTGGATAAAGATTGGTGGATAAGCCCCTCCCCGCCTTCCTATTTATAGGGAGGTTTGGTTCTGTATCCCTGTATCTTTTATCCGTGATGATGGTATTCTTACCGAAAAGCGTCGGCTATAATAAAATCCACCATATTGCATTTTTAGACTACTTTCTTCTTCCAACTGCATTATTGACCATGATGTTGATCCTTGTTCCTTCAGACTATATCTGGTGGAGATAAGTGTCATAATGTGGGGTTGTTTTTCATGGTTTTGGAGCATGGATACTATTCTAAACTTCAAACATTATGGGAAAAGTTCATACTGTAGTAGCAAGAAACAAGGGTTTGAACATTCAAATGTCACAAGAGTGCGGGGTGGAAGAATGGCCACTAGACCATAGTCCTCATTGAACCATAACGAGCATCTTGTGCATAGTAGGGCTAGTCACGTTCACGTCCATATCGCTCACAGAAGTGGCGGCTACGTGAAAGGGCGAACGGAGTAACAAATCACGTGACATTCATAAAGATTTAGTGGAGAATGCCAAGACTAAATGTGATGATAAAAACCAAAGATTTTAAAAGATTTTTATATTACTGTAAAAATGTTAGAGCAATGTATATAGATTTCTAATAAGCATCTTCAACAATCCAAATTAACGACTGGCATCAGAACATTGTAATTTGAGAAAATCAACTTTAAAAATTTCAGTATATTCATGTTCTATAAAGTTAGCTTTTTTATTGCAAATATTTCTCCAAGCTAAGATAAAGTTTCGAGCTAATTGTAGAAATTTTCCTAAATTCTTGGGTTTCCATTAATTGCAAAACCGCATTCGCCGTTTTTTTTTTTTTTTAATTATCTACCATTTAAGAACATTAAGTTCCCTTAAAACCAAACTAAAAATCAACATTTCATCGGGCGGAAATAAAGCAATTCATAGATTGAAAATTGGATGTACCGTATTCTTTAGAATATTATTTGATTTTCTACGCATAATGTTACAAACTTCTAAAATAAATCACATTAATTCAAAATTCATTTAGATCTGTCAAAGCAATAATACCGAATTTCATGTATCGATGACTGGTTTATCATACTGTCTTATCCACATTGCTCGAACTTCCTAATAAGATTTTATGATGTAATCTAGATCTTTGTGGATACTTACTAGATTCTTACTTGATGTATAAAATCTGAAATTCAAAGTGAAGAGGATTGTGGTGACTTCGAAATCTGCCCCTTTTCCACAATTGATACTCTATCTGACCAACAATGAAAGACAAAGTTTGTGCAATGTAGATAAATTTCAATTTGTAACAATGCATAGAATTCCTGTTATTCAGGCTTTTCTTAGAAAAGAGTTCTTAGTACTTAACAATTTCTTGAATATCTTTAAAAATTATCACGATGCACGCACTGATTTAAATATTTGGGTTTCATGCGTTTTTAAGTGCTTTACAAACATATCAAATGAACTGGAAATCAAAAGAATTTCCTAAATAACCAATGTGTTAACCATTTGCTGTCGGCATTCTTTGGGTTTGATTTCACTGACTACCATTGTTACTTCATATACGAAGTCTATAATTGTCGCGATTATGATGCAATTTCTAATATATGCGCAATAAATTTTGCCTAGAAACTAATTTCCATTTCTTTTATTTGTACATCTTAATATACTTTGGGCACTTACGAATTTTTCATGCCACCCTACAGCACGATTGGAGATAAAAATAAGATAAACAATTAAAAAAAAAAACAACATCATTATTTAAGAATATAAATTCTGATGTAGGAGTAAGCAATTCTTTTCATATAATCTGAAAAAATATATTAAAAACGTAGGAAAAAATAAGCAAACATTCTTACAGAGGAGAAAATGAAATGTCAGGAATACATATTGATTTTTGTGTCACGTGGCTCAATCATCCGTTTTCCAATGTTGAAACGTTATCCGAAAATTGTTCGACAGAATCGATAATAATGAAAAAGAAGAGAAGCAAAAAGAAAGAAAGACGAATGACGTCACTTTTCTTCTTGGTTGACAGTAAGTCTAAACTTGAAACCTGTCATACCCACACCTACATACATCAGAACTATATATTTTCGTAGTTAATATCAATTCGATATCATAGTTATATCAATTCGATATCATACCTGAAACTTTTTCTAACGCAAGCCAAACTTATTGTTTTCGGATATGTTGAGAAAATTTCGATTCAGGAATGGAGAAGAGGGAGGTTGAGGACTTAACTTGAAATGTTTATTTCTTTATTTTTACGTTTTCCAATTTTTCACCAAGCATCCTATCATCACGAATTCAGTTTTCCTGATGGAATGCTTAAAAGTATTTCACTTTGATATAGGAAATAACGGAGACGGCAATTGGATCTGTCTCGAGTGCCATTGGAAATGCGAACAACGAATTCTCTGTCAGCATCCGAAGGGTCGCTGCCTATTGGATTTGGAGAACATTTTTTTTTTTAAAGGTGAACTGCAGCAATTTTAGCCAAAGGTGAATTCCGGGAAAAACTTCCGCCATTTATAGAGAAACAATTAGAATTAAAAAAACAGGAAAACAAAGATTTATATTTAGCTCGTCTACTTAAACTGGAATCAATGAATTGAACAACTTGCTTAGAGAGTGCGATTGCATTGATTCATTTAAATTTTCGTATAATTTTGGTTTTATTTACTGATAGAACCTTGTATTTTTCTGGGAAGTCAACCTGTAATCTTCATTATATTACAGCAATTTTCAAATATTTCAGGATATTTAGAGATAAAGTGAAAATAAATACCGAATTTACTTGATAAAATTCATTGCTAAGCTATATTTGCTATTTTTTTTTTTAATTTTACCATCGAGCAGGGAAAATCGATAATTTTAAGAGTGCCCGCAGAGCTTAAAAACCCCATTTGGCCCAAAATGATTAAAATAATCGATTACAAGCGCTTTCCTTTTGGGGAAATCTCTAAAGAATGCACTTACACCCAAGGATTTTTACTTATTTACATTGAACTAACAAGGGAATCCCACATAGCCTATCCGCTTTAACGATGGAGTCTTTGTAGGGTTATGTATGCTCAAATTTTTCGTTTTCGCAGTTTATTTTGAAAGAAACAAAATGTTGCACTCTTATTTTGCAAGCATCTATAATAGCTTCAGATGAGTAACATATTTCAATTTGATAAAAATCTGTGACATACATGTTCGAGGGATTCCCTTGTAAGTAGAATAATTTCTTCTTAGAGAAATTTTAAAATTTCTTTTTATGTATTAAAATTTTCAATTCGAGAAGACTTGAATAGAAGTTTTAATTTTTCTAATTAAATTGTTATACATGGTGCAATAAAGTGCTAGGCCAAACTTTTAGGAAACATTCTCATATGTAAAGGAAGAAAATATGTTATATGGACATGGATCCGAAAACGCTTTATTTCCATGTTAGAACTCATTTTCCCATCGTCGCATTGAGTCTTCGTGCCCGTATTGAGGAACTGCGAAACAATACGTCATTCTCCAGGGGTACATCAGCGCATCCGGGATTCAATGCGACGGCGGGTTGAGTATGTATCCATGATAACGAAGGAGATTTCGAATATTTCCTGTAAGAAAGAGTTTATGTGGCATGCTGGTACGTTCTGTTCTTGTCAATTCCCATGAATAACGCAATTAATGAAGAGTTGTAGAAAATGAGTTCTAACATGAAAATAAAGCGTTTCCGTACCCATATTCATATATTTTCTTCTTCCTCTACATGTGAGGAATGTTTCCTGAAAGTTTGGCCTACCTTTATGTTACACTCTGCCAGGATGTATTTAATGACGGTTGTAGAATGAAAGAAAAACGAGATGCAAATACCCTAGGGAACGCAAAATGGACACATTTTCTTCAGCTTTGATTGTGTAACTATCTGAAAAAAAGGCTGACGTTTTGGATAGAGTTACATATAATTTGCAAAAGAGTTACACATTAAAAATCACTAAATTAACAGATCTTGTATGCGTAATAATTTAGTTGGGAAGCTAGCAAACAAGCCTATCATTCTTTCTGCCACTGGGGTTATTATTCCTCGCCAATATGCAAAAGTCTGACAATATTGAATAGACATGCGCACATATACCAAATCTTACAGAAAGCCACAATATTATAAAAATGCTATACAGGGTGTTTCTGAATGGTCTGTACAAACTTTCAAGATATATTCCAGGGACCAAAACAAGCAGAAAATGTCATATACTGGGTCGAAAGCGCTTCTTTTTAGAGTTATAACGATTGTAGAAGGTGTCTTGTAGTAGAAGAGCTATGGCAATTCAAAGAACCGTCTGAAGAAAATTGTGCTCTTTTTAACATCAGATTAGAAACATTCTTGGAACACCATTTTGAGCATTTGCTATAGCAAATTCACTCTCTTGTTATAGAAATACTGTAAATTGCACAGTTTGCAACTCCTATACGCTTTAACGTTAATTTCGTTCAATTCATAAACAACAAAATTCACCATCCAATTGCAAGATAGACAGTTCAATGAAATTCGCCTGTATTCTCGACCGATCCGAAATAAACTAAAGAAATTATATGATTGTTTTGAATTCCTAATTCGAGATAAAAGCATTCGTACAGAGAGCCGATGAAAATTCCGTGAATCATAAATCGCGAACCAGTTGCTGTCGCCATTTATGAAATTTCGCTGATCCTCCGTCGATGCTCGTCCGCGTTTTCCGTGCGAATAATTTCGCCACAATGAATGCCCAGTTGCTTCTCGTAAAAATTAACTGCGATCCATTATCTATTATCGCGGATTCTGCGGTCAATGAGTGAGAGAGATAGGCATTTCTGTCGCCCATGGCGTGTGCTCGGCAATTCATAGCGGTCCCTATCGGTAAAGGTGACAACTTCAACTCCCTTCCCTTACACACACATCCATCGATTAAAAGCCGATAGGCGACTGCCAAAAGGCCAAAAAAGCTCTCGTGTCATATCACCTGCGATTTGGGTGAATTACTTTTGGTCGAAATTAATTAAACACACAATCTTCGATTAGGAAGGACTTAGGTGGCGGCAATTGATAATAAAATGCTCCATTCTCACATTTCGTCTCTTTGTCACCGTATTGATTTTTATGATCGAAATGGCATTTCAATTTTTACTGCTCTAATTGGATGAGAATTCTGCAAAGGCAGCAATTTAAGCCTCAGCCGTTACCTTTTTTGTGAAGTTATTGGCCCACTCAATGAAAGAGCGAGCTAACATATGGAAACTATAAACGTAAAGTTATAAACCGAACATTGCCCCAGTCCACTGAATAGATTCTCGCTGATGGAAACGGAAGAGCAATCAGCAGGTGTGTGAACAGAAGTTCGGGGTAAAATTTTTATTTATGCTTGCAAAAAGTGTTACTATTTACTCACTTCACTTGCAGATTTTAGCCTTGGACTTCGTAGTATTTCAAAATATTGTTTTCAATGATATCAATATTCGTCAACGAAATATGCTGTAAATTCCGAAAACTGTTGTATCGATCTAGCACAGAAATATCCAAGACCAACGTAAAACAGAAAAGACAAACGAGATTTGTATTCAAAGCAGCTTTGCGGAATATCTCCTGAAAGCCTAATAAATTTATCCGTTTATCTGTCATTCTACATCTGTCCACCGATAAATTATGAGGGTTTCTATGCAATGTTCACAAATTGTGTGTTTATAACTTGATCAGTAATAAGGAACCATTTTAATGTTCATAATTTTAGAATGCAATTTTATAATATGTTCAAATAAAATTCATAAACTATGCAAAAAATCCAGCAGTAAATAAACATGGATAGATAGGAGTTTAATTCTGTATATTTTTTGTATAGGAATATTTAAATTCGGCTGTTGATAAAACCAATGATAAATTCATTTTTAATCGAAAATAAATATTTGCTTATCAAAGGCTAAAATATGAAGCGAAATTGTAGGTGATAGACAGGTGCTAATCCAAAACCCATTTAAGATGGGTTAATACATTTAAAAAAGGCGTACTGCCACCCCCCCCCCCAAAAAAAAAAAAAAAAAAAATCGGACGCTGGAAAAAGAAATCTGGGCGAGCACCACAAAACTTAATTCAAATCGCATTAAAGTTGCTTATAATCAAATCATACGTGCAGCATTCAAATTAAGCAAAACTTCTTCAATTACCCGAAATTGCAGTTACCATCATCTCCCTACTCTACAACATACGTTGCATTGGACTTATTACTGAAGGTCATCTAAATGGTCATCCCGAAGAATTCATTAGAGATTGGTATATTCCTAACACCGATTACCGGATCACACGTCGATACAAATTTGCAATCCCAATAATGGTATCCAAATATCTTTCCAACCATTTCCCCTACGATACCATCTATTTATGGAACGAACAACCATCATCAATACGACAACAAATGGATGCAAAGATTCAAAACAGCATTACCACCACCAACCCGTCTATTCTATTATCAATAATTACAGAACATTATATTAAAGGACAATTGGATCAAAACTAGAGTTTTACTGAAGAGCAACTAAACAATTCCTATTAACTATTTATATTGTATCCTATATTTATCCAATTATAAGCTACACCTTCTCTAATTTATTACCGTAAATGTAATTTATTCCATCCGGAATGCAACTAAATAAATAAATAAATCCTTTATACGTTTAATTACTTTTTTAAGTTTTGATAGAACATCATTTTGGTCAAGAAATAAAACTCTAAACTAAAAAATTTATCAAAAATATTTAAAAATTTAACTTCCAAAAAAAAAAAATCTCAAAATTTTAATTTGAATAAGACTTCCAAAAAAAAAAAAAAAATGCAAAGAAATGCTTTTATGTAGACATGCATTGTCCTGCGACAGAATTGGCAAGCAATCTAAGAAGGACTGCTCTAATACATGATATTTGGTTGCATCTTACATAGCAGCAGACAAACTCCAAAGGCAAACAGTACAGGGAACTTAGCTAGCCACGGTGTTAACTTCTAAGATGAGTTGGCATTATCACGTTGGTAAACGGTCCTTAACCATTAAAGAAATAATGGAGTCTCAAATCAAAATTAATGCTTCCAAAAAGAATGCTTGGAAGACATGGGTTAAATTTCAAATACATTCAATGGAAGACAAGATAAAAACAGAATAGAATATAATCCGGTTTTCTCCAAACGCGGTTTGCTAAGGTGAAAGCAAGGCCATGCTATTGGAAGTTGTCCATTATTCTCGGGCGTAATACAAGATGATTGGTGGGTTAATATGTTAATGTCTTAAACGAAACTGCATTGTAAATCATCTCGCAGTTTAACAGAGGATGTCGCCATTTGTCACTCATATTTAACCCTCATTCCAATAAGTTTGATTGAAAAAAAAAATTAACGCTAAACGAATCTGGCGTAAAATCCCTACATAATCAGTGTCAGTTTGATTGGATTTTCCATGTTTTCTATTCGGATTAAAAATATTAATCAGCTCTTCTTTATGAGAAAAAGCTAATCTATGAGGCTTGTCGTTCAAGAGATAAAAATACATAATCTGACAACGAACTGCCGACAACGCGAAAATGTTCTCGGTTTATCTCGCAGAGTTCACCACATTTGAACATTGAACTCTAAATTTAAATAGATAAACATAAATTATATCGGATAATCCACAATAAATAAGATGGAAAATCAAAATGTTTTATTTTCCTCCTTGTAAATAATCGTTGTTGTTTTTGTTCTGCCTTTTTGAGCTTTTCAATGCTTCTTTCCTCCTTGTAAACAATTCGCTACATTAGTATTTACTGTTATTACTATTTTTCGTGCACGATTCCATTAGGGAAATACTAGTATCATTAATAAACATAGGACGATTCCTATCTCTCATTATAATTAAATTTAAAGCCCTAAAAGGCGGGTCGGCTGAATAACTAGAGTCCATTTGCTTAACAATAAAAAGCAAAACAAGAATAAATGTTTAAAAGTGGCGACACTATCCACTTTTCGTGGCGTTCATTACTAAAATAGGTTATTAAAACAGTTAATATGTCAAATTTCCATCTAATTTTGTGTTACTTTATTTTCGGTTTATTTTTTTCTTCTTATGAGTCAGAGTTTGCATAAGCGCCACATTCTGTAAACACTTCGTGACGATAACGGAGGCCAAACTCGTTATTAAAATTCAAGGTAAAGTGTTAACAGTTGTGATAAAAGAGCTATTATAATTGTAAAGATTACAAAAGCCAGAATTTATTGAAGTGTATAAAGACTTAATTAAGAAGGATTAATTTATGATTAATTAAATACATTCGCCGTTATAATTAAACTCGCGTAATGACTGCAATGATTAATTTCTCGGGAACAACGCATGTTAAAATCAATAGATTAATTAAGAGCCGTTTCGGTACGAGTAGAAAATTCTATCTGTTTTCTACTATAATTTTTCTTTTAATTTTTCTCAAAATAGTAGTCGTGGCTTTCTATTTCAGTCCATTTTATAGCTTGGAAGCACAGCTAAATTTCCTCTTCAGCTGGCGGAAATGAATGGGAAGTCAGGAAGAAACTGTTTACACAAAAGTATAGTTGTAACCAGTTAAAAAAAAAAATAAAAATAAAAAACACTAACACCGATGAAGGTAGAAGTAAAAAAAAAAACAAAAAAAAAACTATTACTTTTTAACGATTCTGAAAAATGTTGCAATAAATTTCAGTTTAATGTTTATGCGAACATTTTTCAAAATGAAAATAGCAAATGCTTCTGCGAAGAAGTAACACTGCGGAATACATTTTCAAAAGAAATATGCATTGCCCATAAAAAAATTCACTTATAACAAATTTTACTTCCTGTACAGTGCGTTGTAAACAAAAATACCGCCGCAAAAGCTGCGTAATACAAACGGTATTAAAAAAAAAAAAAAAAAAAAAAAAAAAATAAAATTATTGTTAAATGGCCCAGCTGAGATAAAAGTTGATATTAAAATAAGAATAACAAGCTCTCATTTGAGAACATATCGACCCAATTGAAACGCATAGTGCCTAGTACTTCAGAATTAAGTGCTATACAATTACCACATAGAAAATATACAAATGTTCAAGAAGGTTCAAAAATTTTGACAAAGAACATCCAGCAAAGTGTAGCATTGAGTGATCAGCACGCCAACTCCAATAAGTTTGATTTACCAACAGAGTGGACGGTGTTCCACCATAAAATTTATAGAAAGTTTAATCAGAATGGGCCCGAAGTGATTTAGTGGGTGCCATCGACTTCATTGACGAATGGGTATTGTCACTGGGTCAACTGGACTCGCCAATAACGAGCCATGTCCTCGTATTCAATTTGCAAAGCATTTCGGAGCGCTTTGAGTGGAGCGTGGAACGCTATTTCATTCCTCAAATATTTGGAGAAAGACCAAGGAGTAGGGTTGAAGTGTCAACTGGAGAGCAATGTACAACAGTGAACGAATAAATCGAATGGTTGCCAGATATGAAGAGCGTGAATTCCGTTTGCTCTTTCTCGAGTATTTCAATATAAATGACTATGATGCCGAATTTATGATAAGAGAAGGCAATGGCCAATCAACTTTATTAGAATCTGAAGATATAACCCCTATTCACACTAACAACATAGTACCGAAAGGTATACTCTACAAAACATGTCTTCAAAGCTTAACCGTGGGAAACTCCACTTGTCATCTGCCTCCAGCGGAACTCGCAAACTACGGCTGGCTTTGTTCACAGTCACCCACTCTGAAACATCTAAGCACACACCTTGAGAGAGCACGGGTTAGACATCACAAAATTCTTCGGGATTTTTCCAAAGAGTATGGGTGTTATCAATACTAGGTGATATTCACGATTTTTGATTCATTCTCGGGATCCAAGCTTACTAGAAAGCTCACTGACTTGTGAGTGGTAATGTAATTTCGAACCGAAACTGACATAGGTAACACTTATGTCCAATAATACATCGATTTCAAGAATGTGTGCCACGGTTCATATTCAATGATTTCATAGGTAAATTATATATACATACATATACACAGAGGCACGAAATAGTCAATTATTAAATAAGATAAAAATTGGTATATTTTATACAGTATTGATATATTTTTATGCTAATAGTCAATTTAATACTATTTAAATTTTCATTTTCATGCTTTTATGTATTAAAAAGTGTAAAATATATCAATCATTGGATATTCGCATACATTTTTAATGTGCCTATGAATCCATTGGATATGAACCGTGGCACGAAATATTTTTATAATCTATACAAGCACAAACTGACACGTTGCTCCTGGTGGTCCCACAAATTCTCTGTATGGGGATTTGGCGAACCAATCGAGGTGCTGCATGGTCTGATCATGCTTGTCGAACCACTCCTCTACGGATCTAGCCCTGTAAACCCTGCAGTTATCGCCTTGATAGTGAACATCGTCCAGGTCATAGAAGGCAGCAGTTATCCATCCAGAATGCCACGATGGTGATGCTGGTTAGGCCTGGTGTTGATTTCAACGAGAGGTCCCTGTTCATTGTACTGAAAACTTGCCCACAGCATCACAGAGCCACCACCCGCCTCCACTACACCGTGGACACAATCCGTGTGAAAGGCTTCATTGCTTCTTCTAGGCACACGACGTCGAGGGTCATTCAAATAAAGAAAAGCTTTGATTCATCCGACCAAATAACGCGTTTCCAGTCGTCTACAGTTCAGTTTGCATATCGCTTACTACTGTACACGAGATTTCTGGCGAGCTGGAGTGAGGTTCGGACAAAGCGAGGTAACCGGCTCCAATGTCCATTTTATGCAGTTACCTCCTTAAGGTTCTTTCACAAATTTGTCTATGCGAACCTATATTGACTTCCTGGGGATGTTCTTGCCTGGTTTGAAAGCGACTGGCCGTGACCGGACGCAATATTTGGTCTTTGGTCCCGTTCAGTCAGCACTGACTTCCGACCACAGTTTCGACGGTTCTTGCCACACAATGTGCCGGTTGACCATTTCTTGAACTCACCCATAACTGTGCTTTGGTACTCCGGCAAATGTAGCTACTTCTTGAAAGGGAAGTAGCTACCGAGATACGTCTGGCTTATGACCCAGTTTTTGCAGCCAAGTTCGACATGGGATATCACAAACTGCTGTTAACACTGCTCGTACGTTGCTTAGCTACTACTATCTCGCAATGAAATAAGCTCATAGGCATTCATTTGTATATTTAAACTACATAAAAGCATCGTAGAACTCTCAAAGTGACTAATTTTTTGTCTGGTATGCAAACATAGGCATTATTATTGAACATAGATGTTACTTATATTAATTTCGGTTCGGAATTTTATTATCACTACGTGAGCTTTCCGGGTTAGTTGGAGCCCCGAGAATTTACAGAAAATTATAACGTTGAAATCGATTGGAATTCTGAGTTGTTTTTCCAAAGAAAATTGGACCGAAAGGAATTTCCCACTTATTATTAGCTCTTGCCAACCCTGTATTTTAAAGTTACGTTAGAGAAGAAAGGAAAAAATTTTAAAACTGTTAAATCTTTTACTGAACAAAAAGATGTCATGAATAGTGTTAATCATTTGCATTTTAATTCTGCCTATGAGGACATAAAAAATATAAAATATCCACCCTATTAACAGATAACAATTGCTTACAACGTCTTGATAAACAAACCATACACTCAAGTAAGTTACTATAAAATATTTTATTATAAAGAAGTTCACTTTTCTATTTAATGCAAATTTTACGCATTTGTTTATTTCACAAAATTGCAAGTTCACTTAACAAATTTAATGGCTTTGTAATCAGTTTCCGTTTAAAATTCTCAGGAGATTTGCACTCACACGACGGAATTCTCGAGGGAACAAGTGTTCGAATTGGTTTCGATCGGAAGCAAATCGCAAAATTATTGACCCGTACAAGTCCGTAAATTAAAGACACTTCGATTAATGAGGAAAAAGAGTAAGAAAAGGAAAGACAAAACAGGTGCGCTCTTCTCAAAAGGACCACAACCAACGTTAATTATATTGTTCAGTCGATCAAAAGAAAAAAAACATGGTAGACGGTGAATCCGGTGAATCTCATCTAAAAATCAACGAAAATAAAAACCAATTCTGAAATGTATAATTAATTTTCAGGTGTAAATTTTAATGCATTTAGCTCAACTCATCATGTGACCGTCTGAAAAGTGTATTTCAGTTTTATTCAGCGGAAATCGGAATGAATATAACAAATGAAGATGTCATATGAAATCAATATAGAAGCCATTTCAGAGGAAAAAAAGGCAATTTTCTCTTCTAGATCGTTTTTTCCCCCCTATTCAGTTTCATTTCCTTTGAGATTGTTCATATTACAATCACCATAGCAACTTGGACTGGTAAACATCGAAAGAGCAGCGGATTTCTGCCCTCTTACAGAACCCTGTCTAACCATGTTAAATTGCAAGAAAAATATGAAAAGGAAATAGAGATATTGATATACTGTAGTAGTTTTATCTTTTTAAAATTGTCATTGTATTTTCTTTCTTTTATCCTTCATCTTTCGCAGTGGTGTTTTGAAGAACTCGATAGTAATGAAAATGAATTTTTGCGTGGAGCTTTCAGCTCACCCATAGTATTATTTCATCTCAGCTTAAGAGAAAAATATTTATTCCAGTTCTGCATTTCTCGTCACTTCTATTTTAAATTGAATTTCTGGGAAAAATATTACTTTTGTGAACTAATCTGTTTCATTTATTATTCCCAAAGACTGAAACCAGAGAAGCTTAAGATGGCTCTGGAAAAAGCACTTCTTCAGTAAGACCTTTTTTCAATTTAGATTCATTGGTTTTTAAGAATGAAAAAAAAATATTGGCTTTAAAAAAAATGAAATAAAAATTTAGAAATTTAAAAAAATTATTCATATGTTGATAAAAGATAAGTCACTCTAATGAAGACCCTAAAGAATTCTTCGGAACTTCACTTGAACCCATTCATTCCAGGAATATGGAATAGCAACCATGGCAACATCTTTTCCTTTGAAGTTAAATTAACGAATTTTCAATAACATTTTATTGATAAGATCGAAGACGAGCATCAAGGTATAAAATCTGCTAACTCTTTCTAAGAAGAGTAGCTTATTTGAATATTTTAATTCTTTGGAGGCAAATTTAACCTGAAAAAAATCTTTGCGAAGATTTGGCATTAATATCATTAGCTTTTTGTGCGCGTCAACATCTAAGCTCTTTCATATGACTAATATTTTTAGACAATCCTTAGACAATTCTACATAATTATTATTTGCCTGACAAGCACAAACCTCCACGCCTACGGCAGGTTTCGAACTGAATCAAGAGGTGGAAAGCCTCGGCCCTAGCGCTCTCAGCAACCTGGTTGGTTCTCACTAGATAAATGACCGAACATTGATAAGGCTATGAAGTATTATCAATAGTAATACATGCCAATAAAAAACCAATTTGATATACTCGATTTAAAAAAAAATTCTGAGTCGTCTCATTTAATATGACAGAATAATAATTTTATCATACAACTCGCCATTCATCATGTGTTCAATTTTTTTTTTTTGTTTAATAGGATAAAGAGATACAGATAAAAATAACAAATTTCTGTAGATGTTCAAAATGTCTCTCCTCAGCTTCAAGACAGATGCAAACCTCTTAACCATGTTATATCCAATGTTTTGTAGAACCGTACAGTTGGTAGACGATATCTCCGGAGGAAAAATAACCCAGTGGTAATAAATTGCATGATTATGTCCTGGTACAATCAAATGTACTTTCCTAACACACAGAATGCCGGTTTGCGTGATATATAATTAATACCCCGTATTTGTAAATCTATTATGAGATTAAATGCATTACAATTTATATTTTGAACATAGAGTATGCTTCATAATTACATTCTTTACGATTTTGCTGTTCTATTGTAACCTTTAAATTGAATTATCCTGTATCGATTAATCGAAAATCTTATATTCAAAACATTCATTTCATCTTACTAATTTGAAAAAAAAATAATCATTCCTTAAAATAATTTTACATTCCGGTGTATAACGTAATTGAAAACAAAAGGAGAAATATTAAAATGTACTTAAAGTAGGAAATTTCCATAAAACTCGCCCATTCCATTCACAAACGTAGGTTCCACGCTTAGGACGGAAGGTGATAAACGCAATATTTTTCCATATTTTTGGATTATAAAATATAATTATACACTAGATTTATTAATTTAAAAATAAACTGCTAAAATTGCATGTAATTTAAAATCTTTACGCTATCGGATTCTACTCGTGAGTTTACTCTTAAAATAATTAAATAAACTCTTAAATTACAAAGTAAATGTTTTCTATGCTCACTCCAATAAAAATTACAATAAACCATGTATTATTTTTCACTCTGTGTTTTTAAAGATGGTCAACATACTTACATTATTTCCGACAGATTGGGTGACCAAGAGGGTTTGGCCAAAGTTGGAAGCCGTTAAGTTTAAAAAAACACACATAGACACAAACCGTATTTACTCTTTCACCGAAGACAGATGAGGTACACGGTTCCACCATTATCTGGCTTAGTGTAAAGAAGGAAAACCTTTGAGCCCCCGACGGCAAATCCTGTGGCCAATTCGACTTGCTCGACGGGCGGACGAATTCAGTTTCTTGTTTTACAAGCAGCGCCTTCGGACGCGACCAAAATCAATTCAGTTCCGGGGAAAACGTCGTCCATCATTCATTAAGGTCTTCTCAGAAAGGGGAGAGCGAAATAAAATTCTTAAAGAACATTAAAATATTAATGATTTTTGTACGCAAAATATGATGAAAATTTTAAAATCAAGTTTAAAAAAAAAAGAAAACTATGAGGACGACGGAGAAAATCAATAACGAATTCAATGTTTATTTTAGTGAATATTAACTTAGTTTACTTTAATATATTCTCAGTTTCGTTAAAATAAGCGCCCATAGCAAATATAAAATTTTCGGTGGGATTTGAAATCACCATCGTCATTACCAATATCGATCTCATTTGTAAAGTACATTCTGGGGGGCATTATTGATAACTCCCTAAATTAACCGAACCGTCCTTTTATTATTAATTTTATTAAATTAGCCAATGTGATTGCATCAAGAATAATAGATGCATACTGGGAAAATGAATTCGAAATTATTGAAGCAAAAGCACCGAAGCTGCAAATTGCTTCATTACTTAGTAAGCAGCTTGTTGACGAAACAACTAATATTAAGTCACTTCTGTGTTAATAAACAATAAAAGTTGGACAAAAATGTACGAAGTAAAATGTGCGGTAAGTTTTCTAAACATATATATCACTGAAATTGCATCCCTTAAATGATATACGAATGACAATTGGTTAAAAGGAATGCCCTAGAAGGCTCTCATTTGTATTATTTGTGGTTACCATTAAGTTGGATGCACCTGCCGTCAGCTTTTCTGATAAAGGGATCGCATCTGGCTTCGCATATGACTAATCCATTAAATTCAACTCCTTAAATGTTAAAGAAAAATAAAATAAAAAAATTCAATTAAAGAAGTGAATTTGCGTTAGGATAAGGGTCGTCTTAGAAGTGAGCAACTGTCTTATAAAACATAAAGATATAATAATAATAATAAAGAGACGATGAGAATTCGCTTTCAAAATTCTCAGGAGCAATTTTAAGGCAAATCTCAAAAGATGGCCTGTGCAATGTCTTCGCGTATTGGAAGATTACCTTGATTAAGAAATGTTCAGTTAAAATAAAACTAATAAATCAAGCGGAAAAAACAACCAATTTCAGTCTTTATTGAATAGCTCTCGTTATTAAAGCTAACAGATGACTTCATAGGAAACTCAGCAGCTGAGAGGGGGAGGGGGTTGAAGGTTCATTGGCAATGCAATCAAAAGATAATTGGATTATGTATTGGTGTTTCGCTTTCACACTGGCGAGATCCAATCAGAAGTCGAATGCTCAAACAGCGAACGACATTCTGCTATTTGGACATGTTCAGAACCGATTAAGTTCGTAGGAGGCTAAATCGCATTAAAATGTAACTCCTCCAATCAGCATGCTTATTGTAAAAATTGAAGTGCTTATTCAAAGAACCTATCAATGCAAATATAATAACTTCAGTCCAGTTCATATCGAAACGGATAATGTGAAATGTATTGTTATGATAGGTTATTGTTGACAGACGAGTAAGTATCTGTTATGGTAAAATTCATTCAGTAGTTTTAAATTACAATTTACATTCAGGAGAAAGCTTACTGCGAAATGAATAAAGCTTTAATTTAATTAAAGATTTCGATGGAATTGCTCATGTTATGAAAGGGAATTTTTGAAGTCCCCGATGATTTTGCACCGTGTTTATAAATTTGGCGAGGAGCATACGTTAGTTTAAATTTTAATAAAATTAACCATTAAAGATAATAAAAATAAATACCATTTAATTATTTTAAAACATTTTAATGAAGACCCGCAATTTTAGCACTGAACATTCAAGCCTGAGAACGTGGCAGCAAAAACGTTTATCGGAGAACAGCTCTTGCTAAAGGAACAAAAAATTTTTTCTTTGAGAGGAAATTGATTCGAAAATTTGCTTCAAATTGAAAAGAAAATTCTATTTCCTCTTTCATTTCGTGTATATTCATGTTCCATTTGTTATTTTACGAATTATGGGGTGAATATTCTGAAATAGATGTTTTCAACCAGTTCTTTTGAAAGATGTTTTGAGCAGATCTACTAAAACGGGAAAAATAATTAAAAATTTCATTAGATTTCACGTTGCATGATCATCAAATTCTCAAAAAGCACAATAATGAAAACCGCTGCTGCATCTTTCTATTTATTGCTTTGTGAAAGAGGTTAATAACCGTACGCTTCCTACCACAAGCTGCTTCTATTGAAAACACTGTTTGTCTTTGTTTCAAAACAGATAAAGATCGCTCAGTGCAATTATCGCTCTTATTGGGCTTTTCACACTCCGGCGATTTTGAGAAAGGAAAGACCGATCTAATGAAAGACCGAGACAGGACCCTCGACGCGATAAAGATGATAGACGGATCTAATGAAAAGATTTTATTTATTTATTTATTTATTATTATTATTATTATTATTATTATTATTATTATTATTACTGTTTAGCCTTCAGCTCAGGCGCAGAAACGTGCTTTCTTTAACACTGATCCTGCTTATACGCAATTTAATATTGCGTTGTGCAGGAACGCATTCCAAGGCGGATGAAATCTATGTGTTCAGATCCTTCCCTTGATATACATATCTCTCTCTAAAATACAGATTTATAATTAAGAATGTGCATTTTATGCAAAAATAGTCTAAAAATGAATAATGAAAAATTTTGATCATTTGCCTTTAATTTTCATTGAATGCAAAGAAAAACAACAAAAAACTGTAATCGTCTGCTGATATGATGCAGATTACAGAAAAATATTATTTAGGTTTTTGTCCAAAAATTGAAACGACCCCGTCACTCTCTATCCAAGTAGACAAAAACTTATTAATGGTATACATCGCTGCTTTCGTATCTGAAATGGTCAGGAATTCGCTTTTAGTTTGTTGACTTTCTTCAATTTCTTCATTAACATCAGACGAAGAATTTTCGATGTCTTCATTTTTCAATTTTATTTCTGTCAAAATATCTTCATCACTCGGTTCTTCGCATGCAACAACATCATCATCACATGTTTGATAATGCTCGAGGAAGATCATTTCGTCCGCGACCTGCCCAATGACCAACGAAAACGCATTCCAAAAAAATTGGATATTTGTTGGTGGATACAAATAAATAAAAAATTGGAGTGGGAGATCAGTGACAGTAACGTAAAGGTACAGTATTTTGTTTTATAATCTCTTTTCTATTTCTCATTTGCCTTTTCGGTGTTGAGGGTGTTAAACAACCATTGGATCTATTAGAAATTTAGCTTAGTAGGAGATCAGCCTACTGAGGTTTTTACTTGATCTTCCAAGCTGGTTAGTAAAGGGAAAAACACAAACATCCATGCCCTCGGTAGGATTCGAACCCACGATTTACTCAAGAACGAGAAGACCTGCTGCGCCTTAGCGCTTTCGGCCACCAAGCCAGCTTTGTTATGTTTGGTTTTTTTTTTTTGTATTTTTCGAAAGATATTCAGTCGAAGATATGTCAATAAAGTTCGTAATACCCGATTTTCATATGATTGGTTGCTATAATCGTATAAAATAACATATACAGTATTTAATAGCAAATTGGATCAAAACTTTCGCTCGTTATATCCGGGATTCACTATAAGCAGGGTTCGCTATAACGGGTTCGACTGTATCAGAAAATAATGAAGCTGAAAGTCTACAATTAAAAACGTTAAAAATCATTTTCTATAAGGATGTTATGGATCATAGAAATGCACCTTCTGATGTCGGGGTAATATTCAAAAATTCACCTGCATGAGACGGAAATTGAATAAGCTGAAATTGCAAATAATTTTTTTTTTTACTGTAAAGAGTTCTACGACAGGGTCGAATTTTATTGTACTCACTAATCACCGTTGGGAAAATGGGCAGAATAGTGTGGATTACGAACAGCTTAATCTCTTAATATACTTTTCAGTAAAACAGTACAGAGGATTGCTAAAGTATTAATGTTGCAAATTGATATTTATTCGAAGCAAAGAATGCACTATTATTATATACTGTAGGAACTTATAAGAAGGTGCGAATGTCGAACAAATTACAGATTCGCAGTCGAGCTTTGGAATGATTTTGCTACAAAGGATCATGCGCAAGTAGCGTAGTAAGCTAATCTAGAAATAATATTGGTAACCTTAATAGGAGATTTAAGTATTTGTTTTAAAATGATAAAAAATATTCCGTAACATAATTTTCTTGCATTTTCACTCTCAGTAACAGGGGTGAGGGGTTTTCTTAAGGGACTTTCTAAACAAACAGCAAACTGGAGCCTCAACCATCGCAAGAAATCGATTGTGATTTATTTCTTCTCCACTCGTTGGTTCCAGACGTGAAAGATGGGAAAGCCAAGAAAGTAGTTAAAAGAAAGAAGAAGAAAAAAAAGTTTCTCGAGCACTATGGTAGAAATTAAAAGTGGCCGCTAAGGCGCCAACAACAATCGATAAACTATATTTTAACCGCTAAAGATCAATAAATTCCTATCGCAATTGGATATAGATTAGCGTCAGTCCAGATCCATTAGCTGGTTGGATTTATTTTTTTGTTTTCCTTCTCCGGTGGTGCAATCATTATTATCGTTCTCATTACTGTCATAATAACTATTGAGTGGCTCGAGCGCCCGTGACGGCTTTTGGCCCCTTTCGCCGTCTCCTTCTGCCATTGGTCCATTACTATTTGATGATGGGTTCCCACCCCTAGCCTCTTCCCTTTCACCCCCTGGGCACTCTGCAATGTAACAATCTTATTATTGAGGCAACAGAAAATGTCATCTTATTCATTGGCTTCAGGCTGGCTTGCATTTTTCATGCGTTGCACCTCATATCACCACACATTCGATTATATATGAACAACCAATTATTTCAATAAATTCTCATATGCGACGTCTGATGACATATTTATGCGCGGAAAATTCAATATTCATGAATATCTTGGAGTTTCATGAAAACCGTACAATATAGAGGTGTTATTAAGAGTCGTGATTCGTCTCAGACATACCACGTAGAAAGAAAGATACTATGAAAAGAATATAATTATCACATGTAACATCTTATTAATAAAAATATAAATTTGAAAAAAAATGAAATGGATTTCCCACCTGGAAACAATGGATCATTCCATGTAAATGGTTAGCAAATAAAGTATTGGGGACCGAAAAGTAATGCACTTTAACAATTTAATAAAACAGAGAAAAATAGAAAAGAAAATTACATATTTTTCTCTGTTTAATTATTAATATCGGAGGTATGGCGTGAAAAAATCCTCCAAAGACCCATTTTCCATTTATTATTATAATTTAATAAAAATAGACAGACATCGGAACAGAAAATATTTAGTTCCTGATCACTTATACCATATAATCGCTATCATTATCTATAAAATTTGTCCATCGTGAAACCAAATTTTGAATGCCAAAGTTTTTAGTGAAAAGATGTTGCCATGTGATGTAAAGAAATTCGAGAGCTCAATTTTGGCATTATCAACATTGTGGATTCTTTTCCCAATTAGTAAATATATGCTGCAATGCCAGGAGAATAACAAGGATAAAGCAGGACTTCTGAGACAAAATCTCTGATCTTTGGCTGGGTCAGTGTTTCCGAGTGAGGCTTGTTTGTCAGTGAAAGTTTTTGTGGTACCAAATTCCTTGTCCATTGATCTTCCCTATCTGCTTAAGATGCTATTGAACAGTTATCCATTACGCTTAGATATTCTTAAGATGCTCTAGAACAGATGCTTAGATATCCTTCAAAGGTTTGAGAAGGAAATGCAGGCAACTGGCCATTGCCCAGCTTCTAGCCTTCCAGCTTCCGTCGGCACTATTGGACATTCACTGCATTCAGAAGCGCAAATGGGTAGCATTTCTTCCCCTTGTGAAATTCCTACAGCTTGCAATGAAGAAGAATTTTGGCTGGCCAATGAAATTGGTTTTAGTGCACAGCCATTCAAAACTTCATCATTTACATATTCGAATTGAGTTTCTGTATTCTAAAGGGTGTCCAAAAAAGTCCAGCACCATAGGCGAAATTTTCATATTTCTGTTTCGTACGACACTGTTTGGATAAAACCTTTCCTGAACAATGGATTGGTCGCAGAGGACCTGTTGAATGGGCTCCACGGTCCCCAGACATGAATCCAATGGACTTTTCATTTTGGAGGTATCTGAAGTGACTGTGTGAAGATTCGCGAAGTGACCCATCTTCGCACCAGGATTGAGGACGAATACCAATTATTATGGCCCCAGAGTGTTAAACAATCTGAAATTCCGGCTACAGACCTATCTGGAATTCGAAGGAGGACATATTGAACAAATCATCTAATTTCGCCTAAGGTGCGGGGCTTTTCGGACACCCTGTATTTCAAATTAGAAGCATAATACTCCTACTTATCAATGAAAGCATACCATGATAGCGTATCGATTAAAAAGCTGATGTGCCGTTTATTTCAATACTGCAGCTATTCTAGCGATTTTACTGTGGTTGAAAGCGCATATACTGACTACAACAAAAGTTATAAAATTTATACAGGCATACAAGTTACCTTTGACTTCTACAATTACAACAGATGCTCAAAGAATTGCCATAAAGGTTAAGCGAGTTTTGATTCTGACGAAGCATTGCGAACTATCATGATTGCGCAAAGACTTTAATTTTGAGACTACACCATATTCTTAGATAACTTCGATTAAAGAGTGTACCCTCTGCTTATGGTAGTGCAAAAATTGTGAATTTAACATTAACAGATCAACCCATGTTAATGTTCTAAGATAGGAAGTGCAATGTAAATCATGAAGAATTAGAAAATATAAAGTATATCGTTATAATTAATTCGCTTCCTTTGTATTATTCCGATATAAAAGAATTATTTATTGACTTTTGGCCACTACATAAACCGAAAACAAACAAATTAAAGAGTTCTACAGCATTCCATTCGATCGTTTGTAATGCAACTTTTACGACCGCCAAAAATAAAATTGAAAAGGAAAAAAGTGAAAGCAGTGAACCAGTTTTGAGCGTCGCTTTCATAGAAGAAAAACAAAACATTAAAAAAAAACCTCATGTTGACCTTCATTTGAAAGTAGTAAAAAAAATTCGCCCGATTTATTCCCTTTGGCCTAAATGTCAGCGCACATTTTTGAAGGTTGCGGGTTCGTCTCCTTTCTGTTTGGCGGCTTTTCTTTACAATCTTGTCTATTTGAAATGAAGGCATATACATATTGGGACCGGCTAACAAGGACGATGCTTTTTTTTTCTTATTAAAGTGGTAATCTTCTAATTTTTTTTCTTTCGTCTTCGTTGAAGTGGGTGATGGTGTCATGTGCTAATGACAAAGTCCCCCACTCAGATCAACTTTTTTTTTCCCCCAGAAGCGCCACGTCTTAATGAGTCGCGCGTATCGTGACACCGAGTTTAACGCGTGACTGATGCCCCAGCCTGCGAGATTAGTGACATCGTTAAATGAAAGTGAAGAAGAGGAATGAAATCACTTCTCCAAGAGGGGACAAAATAATATTTATAAAAATCATAATTTAATACTTCTGAAGCTAGGAAACAGCAAAGTATCAAATCTGAAATTTCAAACGAAGCGCAACGAAAATGACAATTCAACTTATAAATAAAACAATTCATTTCGGTGGTAAATAAACAAGTCAATATTCCATATTATCGGCATAGGATTTCTATCTCTTTATCTTTAGAAAGGATTAAAGACAAGATCTGTTGATAAATATCTCAATATATACTCGTAATCACTGGCGACATTTTCGTGTTTTTCCTTCACAAACTGGGATCATCCAGTTGCAAGATAGTGAGAAAATTAAGAATATGTTCTATAAAACGTATAATTTGAATTTGTGGAAACTAAAAGTGTATTAAGATTTAAACATTGTAACTTTTAATATTTATAATATATATATTCACTTATGGAAGTATTTTTGTAAAAAAATATAATAATAATAATAATAATAATAATAATAATAATAATAATAATAAT
>JAHWFO010042544.1:1439255-1449709 GCA_023313115.1 Rhysida immarginata | reverse complement strand
ATAATAATAATAATAATAATAATAATAATAATAATAATAATAATAATAATGGACAACCAAATGGCTTTATATGCTTTTACAATGACGGTTTTACACATTATTCTGTTTATAATCGTTGTTATAATTATTAGATTTTAATTTCAAGCACGGTCGAAGCCGACCAACACCACCTATAGGTTCTAGGAGGTGTTGGTAGAGGTGGTGTTGATTAGACAGAAGGCCTGATAATGGAAACGTCATACATTGTTACATCATCATTAGTCGACCATTGTTAATCGTATTTCTACCAATGATAAGCCCTAAATTTGGTCGATTACGAGGCTAACGAGAAAAACAGGCTGCGGCACTGAAAAGTCACCTGACCAAGATATGGCTTCCATCTTGGATTTTAACAGTCCGTGTTTTTTTGTTTGTTGGAAACAATGAAGGTTGGATTTTTACTAGACCTATCTTGATTAGGTGACTTTTCAGTGCCGGAGCCTGTCTTTCTCGTCAGCCTCGGGTCGATTAATGATGATGTAACAATGTATGACGTTTCCGTTATCAGGCCTTCTGTTGAGCCGTAAAGCGTGGTTCCCACTAGCAGAAAACAAGAGAGCAGAAACCAGGACGTATTATTTTCTGCATTTTTACTTTCTGCTCCTGGAGGTGTCCCACATGGCAGAAACTCAAAAGGATGAGACAGCAGAAGTGTGCTACCCCAGCGCCATCCATTGTTGTAATTCTTGCCCAACACAAATGCACTCGATCGATCTAAAGGGCCGGCTTCGACTGCACATAGGTGCATTCCTTATCAATCATCATATCGAATTTTTGTATTCAAATGTTGTTTATTCAATTTATTTTGATTAATTCAATTGTATTAATATATTTATAATTCACACCTCATCTATTAGCGTTTCATCAAGTTTCTTTCTCGGCCTTTTCACTTTTGTGAGCTGAGCGTCCGACATTTTTATTTTGTGAGAGAGAGAGAGAGAGAGAGAGAGAGAGAGAGGACGTAACTGTGACGTCATTGCAGAGGCCGTTTTCTATTGGCTGAGCAACTGCTTCGGCCCTGCTTCTGCCACAAAAGTTGAACTCAACCCAACTCCAAAAAGCAGAAATTTTCAGTCGGGCAGAAGAGACGAAACCAGGAACTGACGTCATAAAATTTTTCTGCTTTGTGGTTTCTGCCGTTGTTTATACGCATGTGGGAACCACGCTTAACCATCGAGAGAGAAGGCCTCCGCGATGAAGCGTAATACATTGTTACTATCATCATAGATAGGGCAAATTTAGGGCTTATTATTGGTAGAAATACGAATAACAATGCCCTATTTATGATGATGTAACAATGTATTACGTTTCATAACAGAGGCTTTCTCTCTCGGTGGTTATGCTCTACTCAAAGCCGCGATCTATCCCAACGCCTCCTATAAAGAAAGCCTCGGCACTGAAAAGTCATACATTGTTACACCATCATGTTTCGACCATTGTTAATCGCATTTCTACCAATAATAAGCCCTGAATTTGCACTATCTATGATGATGTAACAATGTATTCAATTTCATTGCGGAGGCCTTCTCTCTCGGTGGTCACGCTTCGACGCGGTTTAGAATACAATGGTCCGAAAGTTCCATTGTTAATCCACCTAACACGATTTTTGAGGACGGAAGAAGACATCAGCGATTAATGAAGAGACGGATAATTGAATAATGATGAATTCACTTTTCAAGTCCACAGCAGTTAATTTTGGACACGTGTTCTGGTCTCAGATGTTATGCAATTTTGATATGGAATATGTAAGACACTTTTCCTCTATAGGAACTGCTTGAGGTTGAATTTTGAATAATTTTGAAGTACAGTTTTTTCAAATAGTTGTTGAAAAATGACGGAAAAAAAAATTAATCAATTGCCACATATTATTTTCTATCATTCCCAATAAATGATTAGAAAAGCAAACTCACTACCCATGATCCAGCAACAAAAAAGAGGAAGAAATAAAGAAGATACGGCAGTTCACAGTAGATAACGGATACCGGCCCGACTTAGTGGAGGCCCTGATCAAAAAACAAAAGAGACGTGATGCCACAACCTTTGAACCTAAGAGGCAGAGGCCTAAATATTTGGTACTTCCGTACAATAAACCCTTGGTTAGAGGCTTGGATATGATCGCAAAGAGGTTCGTCGTCCATACAACCAAAGAAGACTACTGGGTTCTCAAAAAGACAGGATACCACAATAACCCCACTCAGGTATTTACGAGCTGAAATGTGGCTCATGCCCAGGCGTTTATATCGGCCAATCACGACGAAAGATCGTTACCCGGATAAAAGAGCACTACCAGTGCATCAAGAACCACAAACCTGAATGCTCTGGTTTCGCTCTACACATCATCAAGACGTGCCACGCTGCAATACCGAATAACTATCGGATTCTGCACCAGGCTATTGATCAAAGGCACTTAAATTTCCTTGAATCACTGGAGAACTCTTGAACTCAGATCGAAGTCCCATGGATCTCTCTGATTGGTCGACCTTCGTGGAAGTTATTAAATAAGGATGTTAGTAGTTGTAATTTCTCTCATTGGTTCTTATCACTCTCTGTAGTTATTGGTTCTTATTGTAATTGCTCCTATTGGCTCATATACTATATAAATACTTGTGTAAACTTATTATCAAATCAGTCATGCTGAAAGAGTATAAAATTCTTGTGGAAAAGCGGTTGATTGTCTCTCTGGTGTTATTTTAGGAAAATCGGTTGATTATCTCTCACATCAAAAATTGGACAGCGTCAGGATTCCAAATTTTAAAAGTGACTTTCATCATTCCACATCCAAATTGGACATCTGAGACCAGAACATCAGGACTCCCAAAATTAATGATTATAGACTTGAAAAATGAACTTCATCATTATTCAATTATTTATTATTATTATTTAAGTGGGTTTTTTTTGTTTTGTTTTTTTTTTTACAAAAATACTTCCATAAGTGAATTTGTATTATAGGATTTGCAAATTTTTGAAAAAACAAAACAGAGAGCGTTAACAGTTTGAATTCTCATTTCAAAATTGCAATGGAAAATTAATTAATCTATGAAATCCGCTACTTTATGTTAAAAAAAAACCCACCTTTGCCGACGACAAAATAGCTAACTAGGCTGAAAACAAATTCACTGAATCGCCAGTCATTGCAGAAATTTTTACTAGAGGCTCTTGCAGTTTATATTAAGAATAAACTGTACTGCAAGCTAACGTACTTTAATTCTATTTGAAAATGTTTCCCAGAATAATGAAAGCATACCTTTAAAAGGCTAGCAGAACATCATAAATCTATTTTATATCTTCAATCATGACATTATAAATTTGTAATTTGTTCCACCTTATGAGACAAAATACATGTATTCGGATTTGAGAATATTTAATGAGTTTAAGCTTAAATAACAAGATAATTTATGACAGTGTTGTTACTTAATTCATTAATTAAATACCGCAAAGTCTAAAAATATGCTTATCTCCGTAAACCTTTAAATGTAATAATCTCAATTAAGCATTCAAACGATTCAAGACAAGCCAATGAATTCTGCTGCAACGTGAATTAATTATAAAGTGGTTGTGTAAAATGCATTTCAATTGATCTGCTCCCCACAAACTTTCGTCTTTTTTTCTCTCCAAAATATTACTCTTAACAGTAATAATCAAAACGAATGAAAGTAACAGAAATGCAATCTTATTATTAATTTCCGTGCAAAAATTAGGTCACAGGCAGTTTTTTCCAACATTAAAGATGACCCATAACTAAAGTAAAATTACATAATTGCTTTAATTACATTAATTCGAGGTCCACTTCGGCTTGTTATAAGAAAACTTTCACCATTAAGTAGAAGGTATCCTAATTATATTTAGCGTAGGATAATTACAAAAAAAAATACATTGGTAATCCGTACAAACGAATAATTCGAAATAATTTAAAACTAAGAAAATATGTATGGTGAAAATTGAAAGTCAATTGAAACATTTTCATATTTTTTAAGAGATTATAAATTAAATTTAATTATACACTATAAACGAATTCTTAATTTTATCTTAAATAATAAGCAGTTTATTTTGAAAGGCAAATTACATCGAAAAATTTCTACAACAGGCAGCCAAGAAATGTTTGGTAATCTCTTCATTATAATCAGTTATTTATAATGAATCGTTAACCTCCTGTAAGTCAAGAATTAAATATTTTAAAGGAGAGCATGTATGATTAAGTGCCTTGTTCTTTATTTGCCATAGAATTCGAAAATTTATCTTTTCAAAACGTGCGTGCCACTGAGGCATCGAACCCAGAACACAGAAAAAAGGTAGCATCACGCCTTTTTTGATTTAAAACTGAAAAACATAAATAAATAAAAAGCGCTCTGCTTTTAGTCACCGGCCTACAAAACCAGATGGTTCGTTCGTCAGTCCGAGGAAATGGGAAGGAAAAAAAACGAATTCCGTGTGCCAAAATGAGGAGGATGGCGGCAGTGTCGCAGCTGTGGCACAATGCAACGACAGCAACTGGCGATGATGCCACTCCGCTCGCTCGGGCGTTCAGAGTTAGTTAACGAAACAAAACCGAAGAGGTTTCGATGCAACCGACCTCGACGCTTGGCACCCATCGCCACACAACACAAAAGCTTCAGCACGTCGAATTTAATCGTTTTCGAGCCAAAGGGGGTCGCATCCCTTTTTTAAGACTTGAGGAATGGAGAAAGAGAGGCAGAGAGAGCTAGAGAGAAAGTCGCTCTGAGCAATTCTGTTTGAGGAGGATGGCTTGCACTTTGCAATTCCGCGCACCAACACTCCAGATGTAACTTGGAGTTGACACGCGCAGGGAATCGATTTGCCCTTTCATCTACCGGTGACCAAGAAATCAAATTCTGTTGGCGAGAAGGTTGTTGCAACCAATAATATCGTAAGATGCACGTTTGAAAAAATCTTTATAGTCCATCGAAATAGAACAGTTTTTTCTACAAGAATGTAGGAAATATTTTTCCTTCCAAATATTATGTAAGATGCCCTTTAGAAGAACAAATGAATTCTTAACCCACTTGCAGAAATCAGGAAGTGTAAGATAAGGGTGAAAATACAGAAAGGTGGTATACAGATTTTTGAAGAAATTTTAATTGCCCATATACAGTTTTGTTTTTATCTCAAAAATAGTAAAAAAATTAATATGATAAAAAAGTAAGCATAATTGTCTTCTCATCCTCCATATTAGGTGCATCGACAGGTGAAATTTATTTAACAATATAAAAAGAAAAATTTGATACCTCTCACTTCTTCAGGCAATACAAATATGAATCTCTCAAAAGTAACAAGAAATTACCCCCCCCCCCCACCCTCCAAGGGGATAGGAAATTAGCGGAAGCCCTAACTTTATCTATTTTTTATCCCTTTTATCCAAACTTCTTAACCCCTATTTATTAATCAGGAAAATTGATTTCCTCGAAAGTAGTATTTTCAAAATGGAAAAGAATTCTCTCTTCTTTCGTTTCCGATTGAATGACATATCACATGCCCCATAAGTTGTCTTGAAAACGTTGATAGTACTAAAGACTGCATTACCACTACCTCCAAATATCGACTCTATTGGGAGAATTTTCCCGAACTTCATGGTAATATAGATTTTGGGTAGAGAAATCTGTATACCAAATTCCACTCCTTTAAAAACTATATACCATACAGGGAGTATCTGAACGGTCTGTACAAACTTACAGCATGAATTTCTTGTAGCCACAGAAGCAATATAAGTCCCATGAACATAGTCATAAACGCTTCCTTCTGGAGATACAACCGTGCGACGTTGTCCTACACGTCAACTGAACACAGTTACGTTGTATGCCGGATATGAATCCCTTAGACTTTATTTTGTGGGGCCACTTGAAAACCCTTGTTTATTCCAGCCCCGTACCAGATGTTGATACTCTTCGCCAGCGGATCGTGGACAATTGCGATGTCATCCATAACACACCCGGTATTTTCCAACGGGTTCGCCAGTCAATGCAACGATGTGTGCAGGCCTGCGTGGAATCTAACGGAGGTCATTTTGAGCATGTACTTTAGCACGTTTGGACTGTTCTGTTACTGTACAAGCCGGAAATAAACCTAGTTTGTAACACTGAACGGATTTGATGTGACAATTGCGCCAGCTATTGTAGGGCAACGACGCACGGTTGTATCTCCAGAAGGAAGCGTTTGTGACCCTGTGTTCATGGGACATATATTGCTGCGCTGGCTACAAGGAACTCATGCTGTAAGTTTGTACAGACCGTTCAGACACCCTGTATAAAGAGATGAACTCCTCTAACTCCCAGCCCCGTAACTCCGATCCCATTGGGCCAATCAAAACCAAACGACATAGTGAAGTAGAACATGCTCGTGGTAATCTAGTTTCCGAATTTCAAATCTTCAACGTCAAAAAATGTAGAAAATATGAATGGGGCAGCAAGACGGACATGATAAAACCAATGAATAGCTCCATTCTTCCGCTACTTAATAAATACCCTTTATATAATACCCTTGATATAATATTATAATTGTCGTACTGAATAAAAGCAGGGATTTTTCTATAAAAAATTACTGCTGGATTCATAGGATACCATACCTCCGATAAATTTACATTTAGTCTCTGAAATTTAGTTTAAACATCCTTCTTTGAAAAATAAAATGTATTTTTCGAAGAAAAATTTTTTTTTTTTAAATGTATTTTTCGAAGCAAAATTTACCACACGTGTTTCTATTTATCTTACTGAACACTTTCCATACTACGAATATCTGCCGGTAAGGCATATCGCCGCGTTCCTGGTGAAATATAGCCGTAAACAACGATAACTTTTTTTTTTAATCTAGACCGAAAGATTTGTTTATTTTTTTCCCTTCGTAACAAATTTTTTCCCGTTTATCAAATAAAGATGAAATCCTAAAACTTCGTAACAAAACCGCAACTTATATCGTTAGATCGATTTCGAATGGGAACAAGAAAATTCTTATTAAAGTGTAAAAAAAAAAAATAAACAAGAAAATATCAAAATCTGATAATTTAACTCTCTCTCCTATGCTCTCAACCCGTTCAATAAATGAGATTTCCCCTATAATCAAATCAATATTCTATTGCAATTCAACATTTCAATTTGTCCTTGGCTATTTAATGGGATGATAAGTTTGAAAAGCGAACTGAAATATTAAATGTTAATGTTTTTAATTTGGTTGACTAGATTCAGCCATCGGCGACGTTTTCCACTTTGATTTCCCAACAAATATTCAATATTGTATGCGAAATGGTGACGCTAATTAAATGGAAGACGAACATTAATGCTTCGAGGGTTGGGAATTACCAATGAATTAATCCTGTAATATTAACCGATCTTTAAATTGATTAAAATTCGCAGTCACGCCTGTTCCGTTACTTTTCAAAATTATTTGTATCAACAACAGCAACATTCATTTCTGAAGCAAGGAGAATTTGATTTTTTTTTAAATTTTTATTCATCTGAAAATATATAAAAAATTTTGAAAATACAGTTTTCGATTATTAAACAAAAACAACACGTCGTAACCTTCCTGAAGGGGTAGGCAATATTTAGATTTGGAGCTAAATCACCCCAATCGAAGACCCAAAATACCTTTTTCTCTAGTCAAAATTCTTACTTCATCCATAAAGGCTCACAGTTTATTCACACTTTCAAACTAAGTACTCCTCCACTTGATTCCACATCCGCATCTTCCTTGGCCTTCCTCGCCCATATTTCCAATCCACGCGGCCAACCCGCCTTTGTACCGGGCTAGCGAGACTTCCGCATTTGCCTCGGGTTCCGCTCTTAAGGATTTCCACAATATACCCCGGGCTTCGCAAATTCTATGGGCGCTACTGCTGCACACTGCCAACATGAAATCCTTTAGTCCCTACTCCCCTCCATTACTCTCCATTCTTCTCACCCCCAAAACATCTCCAAAAGGCTTCTACACACTGCTCTATTACATTTTTCTTCCCATTTACTGCAGCCAGCAACATCGCTTAAAAATTATATCTCCACTGCACTGACACATTTCTTACGCTGCTTATTCAATATCCAAGTTTCACTTCCACATTGCTCACACATCCCGAGAGCACCAATGATTTCTTTTCCAGCTATTCTTACGAATATTCCATTCTCTCTCAACACATTCCAAATAAACGAAGATGAACCCTAATCTCGTAATCTTTAATATGATTTTAAAAGGTTCAATTTTTTTTTATATACCTGTACGATAAAAAGCGAATTTATAAGCAGTATCTAAATATTTTTGCTTAGCAGCTTAGTCGTTTATGGCGAAGAACTGGACCTAATTTCTAGAACCCTCAACGAAAATGCAGCGCCAAAAACGAAGATAGCTATGCTTTATATACATTTAAAAGACGAAGTTCATTATATTTTAATGGAAAAAATTGCTATTTGCCAAGATTCAAAATTGGTTTACGTCTGTACTCCAATAGAATTGACCCTATGGCGCATGGTAGATTAGCAAATTATTTCGTTTCTTGATGTATTTAAATATAAAATGATTCAAAACGATTGTTGCAAAAGTAAAGTCGATTTGTTCCTCTTAGCCGAACCTTAATTTCGTAATTGAAAAGATACTTTAAGTATCTAAATTTTACCTATACAATACAAATGTTCACTTGGTGACACGACGGATGTCCAGCTCTGCCCAGTAGCATTCTTGGGGTATCAACTTCACTGATTCGGAGATGAGTGGTCGCCCAATTATTAGGTGGAGTGGGGAGATGAAGCATTTTTTTCTGATGTGTCCCCACAAAAAAGCGTCAAATCTGCCGAATTCTGCACTGGGAGATAGCTGTTTCCGGCAAGATGAAAATCCTAGTAGGGTATAATTCACGTATTGCGAGCATCTAGGTAGATAAGTGGTAAAGCACCGTCCTGTTGAAAAATAAGTTTTGCTCGTTTGCGTTCGCTCGTTGCATAAAACACCTTCAAATTTGTAGACTTAAAACACTTAGACATCGCAGATGAATTGGAGCGAGTATTATGTGCTAGCCTTCTATCTTCCGAAATCTGTGTCTGAACCCTTCAACGTTATTCGGGAAGAATAGCAGAAATTTCTTGAGGCTCTCTTCCAAAAACTAGTAGAAAATCTTCCTCGGAGTAGAGGCCGTAATACAAGCACCTTTTCACATAATTACCGTTGTGAAGTTGTGTTATGTTTGGACATGAGTGAATAAATCGATTTTACTTTTGTACCATTATCTTTGAATCACCATAATATTTCGAGAAGTAAAGGGAGAATGTAAATTTAGAAACATCAAATATTTTAAATTACATAAAATGGTTGCATGTATATGACAAAGATGATGCATTAATATGGGGGGGAGGGGGTTCTAGAAATTTTGGCGTCGACTACAAAGGTCATTTTGCGCCTTTTACACAAGTTATAGCAGTACGAAGCCCGGGACAAACACAAACATCCATGCCCACGGCGGGATTCGAACCCGCAGCCAGGCGGACTCGAGAACTAGAAAGCCTACGCCCTAGCCCTCTCGGCCACCTGGCCAGTGCATTAATATGGGGCTTACACCAAAATTGTAGTTGTAAATTTTCTAAATATCTGAAAATATTATATTGTTAACGATATAGAATAGAATATAAAGATGGTGCTACACAACTTTTATGCATAAAAAATATGGATTAATTTACACTCATTCTTGAGGGATACTTGAGCAATTTCTCCATTACGAATAAAAACTACTAAATGTACAAAACTAAAGATGACAATGGAGAATTAAAATATTGCCGCTATTCCTGGATATGCTTCCCTTCCCGAAATGAAAACAGTATCATCTGCATCCCTGAAGAGCTTAAACAACTTCATTACGCCTTCGCTAGTTGTTGTTTCAAAAGAGCGATTTATTCGGATTAAAGCTTGAAAATAATTTATTTCAAACCCATTAAAAAAAAAAAACAAGGAAGGGAGATTTACATAATGCGAATATTTTGTAAATCCCCACTTGAATTAAAATTTCATTTTCTAATCCAATTTTCTTGCACACGTCGGTACCAAAATTTAACTTGCTTCAAAAACATTAGAAAAAAAGCTAATCATGTTAAGTAACTGAAAAAAAAAATTGATTAAATTTTTCTTTTATTTCGAAAGAGAGAAATCCAAATTTCATATTTTTTTTCCTTTAACGACATAAAGAAAAAAAAAAGAAATCAAAGCATTTTCTTCGTTATCACACTTTTTTCTCATTATTAAATAAGGTTTATTAGTCCACATTAACTCTTCCTCTTGTACATGGTTTTTTTTTAAAGTTACTTTTTTTTTAATTTTAATCTTTTATGCAACAAAAGAGCACAGAATACTATACAAAAAAGAAATTGGCAGTACGTAATTGCTAGTCGAAGAAGATGACGTCAGTTACGTTTAAAAATTCCTCTCATGTGCCC
>JAHWFO010042544.1:1399548-1439245 GCA_023313115.1 Rhysida immarginata | reverse complement strand
TATATCATCTATAACCACTATCTATGAGCTTTACAATTTTTTACACAGAGAAAACATGGTTAATTTAAAGGGAAATTAGCCAATAAGCCTCCCAGCTGGCCAAATGCGAACTGGGAGTTAGAAAGACAAACACAACACTTTCGGCCACCGACTTTTTTCTCTTTATACGGATCAATATCAACAATGCTGATGGAGCGAATCAATCATGGGCGGTCATAGACTCTGTCGTAAAGTATAAAATAAGGCAAGGTAGTCAATAATTATTGAGCGCGTTTAATGATGAATAGTAAATGAGCCAAAGATGTTATCCAACTTTTTTTTTGTTTTAATCATATTCAGCTTTTTTAATGCACAACGACTTAAAAATACTTCCACACGTGCTTTACGTAATTACAAAGAATTACGGAAGTCATTGGAACAAAAATACCTGAAATGCTGAGGAAAAATTGCGAGAAACTTAATTATAATTATCGACTGGATGTACGTGCCACAAATGGAGGACATTCTCCAGTAGTTTCTTTTTTTTTCCTTTTTTTTGTGAATGCGTATAAAAAGTGAAGTGTTTAAGCTATTCTACCACGATTTGATATAAACCGAATATTAATGTACAGGGCGAGTCAAAAAGAACGTTACACTTGTATACACTTTAAAAACTTCTATGATAGAGGACTGTAAGGAATCAATGGAAAGAAAAAGTTCCGTTTGAAGTTAGCCCCACATTATCTGGCACTTCGCAAGTGGTCGCTTGTGATTTCTTTTCTTTGGGGATATATGAAGGACACTGCGGAAAGATCTGACAGAACTACAAAGCTGCATCACAAACGCCGATATGCTATTGCGTGTAAGGCAAGAATTAGATTATACTTTGGTCGTTTTTCGCGTTTTCACGGGACTCTCCTATTGTTTTAATAGAAATAAAACTGTCAGTTTTTTTCTTCGCTCTTAAGTATTTTATCTGCAATAGTTGTCTAAAGGCGCAACATTCTTTTTGACTTATGCTCTATAATGAAGTTGCAAAAGTTCTTCGGTTCGTTTGTGACCCCTTTGTAGAAATTCAATATTTTTTATATGCCGGCTGCCCCAGTAAACAACATTCCATCATCATTTCACATATCGTGTTTACTTCAAGACGTAAGTGGAGTTTGATCCTGTTCTGATTTTTAAGATCACGTAGTCAGACCAGTGATGCGAGAACCTGATCATTTTTGCGCATGTTCGTCTCAGAAAGGCTTGTTTACACGAGTAACTGTCTTAAATGGTTATTTTAATTCTTAAACGCAAATCTTTTTTCATAATTATTTTGCGTGAATAATAATTTGCAGTATCACACGGATAAAGATAAAAACACGTTGCAGTAGGGACGAAATTTCAACCCCCTATTCTTTTCCCTCTTCTAAGGTGAACAGACTCCTCTTGGCACTGTACCAACCGGAGGTCTTCTACCCGTGGTCTGACAATACTTGGTCTTAAAGCTCAGACCTGCTTTGTATTGGCTTGATGCAAGGACACCTATTATCAGTGATGGCCCCGAAAGGTCTTCTCGTGTGTTCCTCCAAAAGGTAGATGTTAACATTTGTGGGATGGGGTGTCATGAATGTTTAGTATACACGTAAAGCATATATGAAATCGCGGCCCTCACCACACTGGAAGATATATGATGAGGCCCCAGAGTTTAAAGAATTTGGCCGTCACTGACCTATATCAAGGTGATATAGTTGGTCTTGGTTGATGCAATGCCAAACAAAACGGGACGAATTTATGGATCAACCCAATAAGATACGTTCCGCACGAAGCTTTTGTCATATTTGGGGTTTTGTAGTCATTAACATGAATCACCTGGCTTGGAAACTGGGTTCCTGCACAATATGATCGACATGAGTAGGTGATAGCTGATAGTAATTCAATACCACAAACATATGTGGCTCCATTCTCTCAGAAGGTGTAATGACAGTGATTTTCTATCTTATGTGTTTTTATAAACAGACTAGGGTATCTTCATCATCATCGTTTAGGGAGGTTCCGTAAACAGGGCACAGAATACACAACAGCATTATGAATATTGATTTCCGTAATTTAGATACGCTGTATGCAGCAGAATGGTTCGATTGGGAAGACATCAGTGTACCTAAAAGGGAATCTCAGGAAACAAAGGAACTGTACCTGAGAAAGATGTTTTCCCCGTGATTAGTAATTGACGGGAGTGGTTAGTATAACTATTTGCTGATTCAGGAGGGTTATTCGTAAAGTAAGGTAAGTTTTGCAATAAAAACAAAAGTACAATATATATTTTCAAAATTTTTTCTTTACCAGATTCTATGTACCTTAAACTACTTGAGAATGTGCTTTACAGATCTGATTAGTTGGGAACAACTTGACCACCCGCTTTACAGTCCGGACCTCACGTCCAGTGGCTACCACCTGTTCCGGGAGCTAAAAGAGACGATGAACAAGTGAAAACTGCGTGATTTTCTTCACGGGCGGCAGCTTCTATGAAGTGATCATGCGGAAGTACATTGAGTGCTATGACAAGTGCTTAAATAAACTTGGACAAATAGTTAAAGGTACATAGAATCTGGTAAAGAAAAAAACTTTTAAAAACATTTACAGTAGTTTTGTTTATATTACAAAACGGACCTTAAAAAAAGTACATAAAGCAAAGATCGGTTGTGTTCATTATACGAGGTGCGATCAAAACGTTCCGGGATCGGTTGCGCATCTCGCCAATAAATGGCAGCCCTAACATTCATGAAACAGTTTTTCAAAGGATTTTGTTTCATATTTGCATTGGGGACTGAGAAAATACTGCTACAGTGACCACGTATATGAGGTCGTCTGCGATTTTATCATGGATATTAAATATGAGATCGAGCAAATTCGAGCAAAGTGCAATCTGAGGGAAGACGTTCGACGAAAATTCAGACCAGATCTGAGGCGTGAAAAAACACGACAATGCACCCTCTCATCGAGCGCTCCTCACCCATGAAAACACATGATTTCGCTTCCGCACCCATCCTACTCGCTAGATTTTGCTCCTGCAGACTTTCCGAAAATGAAGATCCAGTTGAAAGGTCGCAGTTTTTGACACGATTGAGCGCAGATCCAGTGCGAATCGCAGAAGGTGTTTGACTCGTTTCAACAAAAAGACTTACACGTGGCAGGAACGCTGGACTTATTGTATGGCTTCGCGAGGGGTATATTTTGAAGGGAACACTGTGTAAATGTATTTAAATAAAGTACTTTCTCTTTAAATGAACCAGTCCCGGAACTTTTTGATCGCACCTCGTGGTTTATGAAAACTCCCTTACAACTAACATCTACCTTCTTCGACTCGCGACCCCCCTTTTCTAAAAGTTAAATAACAATAAGCTCGGCGACCCCCAGCTTGGAACCACTGATCTATCCAATTTTTTCCGCGCACAAAGCAAGGAAGGAAATTGGCCAATATGATGCTAGAGATGGTATGATCTAGGCACACAGTTTTTGGAGGTGTTATTTATTTTTATTCCAGGCATCGTATTTTCCCTTGTTAATCCAAAGATTGGACTAAGTTTCGTTTGACGCAATGAAATGTATGACCCACGAACTTGTATGTTTTTTGAGAGAGAAAGAAGGAAGAGGAAATAGATAGAAGAAGGGATATAAGGAAGGGGTGTTCTTACCTTTATTCTGTTTATTAATTTGTTTTTGTTAGTTTTTTTGTTTTTTTTTACAGTGGAGTTTCCTTTTTGAGAGGTAATCCAGAAGGCCGCATGGGCCCATCAAACGAGGCTTTCATAGACTGTTTGTTGTAGCCGTGGTTGGTGCTAGCACTCGTAGTGTTTTTCATGCTATTCAAAGGCAGGTTGTTGTTGCCCTTGAAATTGGGGTTGGTGACGATTCCGTTTCGCCTTATCTTGGAGTCGGGCGATCGCGAGCCCACCACGTTCTGCAGATGGGACTCTTGGACACCTAATGGCACTTTGCGTTGTTGTTGTTGTTGTTGTGGTGGTTGTTGTTGGTGGGAGTCGGAAGGGAGCTGTTGCTGTTGTTGTTGTTGGTGGTGGTGGTTGGCGACCAGTGGTGGCACTCCGATGGATCCCGACGAGCCCTGTCCCAAGAGGTGGGGACTGCTGAGCAGAGGAACCGTGATGGAAGCAAAATAGTCCGCTTCGTAGGCGGCGGGGCCCTGAGGACTGGTCATGTGCACGGGCGACAACCGGCTACTCTGAATTTCGCTCAGAGGGGACTGTGGCGGTGAATTGATGGGGCTCTGCGGCTCACTCAGTGGTGACAGCACCCGACTCATGGGTCGGTTGCGGTTGCGCGTGCACTGCTGAAGCTGCTGAGTGAACGTCATGGCGGCAGTGGGCGCGATAACTTCACTCACGTTTCCTCTCTGTGACTGCTGAGACTTGTTGGTTGAGCTTGTCAAATTACTCGACGACTTGGAAGAAGACTGGTTGGAGACGAACGATCTGCGCTTGTCGAACGTCGACTCAGGGGACTCAGCGGGGGAAATAAATCCTGGCGGACACAAGATGGCGCTGCAAGGTTTGGTTTCGGCTGTAGACCCTGAATTCATCGACGTGGTGCTGGCGCTGCCCGGGTACTGGCGTTGATAGCCTTTGTTGGCGGGTCCGTTAATCGGTGAACAATGCTCTTCGAGAAGTTTTACGACAGAGGTGTGACCAGCCTTGAGGGCGACTCGGAGGGCCGTGCGGCCAAATTGATCGGCGTGGTTTGGATCGGCGTTGTACTCCAGCAGAAGGCGTACAACTTCCTCGTGACCCTCCTGGGAAGCGATACAGAGCGCTGTAGCTCCTTGGTTACAAGTGTGGTCGACTGTTGCACTGCGAGATAACAATAGCTTCACCACACTTGTATGCCCTTGCCACGAAGCAGATTGCAAAGCCGTTCTTCGATCGTTGTCCACCGCGTTCACATCGGCTCCATAATTTAACAAAAGTTCGACCATTTCCAAATGTCCCTGCCAAGTAGCCACATGGAGAGGGGTTCGTCCTTCGAAGTCCTTGCTTTCCACTTCGGCTCCGTTTTCCAGTAAGAACGTCGCCATCGGCACGCGGTTCTCCAAAGCCAGCACGTACAGCGTAGAGCGACCGTCTGCATCGGCATAATTTATATCGGCTCCGTGGCAAATTAATAGGTGGACGACGTCCTTATGACTCTCCAGTGCAGCCACACGAAGCGACGTCTTGCCGTCGTGTGATCGATGATCCATTAAAGAGCCCGATTGCAAGAGAGTGGCCACCACCGCTACGTGACCTTCTTGGGAAGCCATTATGAGAGCGTGCTTTCCGTCGTTATCCACTTCGTTCACTCGAGCGCCTGCTTCGAGTAGCTGTTCACAGACCTCCCTGTGCCCTTCGAAAGCCGCATAGTGCAATGGCGTCCACCCAGCGTTATCCCTGTGCATTTCGTCGAGGCCGCGATCCAACAGCTGTCGAACAACTTCTGGATTACCGTGCGCTGCTGCGATGCACAGAACAGTTCGTCCCTCAGAGTCGATCGTATCCACCGCAGCCCCCCAAAACAGCAAAAGGTTGACGACAGTAGCGTGGCCCATGGAGGCCGCCGCCAACAACGGGGTTCTGTTGTTGTTGTCCGTGTGGTCCACGTCGGCATCGTACTCCAGCAACAGCTCGCACACCTCTCGATGGCCCTCGAAAGCAGCAACCAAGAGTGGAGTCATGCCGTCCTTGTCGCGGTGATCGACCTCGGCTCCTTGCTCCAAGAGAATGTTAACGACGCCAGCGTGGCCTTCGCTTGCTGGAATGCACAATGCCGCTACCGATAAAGCCGTTCTCCCGTCCGCGTCCTCGTGATTGATTTCGGCGTTATGTTCAAGAAGATGTTCAACTATTTCGGAGTGTCCCATGTAAGCAGCCGCGATAAGAGCAGTTCTGCCTTCGTGATCAACTTTGTTAACCGAAGCACCATGTTCAAGAAGTTTTTGTACAATTTCGTCGTGCCCTCCCCAAGCAGCCGCTCGGAGCGCCGTTCTCTGGTCAGAGTCCGCAAGATCCACTTGAGCTCCTTGCTCCAAAAGCACGTTGACTACCTCCGTGTGGCCTCCCCAGGCCGCAGAGCGAAGCGGTGTCCATCCGTCGTTGTCGGCGTGGTCTGGGTTGGCTTTGGCATTCAAAAGAGCCCGAACCACCTCTGAATGCCCCTGCCGTGCAGCAAGGTTCAATGGAGTCTGCCCGTTTCTGTCGACGGCTTCCACGTCCAAGCCGCGAAGGATGAGAATTTCCACCAGTTGCAAATTACCTTCGTAAGCTCCGTTGTGCAATAAAGTCCTCTGGTTCACGTCTAATTGAGCAAGGTTTTCGGTAATTTCTAAAAGCTCATCTTCGGGGCTCGGTTCGGCTGTCGTGCTGCACGCGGTTGTGCTGCCGCCTTCAGAGTCGACCGAGATTTTGGCACCAGCCTCGATCAATAAGCGAACTACTTTCTGCTCTCGGGGCAAAGAAGCTAGGAGCGAGTCCTCGACAGCTGCTCCGCTCTGAATGAGCCAGAGCGGCAAGTGGAATGGCTGTAAAGGGGCTTGGATCTGTATCTTGCTTAGGTGGAGGGCAAAATCTTGGACCTCCTCGACCGTCAACTGACCACCTTTCAATGTATAACGCATGGCCAACATACCGTGTCCATCCGACGCGTGGCACAAGTATTTCTGGGTGCAGTGTTTCACGTCGAGCAACCACTCCGCAAAACTGTAATGAAACAGGATTTTCGTATTGTTTCTCCCGTCAACTAGCAATTTGGACAAAAGTTTCATCTTTTTATTAAAATCCTCTCGCGACAGCGAGGTGTTGTGCGTCCAGGCACACAGATACAGATCATCCTCTCGTAAGGGTTTTCGAGCTGCTAAAATCACATTGAGAATGGGCTGAATTCGAGCAAATTGCTTGCGGACGAACAATCGCTGACACAGCCACAGATACAGTCCGTTGAGTGTCCCGGGGATCTCGCGAATCTCTCGCAACATGATAAAGTTCTCCGCCACGCCGTCCAGCACTTTCTCCAAGTAGAGAAAGCAGCCGTTGCTCTTGATGTGCAACTGATTGAGCATTTCGGCGGTCTCCCGGCTCAGGTGTTGTCTCAGGTGCTCCTCGTGGTCCAACCGGCTGAGAATGTACTGCTGCACGTCCCTGACCACGTGCGATTTCCGGAGGTCGTCCAGACTGATCTTCCGGAAGCCCGTGAACATGCGCGTGACCGTCTTGCTTTGCTTCCGCGCCGAGCACACGAGCAAGAGCCAGGGCGGAAACAGCTGGTGGTGGTTGGAGAGCAGTTCGGCGATCGTCTTGCTCGTGCACGTCTTGTCGTTCGAGTTATGCAAATAGGTTTCGTCTATGGAGTCCACGAGGATGAACAGGGTCTGTTTGGGCGGGTCGATCTCCAGGAGAGGGAAAAGCACGCCCTTCTTGAACACTTCGTCCGGGTTCCGTTCGCACTCGGCAACGTTCAGCGCCGACTGGATCTCGGGATCGGCGATTTTGGTCGCGTAGCCAGGGATGAGCTCACACGTGGACAATTGCTGCACGAAGCCGAGGATAAAGTTGGGCAGTGATAGGGTGTCGACGTCGTGGGCCTGGCAGAAGTGGTAGGCGAGCACGCGTTTGCTGAGCGTCCGCTGTTTGCCGTGGTTCGACGTCGGGCGCACTATCTCGCAGCAGATGGCCGTTTTTCCGCATCCTGGGCCGCCCATGATGAGCGTGCCGCATGTCTTGGAGTTGGGTCGGTTCTCCAGACAGTGGGCGATCTTGGCGAACGCCCACTCACGACAGAAGAAGCGCTTCTCTTGCGCCATGTTGCCCTCCTTACATTGCTCTCATCGTCCGTCACACCAGTGTTCACTTCCTCATCGTTTTCACAGGTTACGTCCAAAGGCCAATTACCCGGCGTCGTAACAACTCTGCAAAGTGAGAAAAAAATAAAAATTACTTTTTTGTCTTCATTAGTCAATAAGTCAAGTTGCAATCAGTATTGGTTTAATATAATCATTAATTAATTACACTCGTTAACATCCAATTTCTGAGTCAACCAGACCAAAATCGGCCAATTACAAAGCAGAACGGAATTTCAATGAAAAATTTAAATGACTTTTCAATGGAGGCGGATTGTCTAGTAATGAACTGCACGACTGGCAAAATGGAAAGAAATATTGGATCGGTGCGAAAGAACTGTCCTGAAAATGAGCAACACATTTGGACGCGAATCACTGAGTTTTATGCAAAGGCTATGGACCACCCTCATCTTCTTGGGGTGTAGAAATGGCTTATAATGCCATCTAAGAGGCTATAGCTTGCTTAACAATTGTCCAGATAGTTTACGATTATCGTCACAGGTGACGATTAGGTGCAATCTAGGTTCCTGTTTATTCCTAGCAAGCAGAGACGCGCAGACTTCTAAACGCTTGAGTTTGATGGCAATTGCCAGTTCATGAGCTCTGTCTGAACCAAGACAGCCGGATGCCAAACAAGTGTCGTGTGGTGAACATTTACCTCTGCTGCTATCTCACGACACATTTTTCGCGGTTCACCTTCAACTGTATAGTTAACAGAATATCGTCAGTGATCAGTGATCAGTGATCACGTGCCTTGTTTTGCAGGTTCGTATCTCAGTTTCGAAACTTCACAAACCATCTGCTCTCCAAATGCTTTGTTAATGTTCTGAGAGGTAATGCTTAATGGAAAGGGGTGGGGACTATGTCGAAAAGTGAATAGTGCATTGCGTAGAGAACAAATGTAAGTATCAGATACAAAAAGAATTCTGAAAATCGGTTAACAAATAAAAAAGTTACAGCCATGGAGGCAAAAATTCTTGAACAACCCTCGTAACTGTCTACCAAAAAGGAATTGGGCGCCTACACAAAATGTTTGTCTGGGATATTTGGATTATCAAAACTGGTTACGCAACCTCTTAGAGATGCTGGAAACTAAGTTAGAGGACACCCATTGGAATTTCCGCTATTCCTCTTATAAATTCTCACCAGGTGGAAATTGTCCATTGCTCCCATGACCTTATCTGCCGTTCCAACTCGTCTCAAAGATGCTTCGTACAGGCAATCCAAGTGTTGAACATCATTCTCTTCATGTCACCGCACGGTGGCAGCAACCACATGACATGTAGCATTGTCATCTTGGAAATAAAGAGGGATCCATTCCATAATAACGCCACAGGTTTCCCGAAATTGTTTTATTCTGATCGAACCGTAATTGGTACGAAGTTTTGCCGATAGATGGTGTTAGTGGTTCGTCTCAGCTGTAATTGTGCCAGGCGGTGTCATCCTATGTCCGATGTTTGAGTTTGAACTGTCTACGTCACTCTTTGTGTTGGTCGTGTTGCGATTCTTGATATTAAAGCTGAAGAAAACTGGGGCTGAAACCCACAGTCTGTTGAAGGAGACTTTTGGCGAACAAGCTTTAGGCCAAACCTAAACATTGGAGTGGTTTAAGCATTTCAAAGATGGTCGGGGGTCTGTGGAAGACGACAAGCATTCTGGTCGACCGTCAACAAGCACAATTCTGGAAATGATCACCAAAGTGCGTGGCGTGATCCGAGAGGACCGAAGGCAGACCATCCACGATGTTTGTAGTACGTGAAACACCTCTACACGAGAATGTATCATTATAATGTTAGGGGGTGACCAAATGCTTTTTGGTAGATAGGGTATGTCCTGCACTCATTGCATCATCGCCGAAAACCTTCTGAATAAGTCGCATAGGAATGTTCAAGCTTAACGCAAAATTTGATGCAGATTCGTTGCTCCTTGCTTAGTCAGTTTGAAGGCATTTATCTTATACAATACAATCCATGCGTTGACATAAGGCAAGAGAGAATCCAGAGATGAAATCTATCTCCGGTTGTTAATAAACATAAAAATTAAACAAAAAAAAAACAAAAAAACAAAAAAACCCCACGCTTTTTAAGAACTTTTTGCAGAAGTGAGATCGCTTGAGCAAAGTGGGGGGTCTTTTATGGGACTGGTCCCTTTGAGGTAAAGTGTAAATCAGAGTTAGAAAGAGCTGAAAGCTGATCAGATAATGGACTCGCATGTCGATAACGGATTTTCCAGACGTCTTGTTGAAGATCACTCTATTTAAATAGATTGCTATATCTACGAGGAAGAACGCCGCACGAGAATCTCGGCACTCCAGCCAATATATTTCCAAAACCATTTCATGAATTTTCATTCTGAATAAAAGTATCGCATTCTAAAGAGAGTCGCACCGAGCAATTGCCGGATTGCTCAACCGCCAGAATGACCCTTTGAATTGTATGGTTGACTCCGAGATTGGGTGTTAAAAATTAAAATTGCAGCAATCCAAATAGAAAATTGATATTTTGGCTTAGCTAGAATTGATAGCAGCAAATTTTAAATTCTTTTCAGCTTAAAAAATATTCGAATTCATTTACGATGATTCATACCAGAACCAGCTGCCCCTCAGAATCAGTCTTGTTAGTCATATAGCACAACCACATTGGGAGATAGAAAAAAAAATTTTACGGTATATTATGTTCATTAAAAAAAGAATATTAAAATCATTTTATTATTTATTTAAAGAAAAAATATTCCCTTGCCAGTTTTTTTTTAAATCTTTAATATGAACAATGATGTGTACTTAAATTTTTGTTTGAGAATATTCAAAATATTTTTAACTTCTTTTAATTAATAATATAATATTTTAAGACGAAAATTAATTTTTCTTTCAGTACGAACGCAATATTAAGATAAAAACCAATGAGAAACATGTCTATTCTAATTTAGCTACATACAAGCATTTCAATTAACAAGGTAACATGAAAGTCATTCCTGATATCAACTAGATTGCCATTGGAAACAAATATTTCTCCTTCTTCTCTTTCGACAGTGATATCGAACGACGATGAGTAATAGAATCCGAACGGTTACACCAAATAAATAAAATAAGCACTAGAATTCTTCCCTTCCATAACGTGAACGAACAATCTAGAATTTCTTTCCCCAGGACGAAAGTATGGAAATTTTTAATTATTGCAACTATTTGTATTTAAAAAAAGTAAAACAATAGGAAACTGGCTAAATAAAGGAAAAAAATAATTAGAAAATCGGCTCTGTCATTCATTTTTACGCCTAAAATAATAATGTTATGTTTATTAACAAGCAAGTTAGTAATGCAACGGAGAACAACTTCTTGTCCACAAAAGAATTTATTGTGCGAATACGTATTTCGATCTCTTTAAGATCATTATTCAACGAATACGTACTGTATTTCGATCATTGCGTTGAATAAGCGATCGAAATACGTATTCGCACAATAAATTCTTTTGTGGACAAGAGGTTGTTCTCCGTTGCATTATGTCATTCATTAGCCACAGTATTTTCCCACTTCTCAAGCAAGTTAGTAATAAATTAATTAAACAAATAAAACAAAGTAAACAATGACAGAGACAAAAGTTTGTAAATTTGAAATTAAAAACATTAAAAATGTTTAAAATTATTAAGTTACTATTCTAAAAATGTGATTAGATCATTGTTGCACCTGTTAACATTATTACCTCATTTTTATGAAAGGCTTAGGAGATAAAAATAAACGTTCTAATACCAACAAGCTACCAACCGCACAAATTGAAAAACATATCCGAGATTTGATTATTAAGTAGCGGAAGAATGGAGCTACTTATTGTTTTCACAATGTCCGTCTGTCTGTCCGTCCGTCCCCTTCATAATTTCCGCATTTTTTGAGGTAGAAGGTTGAAATTCGGAATGTAGCTTACTATGGGTATGAGCACCTTCACTATTTAGTTTGGTTTTGATTGGCCCACTGGGGTCGGAGTTTCGGGGGCGGAAGTTAGAGGGGACCAAAAGGTCTATGCGTACTTATGCATATAAAGGAGAGAAATTCGGAATGCAGATTCCTCTAAGCAAGATCAACATTATTGTGCAGTTTGGGCCAAATGGTCCCAATAGGGTCGGAGTTGTGGGGGTGGCATTCACTTGGTCTTTAGAACTATGGCAGCATATGGCGTGTGATATATCATTCGATCGAAAATAATGAGAAACGAAAGAAGATAGAGCTCTCTTTCATCTTCTAAATAATACGTTCGAGAAAATCAATTTTTCGATTAAAAAGAATAGGGTGGGGGGCGAATTAAAAAGTGCAGATATAAGGGTAAAAAATAGATGAGCTCAGCGCTTCCGCTACTTTCCTATACCTTTCTCGGGAGGATTAATTTCTTGTTAAAAAGCGGAAAGATAATGAAAAGCAATGGAAATAGCTACATGTTTGCATTTAGCACCAAGTGCAGTCAACAAAATCATTAAACAGTACAAAGAACTTAAAACGACCAATGTTTTGCCTCGCTCTGGAAGAAAATGCGTTACTACTGCAAAGGAAGATAAGTATCTCAGGGCTTTGGTGCGAATAAATAAAAAACAACGATTAAACAAGTGACTGGACAATTGAATCGTATCACGAGAAAAGATGTATCTGCAAAAACAGCAGCAAGAAGATTAAGATCAATGGGCTATACATCTTACGTTGCAGTAATGAAGTCACTGTTGACAAAAGCAATGAAGGCGAAACGCTCTCAATGGGCAATCGATTTTGGAGAATCGATGAATGGAAACGTGTCATTTTTAGTGACGAGTCGAAATTTTCATTATTTAATGATGGCCAAGAAAGTCATTCGGAAGAAAGATCAAAAAGTATCACCCAGAGTCAAATTACCTCTAGGGACTATGGTGTATGGCACTCTTTGCTTTCATAGACTTGGACGTCTCGGCTTCATCAAGATAAGTGTCAACAGTGCTTACTACACCCAAATAATGACAGATCATCCGATTCCTACTACTCGATTTTTTTATGGTGATGGTGATTTTATTTATCAGCAAGATAGGGCCCCTTGCCATACATCTAAATATTCAATGTCCTGGCTAGAAGACCAACAAGTTCAGGTGCTAACGTGGCCTGGGAATAGCCCGAACATGAATCAAATAGAGGAGATATGAAACATCAAGAAGAAGAAAATTTCAAGTTTGAAGCCAACAAACATCAATGAGCTTCAAACTGTTGTCCAAAACGTACGGTGTAAAATTACAAAAGAAGAATGCCAAAACCTAATTGAATCTATGCAAAGGCAGTTGTCAATGCTAGGGGAGGCTGGACAAAATATTAAATTTGTAAATTTGTATAATTTTTTTCAGAATTAATTTGAAATTTCCATACTTTTTGTCCTTCCGTAATTAAATTTCCAAACTGTTGTCTCTGTTGTTATTTACGCTTTTAATTTTTTTATATTGTTTATTATGAACTTGATTGTTAATAAACATTATTTTAGACGTACAAATTAATGACAAAGTCGATTTTTTGATTATTTTTTTCATTTATTGAGCCAGTTTCCTATTATTTTTCTTTTTTAAATGCAAATAGTTGCAATAATTAAAAATTTCCAAACTTATGCCCTGGAGGGTATTGAAATTATTATACAATACTAGCAGACCTGGCAATGCTTCGCTATTGTTATATATGAGCGCCTTTTAAAAATCAACTAATGAAGCCCCATCTTTTACTTTTCTACGAACTGTAGTAAGCTGAACATACTCCAGAAACTTTAAATTAAGATATTTTTTTTTCGTAAGCCTATATGTTGCTGCAAGCTACGCTCAACTTGCCTATGAAAACCCCATGAAAATTCGTCAAGTAGTTTTGGGGATTAGCATGTTCAAACAGACAAAGTTTTTAAAAATGTTTTTATTGTATTCTGCTTCACTCCTCTCCAATCACCGGCCCTTTAGCTGAGTGAGTTAGACGTAGGGCCGGAGATAAAAGGTGGAGCTTAATGTTCACTTTTTTTGTATATTCACATTCAGAAATTGCAAAATTTCATCAAAAAAGCTCCTGGCGCCCTTCACAAAGCGGAAATATCCTCGAGAACCTTCCCTCCGAATTTCGTTGCTTTATCTTTATTCCCCGCGAAGTTGCATCAAAATATCAGAAAATTTTGTGAAACACCCCCGAAAATCGATTTTTATCAGCTTTCGCACCCTTAAAATTCGAATATCGAAAATCGGGGAAACTACTTTTTTGGAACGGTAGCTAGAAACTTTCCTGCAAAATTTCGAAGATCTGCGTTTATTGGGGGCGGAGCCAAGCGACTGAACGTGTAATTCCTTTCTGTCCCACTGGGTGGGCAGGGAGTCCGAATTTCGAGAAACCCGGTCTTAGCATGCCCCTACGCTATCCGTCCTATGACCTCACCGAGTTTCGAGTTGATGGCTTCAGTAGATTTTGCTGTGCGTTGATGAGTGAGTCAACCAGCTTCTTTATATACTGTTTTGGTCGCCACGAAAAGCCTTTTTAGAAAATATTATACATTTTATTTCCGCGCGAAAGTCTTCCAGTTACTGTGGATGCTTTTTCACGGAATACTCGCAAAAGCCTTCATTAAACAAAGCAAATAACGACGTCACAGTTTCTGACGCTAGAAAAATGCCATTCAGATAAAAAATAAAAGATACACTGTATTCCCGCGCGACACACTTGCAGTCATTGTTGATGCTGCTTCACGGAACAATCGCAAAATTCTTCATTAAACAAAGCAAACGTCACAATTTTTTAAAGCTGGCAAAAATCCCATTCAGCTCCAGGTAAATTGAATTTAAAAAAAATCTACAATGGAAATGAAGAAAGAATAAACAAAACCCCTTCTTAGTGCTCACTTACATTTTGTAAAGAACCTCTGTACAAAATTTCAAATTTCAAGGCCTTATGGTTTGGGCTGTGCGTTGATCACTCACTCAGTCAGTTTCTTCTTTTATATATATAGATAACTCTCCACTGAGAAAAATTTCGTACCTCAATATTTTCAAGACTGAGATGCTCGAGTTTTAAATAGATAACTAGCAGAAAGAGAGAGAGAGAGAGAGAGAGAGAGAGAGAGAGAGAGAAAATGTTTTAAGTGTGGGAGAAAGTTATTAAAGTTTATACACCCTTGTAAAAGATAAATTTACTCAAAGTTTCAGTAACGAGCTCTATAAACGGACGGAAGATAGCTTTCATTTTCTCCTTTACAAATCATCACGGAAGAGGCTCAAAAGCACTTCTAAAACACTACAATGATTTGCAGAGTTCCTGGTTGAGATATCAATTTCCAAATCCCTAACTATTAAACACATATGATGGACTTAATAAAAAATCTTGGATGAAGACACTGTATATATTTTTTTAAACACAAATTTTTCGTCCAAACCATCCACGTTTACAATATTTATATTTTCCCTCCTTTATATAATCACATTTTCCCGCTCAACACATTAAATTAAGTAAAAATAAATCGTGACAAATTTATTATACTTCTTCCTCGGAAGGAACTTGTTTTTTTTATTTAATCCAAAGGAATGTGTATATAGAAGATAAGAAATTCCTTTCTTCCTTAATGTTGAGCCAAACACTTTAATGTCGTTTTCAAATTTGCTATTCTCGTTACGCTAAAGCATAAGAATATCCGTTTCAAAAGAGACACTCGATAGTCCTTCATTAACGAAAATGGAAAGCTTTTTCTTTAATACAATTTAAAAATCTTCCTTTCTTTAAAAGCGTTTATTTACATATTGCAAGTCAAGCTTTAAATTATATATATATATGGATCTAGAAGCAAATATTTATTTAAATATTATTTTATTCAAATAATTTGAGTCAGTAGTCTATAAAAATCGCCCCAGAACTTCAATCGCTGAACAAAGGGAGGAATTATTAAAAGCAATCGCTAGCTATACGAAATATTAATATGAGCGCGCTGAAACGTTAAGATATGTTTCAAAGAACTTACATTCGTTGTATACAAAAGTATCTCGAAATCAGAGGCTCCCAATTCGAGCATTTGTTGAAATTTCTATACAGAGTTATATAAACACAGTTGGAAAAAAAGACAGGAAATGGGTTGCGTGAAAAATTATTTTTCTTTCTCTTTAAAATAAAAATCGGTGTTGCTACTGAATGAATTTAGTTGTAAAAAAATAGCTCCTTTCGTAACTTAAATTAAGTCACGATAAGTATTTTATTAAACTAAGACCAATGGTTAATATTCTTCTAGGAGAAGCAAACTAGGAGAAGCAAAACTGGACCATGATATTCCAGGCTTTTACCAATCTGTGTCCAATTTTAGTTTATTCCAGGGTTTTTGTGTCTCGTCATTCTTTTCTTCTACATTCGTCAATAGGAAATAGAAGTAGAGGCTCAAAATGCAAAAAAATGAATATCTAATATATAAGCAAGCATTTCTGCTTTAATAGTACAGGGTTGTTATAAAATAAGTTCGCCTACTCAGAGCCCTCTAGAGCCCACTCTAATGTACCGATTGTGATGCAAATTGAAATGTAGGCTATTCAGACTATTGGGGAGAGAATTCCGGAAAGAAAAATTAGTGCAAATTTTCACCATCAGGTGAAAATGTGGCGCTGTAGAATGACAAATGGAGATTTTAAAACTAGTTTTATTGTTTTAAACAAGCAGGCAAGGTTTTTGTTTGATTACAGCATACGTTCATTATGTCCGCCCCCTGCGTCAATGACATGTTGGAAGCGTAGCACAGCATGATCAATTGTTGCAAGAAGCGTTTCCCGGGGAATGTCTGAGACATGTCGTCTAATGCTGGCTTTCAGCTCAGGCACAGTCGGCACGCTTTGTTGATAGACCCGATCTTTCAAATATCCCCAGAGCCAAAAATCGCACGGGTTCAAATCCGGAGAAGGTGGAGACTACGCATCTGGAAAACTTTTAGTTCACACGATCATCTCCAAAGTTGGCCCGAAGCAGTTCCTTCACTTGTCGACCAATATGAGGAGGTGCTCCATCTTGCACGAAGACAGTGGTTTCCAAGCATCGTCGTTCTCGCAAGGCAGGAATCACATGCTGTGCAAGAAGTTCACAATACCGTGCACTTGTCACACAACATCTTACAGGACCTCGTTGTGTCACTTCCTCAAAGAAAAAGGGGCCTAGAATTAAATCAGCGGTGAATCCACACCATACAGTCACGTATTCAGATTGCAACATCGTACACTTAGCATCCTGAATCATACGGCTAAAGTATTTCTTAAGGTTATTCTTAATAGGATTGATAATAGACTTGGAGGTAGGATTGGAAATACGCAATTTGGATTTCGGAAAACTATGGGAACGAAAGAGGGGATTTTTACATTATCCCAATTGCTTGAGAGATCTCTGGATGTGAACAAAACTGTATTCCTATGCTTTATTGATTATGAAAATGCGTTCGATCGTGTGAGACATGACGAACTCTTCAAGGTCCTTCTGGAATGTCAATTGGATAATAAGGATATGATGCTGCTTAAAAATATTTATTATAATCAGATTGCTAAAGTGAGAGTTGATACTGATGAATATACTGACTGGGTTCACATAAAACGGGGAGTCCGTCAGGGCTGTGTGCTTAGCCCACTTCTGTATAATATATATGTAGAACTAGTGGTGCAGAGAGCCCTGGAGGATCATGAAGAAGGAGTACATTTGAATGGAGTTAATATTAATAATCTACGATACGCCGATACGGTAATCATAGCATCGTCAGAAAAGGGCCTCCAGAACCTTGTAAGTACAGTTGAAAGGGAAAGTATGAAACTTGGCCTTACTGTAAACTGTAAAAAGACACAGGTAATGACAGTTAAGAAAAATAACCCACCGAAAATATATATCAAGTGTGGAGGTCGGGTACTGCAACAAACGTCCACGTTTACTTATTTAGGACGACAATTTACAGAGACGAATGATCATACAATTGAGATAAAGAGGCGTATAACTCTTGCAAAGCAGACATTTTTGGATATGCGGAAGATTCTAACTGAACGGAAATTAAAATTTGATCTACACATACGTGTTTTGAAGTGTTACGTTTGGCCAGTACTAACATATGCTTGTATAACGTGGACATTGAATAAATCAATGCGAGATCGATTGAATGCAGTTGAGATGTGGTTCTTAAGACGAATGATGCGAGTCCTCTGGACGGCGAGGATGAGTAACTCGAAGATCCTCGTAAGAGCAAACACGAAAAAAATGTTGTTGACGACGATTAAACAGAGGAAAATGCGCTTCTTGGGACATTTAATGTAGGACATTTGAAGTCCCAATGGTATGTCTGGAGGGAAAGGTAGAGGGTAGAAAGGGTAGAGGTAGACCACGGAGGACTTGGATGGAGGATATTAAGGATGTAACAAACAGGTCTACTGGTGAACTGCTGCACATGTGCCAGAACCGAGATTTGTGGCGCATGCTGATCGCCAACACCCGGATCGGGTAGGGCACTGAGAGAGAGAGAGAGATGGAGGAGCGAGGCACCCCATATGCGGCAGTTCTCTGCGTTCACCGCTCCTTCTAGGGTGAAATGTGCTTCGTTCCACGGCCACAGGTCATCAACAATCATCCTCGCAGAAAGCGATAAGCAAAGCCAGCGCTTTGAGTGGAATCTTGAGGTTTTAGCTGTTGTGCCAGATGAATATTGTATGGGTACCAATGCAGAATGGACCGCAAGACCTTTCGCACCTTGGATCATGGGATGGACAATTCGCGTGCTGTTGCTCGAGCACTTGTTGCAGAATGTTGAGAAGAGGAAGCTCTGTCCATCACTGCAACAGCCACGTCCTCAACAACTTCGTCTGCTATCTTGCGCCGTCCTCTTCCTGGTGCGACAGCCAAATCGCCAGTCGATTCAAATTTCTTTCTCATTTTTCGCAACCCAGTATCTGATATGGGTCCTTTTCGCGGTCCTTTTAGACGACGATATCCTCGCAATGCAGCTGGACTGCTGCTATCATTCTGGTGAAACAAATTTACCAACAGTGGGGGTTCTTTCTTGCTTAAAACCATGATCTTTCGTGAAAGCTTTTCACTGAACATAATGTAATGAATGGATCAATCCATTCCATTCTGGGTATGTTGACTTTCTAATTTGCATAAACTTTCTGCTAATAAGGCCGATATTGAGAAGGAACATATGCTGTAATCAAACAAAAACCATGCCTGCTTGTTTAAAACTAGTTTTAAAATCTCCATTTTTCATTCCACAGCGCCACATTTTCACCTGGGGTGAAAATTTGCACTAATTTTTTTCTTTCCGGAATTGTCTCCCCCATGGTCTGAATAGCCTACATTTCAATTTGCATCACAATCGGTTCATTAGATTGGGCTCTGAGTAGGCGAATTCGTTTTCTAACCACCCTGTACTTTTATTAAATTACATTTATAACGTTCTTGTTCCAGTGATCGAACTTTTCCAGATCCCTGCTAGTCAATATGAATATCTAACACAAGACAATCCTCTAATCTCAACTTCCTTCAGCTTTATCACGAAAATACGGATTTACTCGTAGTAAGGAATTAAAAGAGAACAAATGTCAAAGTACAGGTACTTCAATGATGGATTGGTTAAAAACGTTCTCCAGTATTCGAAGAAAAAAGATAAACCGTAAACAGCTACAGACTGGATGCCTTTCTTGTTTTGTCTCCCAGCCTTGTCTCGCCAGAGTAATGATGGCCTAATTAAAGATAGCAAACAGAGTGGTCGAATGGTCGAACATAAGAAGAAGAAAGTAAAAAGGTGGGAAAAGATAAAGAGTGGGGGAAAGAAAAGGAGGAGGCGGAGGAGGAGACCAAGTGTGAGGGTAATGGCGTTCTGATCGAAGTCTGGGATTCTTGTGCTGACAGCAAACGAATGTTTGCAGGAAATGTGCGAATGCTTTCAAGACATATTCCTGGGGGGTCCGCAGAAATGGAAATGGGTGACAGAGGGGAGAATAAGATTTTATCGACGTGCTATTTTGTTCTTACACGTCCGTTTATATGAAGGCATGCGAGTTAAAAGCAGCGGACCAGCTGAGCGAAATCGTCCACTTCGAAGTCCCAAGGATAATCTATTGACGGACGTACATGCTCCTAAAAACTACTCTGAAAATTTTAAAGAAAATTTGTTTCCAATTTTTATTCCACGTTTCTTATTTTTCTGATATTGTTTATTAAACACATTCATAATGTTGTCTAAGGAAACTGCCCTGCTTGTTTTAGCGATTCATTTCAGACACTAGCAATATAGCTAAATAACAAAAATAAAGAAAACAATATTTTCCACATAAATATTTTTTTAATGTAACACCCAAACACACCTCGTGAGCCAGGTCCTCGAAATATGCGTACGTGTTGCATTTAAATTTCTTCATAAAAAAGGTGTTTTCTTTATTTTATTGATTTTGCATCCACGGTTTCGTGACCTGTTTACGTTATAACATCTAAAATATTTCGAATGATATCAACAGCAACAGTATTTTCTAAATTAATTAACCATTCTGGAAGGTAATATTTTCATAAAATAGGATATTCGTGATGTTTCCGAATTCTTTGTAAACACATATACAAAGAAGGAGACTACATAAACAAAGCTCATGATTCACAATGCAATCGATACTACCAAAGTTGATAAAAAAAAATTCAGTTTTTTCGGAAAATCCAACTAACTGCACTTTGAATTGAGATTCTGTGATAAAAGATAAACTCCTTCGTTCACTTTTCTATTATTAAGAAGGGTACTGCAAGTGAATTACTTCCTATATTTAAAGTAATAAATAATTTTACCTTTTCCACTAGCTGAATGGTTCGTTAGGTTTTTTGGGCGCATCATACACATGACTCGTACGTATATAACACTATCCTTAAATAATTTTAAAAACTGTTATCTTTACATTCCTAGATCAAACACAAACATCCTTGCCCATGTCAGATTCGTGAAGTGCAAAGCTACGCTCCAGTAGTTGAGCTTATACAATCAGCTTATATTGGTTCATGTTACTGAGAATAAACCTTATTAAGGATTAAAATTCATAAAATTGAAATACATGTATACAAAATATGAGGATCAGTCAAATGAAAACGAGATTACAGAAATGACAGCAAGAATATGCGCGTGGAGGTGCGTTTAGCAAACGGGCGCATGCATACACAAGTTAAGTAATCATGCGAGTCGTTAGCGTTTACAGAAACTTGGTTGAAGGCAGGCCGCAAAGCAAGACGTGAGATAGAGTAATGGCATTCGTCATCCAAAACGCGAGGAAGGAAGAACAGTGCGCGGTGATGAAAGGACCTCTTCTCATTGAGTTCACACCTAAGGGCAATACCGTTAATGCGGATCGATACTGCGAAACTCTGCAACGTTTGCGAGTGGCCATCAAAAACAAACTGCCGGGAATGCTGACCGCTGAAGTAACCCTGCTTCACGACAACGCCACGCCTCATACGGCCCACAGGACAATGGAGTAACTGATGATGATGCGATGGAATGTCCTAGAACATCCTCCCTACAGTCCTGACATGGCACCATGCGATTTTAACGTTTCGAACCGTTGAAACGACATTTGAAAGGAAGACGATTCACAGCGGACGCTGAGGTCCAACAGGAAGTCACGGCTTTTCTACTTCAGCAGCTAAGGGAATTTTATGAGAAGTGAATCCGTCAACTCACGGATAGATGGGATGCTTGCCTTAACGCCCACGGTGTTTATTGCTAAATTTGTTCAGGTATGTACCAACACCTTTAAAAATCTCGTTTTCATTTGACTGGCGTTATTGATGAGTCAACGCGTTTATTCATGAGTCAACGCGTTTCGATGTTCTAAAACCGATTTCCTTGGTTTGTTGAAAACGACGCAACAACTCTTTGTAAGATTACCAAAAAAAAAACCTCTCTAGAGTGCTTTTTTTTTTATTTGCAAGAAAAACATCCAACAACGCTCTTAAGGCAATATGTGAAATTTTAACCTTGTATTTGTACAGTGAATAACTTCCATTTATATAACATTTAACCACGATTCAACGAGGCAGTTTTGAAGACGATCATCTTCTAAAGAGGAATTACAGTACATGTGAACAAGAGGGAATTTTCGGTATTTTTATTGAAACACGGATTAATTATTTTAGTAAGTATTTTTATTACATTACAGTAAACAGCTGAGTGTAATTGGTGTAAAAATGCCTGGAGTAGAATTGATTATGAAAGAGGCGACAACGGATTATTTATCCAAAATTGGTAGCCTATGCTCTGAATTTGCACTGCATATACAGCAAATGTCATATTGTAGTGATTGACATGGCAAAGATGTATGCACCTCTGGTTAGTTCTCGAGATAGCAGATATCTTAAAAAAAAAAAGAAGTCTTACCAATGTATTACAACTCATTGAATTTGTCTAACTTAAGTTGTAAAGCTATTCAGAATATTCTTTTAACGTATTTATTGTTTTCATAAAAATACGTATACTATGCAAAATACATATGCTAAGTAGATGTACGAACTTCTACAAAAAGAGCCCTAAAGACAAGCGAAAAGAGCCTGTTTCCGTATCTTGTCATCAGATATCAAAAATAAATTCTTAGGACGAGACCAGAAAGAGTCTAAGATTCGCCGGAAAATGGAATTGTGGCCTGTAGTGGTAACCGTGAGAAGTTTTTTCGCTCGCGGCTAATAAAACGCATCTAAGTTTCAAGCCACGAAAAAGCCGTGTTGGTCATAAAAATGAAATCTGATTGAAGACCCCTCTCACTTTCACTTACAAGAAGGGAGCAGAGAAACAATAACACGAAAAGGACGTATGGATTTTCGTAAGTTTGCAATTTGTCTAAACGGTCGCTCTTGCCACGTCGGGCTCGCTCCATTCAAAATAACAAAAAGAGTGAAGGGAACGAACGTTTGCGTCTTCGAAGATGAATATTTACGATGTTGTTTGTTCTTGTCCTTCAAGAATTGAAATGGTGAAGGAGACGAAGACGACATATTTTCCTCCAAAGAGATGCAAATTGGAGCAACGTAATGGTGGTTTCCCTGCCCCTCCCCCTTTAGTTTTTTCTCTATGTTTGAAGGCATCCTACTTCAAAAGGAGACGCGAATCAAATATTAAATCACCTAGTTATTCACTTGGCTAATTTTCTACGTCGATCCGTTTGCGTGTGTTAAGACGAGTTCCATTATCAGCAAATCATATGCAATTAATTATTTAAATTTGCTTGTTGGGTATCTTTCATAATTATGGCTGCTTAAAAGCAATTTTATTTGCCATTTATGTTCCGAAAGTCATAAATAAAGATAAAGAAAAGGCACAAAGCTATTTAGTTTATATCAAGTCCCTCCATTAACGCTTTAGTGTCGTAGTTTAAGAAATTTAATAAATGTATTTTTTTAAATAAAGTTTTTTAAACGATGTTTGGAGCGCAGATTCCATCGTACTTAAGAATTTCCTTTTTTATAATAAGAGAATTGAAACGTGGACGTCAACGTAAAGACAACAGAATCCAAGAGGAAGACAACTCCAAAAACTAAATTTTTGGAAAACCAAGGAAACCAGCACTCATATAGAAGTGTCAACATACATAGTGGCCAAAAATTAGACACACCCCTTATTTGAAAGTAAACCAGTCCGAAAGTGATGTAAAGTGACAGAGCTGCTTATATAAGGAACGCTCAGCTTCGGACGACGTAGTTATCACGGAAGTTAATGTCAAAATGGGTAAGACGAAAGATTTAAGTGAGTTTGAAACGACGACTCTTTTAAGATTTTGTCGCCCAACATTATCTCGGGTGTTTAGAGGAAAAAAATTTCAAGCGATAAGGACTATTCTGATCGAAATAGGCTGATGAACGAGAGAGGTGAAAGGCGAATAGCAGGCATAGTCCGCAGCAATAGAAAGACAACAACAAATTTTAGCTGAATTCAATGCAGGTGCATCACAAAGCATATCCCAACAAGACGGACTTTGCAAAGGATGGGTTTTAGCAGGAGACCATCAAGCGTGTCTTTGGTATCACAGAACAATAGAAAAAGAGCCCGTTGTGGGCCCAGGAACGACGTAATGGGTCACTTGAGGAGTGGTAAAAAGTAGTTTGGTCTGATGAATCTAGTTTCCTGCTCCATCATACAGATGGCAGGATCAGATTATGGCGAAAACAGCACGAGTTCATGGACCCCTCCTGCCAAATGACAACTCTTCAGGCTGGTGGCGGTGGAATTATTGTGTGGGGAATGTTTTCCAGGAGTACACTGGGTCCCTTGATATCTGTGAACACAACTCTGAACAGCACAGCTTACCTCAACATCGTTACCGATCACGTGCACTCGTCTATGGCTATGATGTTCCCTTCTGGAGATGGTCACTTTCAACAGGACAATGAACCTTGCAACCGTGATCGATCGGTCATAAATTGGCTTGAGGAACATCAATCAGAGTTTAGTATGGTTCCATGGCCAGCTCAGTTTCCTGATCTCAATCCTATTGAGCATTTATGGGAAGAAGTCGAAAGATCACTTCAAAGCTTGGAAACGCTACCATCTATTCTGACTCAACTTATGTCAGCATGGGGCAACATTCCTCAGCAACGGTTTCAGCATCTTTTGAGTCCATGCCAAGAAGAATATCGGCCGTGATCGGAGCTAAAGTTGGACTAACTCGTTATTAGAGGGTGTCTCTAATTTTTTGGCCACTCTTTTACATTCAAGGTCTCAGGGTCTTGTATTATTAAAATAAATATGAACGAGACAGGTCTAAATTTAAAGAATACTAAATTTTATTTAAGATTAGCTTACACTTTTAGAAGCTTCATCAACAGACGCAGCCGACATGAAAGTCATATCTGGGGACTCAAAAGTTACCTGATCATAGTTGTCTGAGCAACGAGCGAAAACATACTGATTGTTAAAATCCAAATTGGATTGTTGCTCGGACTAATATGGTCAGGTGACTTTTGAGTACGCAAGCCTGTCATTTTCGTCGGTTGAAATCAACAAAGATCTGGAGTGAAAACTCAATATGCAATTCAGCCTCTCTTGGAGTTTTAAGTTTAAAACTATTAAACCAACGCATTGTTGGAGTTGAAAATCAGCGAAAATTGTTCCCAATTACCTGCGTTTCCCCTTCATATTTTCTACATTTTTTGATGCAAGAGGTTGAAATTCGTAATGTAGCACAATATTCGGAATGTAGCATATTATTTAGACTGGTTTTGACTGGTCCACTGGGGTCGGTGTTATAGGGGCGAGAGTTAGATGGAACCAACTGGTCTACATGGTATTACATCTATGATAGGATTTAAGGATAAATTTTAATTTTTGTGTTTGAAATTTAACTTGGTCTACATCGAATATAGTTATGTAAGGAAGTGAAATTCGATGTGTAGGTTCCTCTAGACAGGATTTACATTACTACAAGTATTTGACCAACTAGTATGGAGTTTGGGTCAAATTGTTTGGGGGTCATAGTTGTCGGGGGTAACAGTTAGTAATCTTTAGAACTATTCTCGTTTTCAAACGCCAACATATGGCATGTGATGTGTTACTCGATAGGAAAGTAGAGTTCTTTTACATTTTCTAAATACAATATTCGAGAAAAGCAATTATTTGATAAAAATACGGGGTTAGGTTATGTTAGGTTAGGTAATAAATACGAGGTTTACGCTACTCTCCTATACCTGCTTCACGAGGGTTAATTTCTTGTTGTTAATTATTGTTTTAAGCGTGAGATCTGAATTTATCGTTTCTTTTCTACAGGATCTCTAATCGGACTTCTGCAGAGCAAAGAGAAGCCATCTACCCCGGAAATTTATAGCCTTACATTTTGATAGGCAGATTATACAAATGTATCATTTTAGGATTTATAAGTCCAATTCTTTGCGTTTGCCACGGCCATGAACTGTTAATTTGCGGGGGGCCCCCCGCGCCGGAATTATCACAATAGTAACCGTAAATATTCTGCATTGTCGTAAGAAACAGCGCCCAAACAGAACCCTACGTTTTTGCAGCACTGCATTTTTTATATTTTTTTAAAATTTTTTATTTATAGTTTTTTAAGGAGCGTAAAATATCTGATGGAAAATATCTCGGAACTGGGAAGATTGTTGTTCGCAGTCCCACTAAATTATAAATAAAAGAAAAAACGTACTTATTTTTGGAAAAGTCAAGGTTGATATTGTTTTAACGGCTCTAAATCTTTGACTCGATTTTTTTTGAAATCTTTTTGTTTGCATTCAGAAAAAATTCTTTGGTTTGCTATTTCATTTTAATTCAATGAAAATAAGAGGTTTAAATATGCTTGTGTAGTTCATCTTTCACGCCTATGGAGCATAAATTTTTAAGTATTTTCGTATATCTTTTCAAAAATCATTAGATATTTTATATCATCTTTTCCTCTAGACTTTTGGCTACAAACTTCCTTTATCTGGGCAAGCTATTTTTTTTATATCTGCTATTGCTCCTTAATATTAAATGAAATGATTGCCCAGATTAAGCAAAACGTAATAGTCTGAATGAGTCTAAATGTTTCAACATTTCATCTTGGTCAGGACTTATTCTTATTATAGTGAAGAAGTTATGTTTGAAGTTAACAATGGGTGATGTAATAATAAAGATTTACAATGATTGCAATATTGTTGATAGTTTAATAAAGAGCGTATTGATTAAATTAAATTATATAACAATAACTTGAAATTTTAACAATTTTAATTTAAATATCTTCATTGATGGAGCCAAGCAATCAATTTAAAAATGGATTACTTGCTTGATGCTGTCAATGAGATCCTAATAAAAATAATTACGATTGTTCCGTAACCATCAAAGAGGAGAAATCAGAGAGCGCATTCGCCTACGCATTGAGCGATTTCGGATTCCGACATCGGTGCGAAATAACCAACTGCGATTTGGGGACGGATGAGAGAGAGGCGGCGCTATTTACAACGCAAAGACCGTGTCTTTTAGCATTTTCAAGAACATAATTCTCCATAAGAGAAACTGTTGTTGCGAAAAGTGGCAAAGGAGATAGTGAGTGGCTTTGCGCACTCTATCTTATTCCTCCTCTTTGGTAACCATCGTGAATTTTCTTTGAGCACCGAGAGATGACATTAATTTGGTAGCACTTTATGGCACTATTTTGAGTGTACATAACCACTGGAACTTTGTGCCGCTCGAATTTAGTGCTCGAATTTTCTTTCGGTTCGTGATTTTTCCCTAATAATAACGAGTGTCCTGTAACCACTAGAATTTAGCGTGAATTTTCTTTAAGCGCCGAGAGAGGGCATTAATTTGCTAGCACATCCTAATCCAGAGTTTTAGCCACATCATGGCATTACGATTTAATTTTGGGTGTACGTTACCACTTGAAATGAGTGCCGCTAAATTATAATTGTTTAAATTTCATATACTGCAATCATTGTATATCTTTATTATTACATCATTCATTGCTAATTTCAAACCATAACTTCTTCACTATAATAAGACCTGATGAAGACGAAATGTTGAAACATGTTGGCGCATTAAATAAAGTACGTTTTGCTTCATTCGGACAATCAGTTCATTTAATGTTTAGTACCGGGTGATCCAAAAGTAACTAATAATTGTTTTGCCGTGACGAATTCTTTAGCAAAACAATTGTTTGCGCGTGCCTCGTGATTCTTATGAAAGCATTGAATTACTGGAAAGCAAACACTGAAAATGTTGTTAACAATGTAAAAAATGTAGTACACTTTTGGATCACCCGGTATATGCTACTTTTTGTGAAATTGTCTCGACAAATTTTTAATAATTTTTTTCCTGTATCCATTGGCATGCTGGACTTCACGAAGCTACTGGCGAAAGGACCTCAACAAAGCTTTTACTCAGAGCGAAAGAAGCAAGGAAAAGCTATCTCTTATGTCAAAGCAGGCTACTTAAGGATTTCCCGAAGAAACAACTTTATCCGTCTCACTTTCTTCCGTTTACTTCGTATAAATCCAGTGGCATTATCGAATTTAAACAAATAAGTAAGTAATAATTAAAAAAAAAAAAAAAAAAAAAAAAAAGACCACCGTTGGAGAGGTAATGGGAAACAAGCGCTATCGTATTTCACGATGACAGCCGATTAACATCCGCAATTGGAGACGACGCCAACCGAACGACCGACAGAAGCGGAATTAAGACAAATCCGATAAATCAGACCTTCGCTATCTTCACAAATCTATCATTTTTGACTATTTGATCCGCATATCATTAGGGAGGGAGGGAAAGCAACTATACTGCTCCTGTTTCTCTGACAGACGTTTCAAATTATGAGACGATAAAGTGCAAGAAAGACAATCGCTAAAATGGGAGACATTAGCAGTCCCCCCCGTCACCACACAAAAAAATTATTCACAAGTTATTTATATAATCTTTTACAAAGTACAAGTTAAAAATCTTTTTAAATTGTACAACACCAAATTACATGTTCAATGTTCATAACATGAAATCCATCTTTTATGTAACCAATAACTGTCAGTTCTTTTTATGACGCTTTGTTTCCTAAGATTCTCTAAGAAGGTTGAACTAATTCATGAATAGTTCAGCAATTATGTTATGAAATAATTTTTTTTTTATTTTAAACAGAGGTCTCCGTCAGTTTTCTATTAAGATGAAGTCATTCGTATCCGGTTTGCTATTCGAAGATTTTTCTCATGATTAATGACGTCACTGCCAATTACGTTCTTACTAAACTTCCGTCTTTGATAGCTTTTAATAGAATCATTGGTGCCGGTATTCTTACATTATATAATAATTTATATAATTAGATTAACATTCTTCATAAAAACACTCTTTAACTTAATTGAACATTTATCGTACGAAAATTTTTGAAATGCTTTTGGTTTTACTGATCTTAACTTCACGCGACTCTTAAAGGCAACGTTTACATTTCAAAGCCTTGAACTTTTACTAACAGACATTCAAGGATTTTATTCATATTACATGAATAAGCAGGGAGCATAATAAGAATTAAAGTTTTTAATTTCATTCATGAAACAGAGTCAGCTTTATTAAATAGCGGCAAACAATTGCGAATTAGAAGCAAAATTTTTGCTCCTTTAAAAACGGTTAGCACGCCCTTAAGCTCATTTCTTTGTGTTCGCTTAAACGAGCTCAACATGTCATTAAAGAAAACAAAACCACAGATATAGTATATCTAATTGCAAACTGGTGATTCAAACCAGGGTGGAACCTTGTCTAAATGTTTTATCTGCACTGTTATCCAGTGGAAATGTTTGCAAAGAGCTCAGGCGAAGAGCGTTTATGATTCCCATTCACACCATTTCTACACCACACTCCAGCCATCTCTGTAAAACAGAAGTCCCAGCTGATTTGAATTTTCAACTAACATTTAATATTTAAAGTGCAAATGAATAATATACAGAAAATTGTTATTTCAAAGGGCTTCCTGCAATCGAGAACAGCAAATATTTCTCATCTAACTTTTTTTTTCCTTAAATGTTTTCTTCCAAGTTTGAGCATTCAATTGTCAACACAGACTAGCTTGACAGAACGGATAGCAAGCTAAATATGACAACGCAAGTGACTACTATGATTAAAAACTTCTGATAAAAAAGTTCTGAGATTCAAACAATTATCAAACAAAATGGGATTTGTCATCTTAGTTTAGATTATGATGAACTCGTAATCTGACATTTTATTAAAAATTGAAATGTCGGTGTTTACATTAGCATCATCAGAAAAGCGTTAAATTTATTATTATTTTTGCTTCAATTTTTTTTAACAAAGTTATAAATAAACAAGTACGTAAAATGGTAAGAACATGTCAGTGGTAAGAACAACGAGACGGATGCTAAGGGTCACTGGTTTGATCCCGGGTTAAGGAAATTTTCCTTTCATTTTTCTTCTGTTAAAGTCGATCGAATTTGTACATTTAAATTTTAAAGTTAAACAGAAAAAAAACATGTAATTTGTTCATTAGTATTAAAATTGTCTTTTCTGTTGGGAGAACTGGGTTTATCTCATTGTTTCACCAAATTTTCAATACAATTTTGGTTACATTTTACAAAATATCTAGTTGAATGATATATATACAGGGTGATTCAAATCGTGTGTAAAACCATTTAAGGGGGTATTAGAGAGTTCAAGGTAAACCCAAAAAGTCCTATGAACATGGGTCCGAATTTGAACGATAACTGAAATATGAACAGAAATAAAAATGCTGCCACCAAGACCAACAAATTAATAACTCAGGTTCTGTAAAGCCTAGATTAATGAATAGATGATTGGATGAATATCAGAATACATAAGACTGTGTATACCGTTAAAATTTGATCGAATTCCAACGAGAAGTTTCCGAGTTACGCAGTCAAAATTGTAACAAATGCTGGTTAATATTCACAAGTGAACACGTGTTATGATGTTGAATGAGTAACTCGGAAACTTCTTGTTGGAATTCGATCAAATTTTAACGGTATACACAGTCTTTATGTACCCTGTTATTCCTCCAAATTTCATTAATCTGTTCATATCTCAGTTATCATTCAAATTCGGACCAATGTTCATAAGACTTTTTGTGTTTACCTTGACCTCTATAATACCCCCTTAAATTGTTTTACACACGATTTGAATCACCCTGTATATTAACCATAGTTCCCTTCAAGCATCTTTGATACACTGTTTACAAATACTGAATAACGAGTAGTAGTTCAATTAGCTCAACAGATATTCAACGGAAGATCTGGTCGTGTTCAATATTTTGTCGAAAATGTCTCGACTTATGGGCTTTTAAGCAATTTACAATTCTGAGAGATTTAGTAAATTTAATGTGATCGTTTAATAATACATTTTAACGGAAATGGGTCACAACACAAGGATTTGTAGCGAATCATAAGTACGTACATAAATCAAAAATACGAATAAACATCTAATCATTGCCAATACCAAGTTAAAAATATTAAATCGAAATGGTGGAATGCTACACTCGCACAGGCCTAACAGCCATGAAACGGTTTCAAAAAAGATTTTTTTGTTTTGGGGATGGGTGGGTTGGTGGCCTTTAAAATCTTAGCAACTCCAAAATGACTTATCGCAGCCAAACAATTGCTATAAAAAAAAAATATGTTCGTCTCAATAAGAGGAGACCGTTCAGGCCGTTTTTATTGTTTTTGGGTCGCTGAAATGGATGCTTCTGTCGTTATCTTTATTTTTAGAAAAAATTTAATCTCTCTAAAAAAGCTTATCCCAGTTTCATGAAAAATACGTTAATGCATAGGAACCCTCTAAGTATATATTAATTTTAACAAAAAAATTTTTACATTTAAGTGTTTATTGGGGGGGGGGGTTGTTTGGGGGTGTGTGTGCGCGTTAATAACCCCAAAACGGTTCATCAGAATCAAACAAGTTATTTAGAATATAAAAAAAAATAAATAAAAAATAAAAAATTCGCCTTAAAAAGAGGAGTCTGTACATGTTGAGATTATTCAGCCATTATTTCCTGTTAGAAAAAAAAAATTAATATCTCTAAAAAGGCTTAACCAATTGCCAAAAAAAAAACCGTCAATGTACAATTTAAAGTGCCCTCTAAGTATGTTCTGCTTTTTGCCGTTTCGGAGAAGATAGGTGTATAAAATTGGTCACAAAATTTCTGGAAATTTTTTTTTTCAAAATTTCAATATATCTTCTCGAATCATGAGTCTTTAAATCAATTTCAGAAGAAAAAAAAATTGAGTTTGAGAACCGAACACATAGGTCTTCACTCTTACATAGTGGTAGGCCAACAAGCAATTTTTTTTTCTCAAAACCATCTTGTAATATATTTCAATATTGAAGTTCATCAATCATCAAACTACACTGCTTTGCAATGAAATTGCCCCACCCACAAAGATTTATCCGAATGAGCCAAAAGTAGAAGCAAGAAATACATCTGAACACACCTTTATTGCGTTATGGAGCCAAGACGTGCACTCGTTTGTACAGGGAGTCCCAACGGAAAGCGGCATCAGTAGGTTGTGGCACCACCTCTAGCGGCGATGCATTGCTCCAGCCGCAGGTGTAGGTGATCATACAGGTGGCGAATGTCATCTTGGGGTACGTCTGCCCAGGCCTGGTGAACCTGCTGTGTCAGTTCGTGGAGATTGCGGGGTGATCATAAACGACTTCCCACCATGTCCCACACGTGCTCAATTGGCAATAGGTTCTGGGGACCTCGCAGGCCAAGGTAGGCAGTTGACATCATGCAGACATGCCATGCTCATGTTTTCCGTGTGCGGTCTGGCGTTATCCTGCTGAAAGACTGCGCCGAGTATGGTGTGCAGAAAGGGCAGTAATACGGGCTGCAGAATCTCTGTAACGTACCGTTCCGGCATCGTAGCCGATGGACGCCTGGCAGACATTGTCGCGGCGTGTAACCGGCGTGCTATTGTCGCTATAGACACTGGAGCAATACCGGTCAACACCACCTAGACAGAAGGCCTGCGCACAGAAATGTCATACATTGTTACATCATCATCAATCGGTCAAATTTAGGGCTTATTATTGGTAGAAATACGAATAACAATAGCCGCTTTTGTGTGATTGAAGCAATTGCGGATTACCGTACTGTACGGCAATTGCTTCCTCCCTACTCCATAGAACGTCTCGCACAGATGTCAACTGATGAGCCTGTACATGCATCCGGACACCCTGAATCAGCCCAAATGGTCTTGTCCCGTGAGCATGCATCTAATCGTTTACTAGTCGGAGGTAGACGAAGCCTCCCACTAAATATGGATAAGGTCGGATAACTCCTTGTTGGTGGGGCAATTTCATTGCAAAGATGATGTTCGATATATTCAATATGTATGATTTATCTGTTTGTTGAACACTCAAACACGTAGAATCTGATACATTATTACAAACAAATTAAAGACATCTTAAAATAAATTCCCCAATAACGTAACTTCAATAGCTTTTCCATCATCAAAATTGATTATTGAATATAACGAACATATCTAAAAATTTAAAACATCATTTGACCCTCAAAAATGATGAAAAATCGAAACGATCATCGGTTCTTTATTTTTTTATTTTACTGATGAAATTTAGTGTTGAAAAAAAAAAAACAAGCAAATATTTTTCTTAAAGATACTAAATTGCTCTTCAATTATGTAAAAAAATACAAGGAATACGAAATGGTAACTAAAAAATACGATGTATATTTTCAAGCAAATCTCTTATTCTATACCATACAAACTCGCCGGAGGCCGAAGGATTAAGGTAGACTGGTAATCGAACTCGCAACCCGTAGCATCATAGGACAGAAATTACCTTGGCTATGGGGCCGATTCAATAAGAAAAGTAATAACATTTGGTGATTCAATGAATTTTCCAACGTCCTTAATTTCCATTTTGTAACGAGTTTCTCCCTAAAGCATCTTCGTTATTAAGAGCGGCAGAAGTAAAAGCTCGCCAGTTTCCCTTGAAATTTTACCTACTATTGCCCTAATAGCCTCAAACGTAAGGCTAAAAACATTCTTCGGTATCCACCTCACTTTTCTCATTATCTTATAATAAATGAATAATCTGATATTAAAAAAAAAAAAAACGACCAAAGCAGTGCAAGCTTATTCATATGTTTGCAAGATGTTAGAGTTTATTTATTATTTACATATCGCTCGAAATAGCTAAGAAACACATTAGACCGGAATGCTTTGACAGTGATGGCGAGCTATTTAATGTGCTTATCAAGGAAAGCTATTATTAGCCCATAATGTAGGCCTATTGCATAACACATATTCAACTTTAAATACAGCATTTCATTTTTTCCCCTTTCTTCTTTCCACACACACTTGAGATAAGCAAGTAGGCCACAAGAGTCTTGGGTGGAATTATCGAATGGCAAGAATCACCATCATTGGTGGAGAATACACGCGAGGTTCGCTCGTTTCCAGCTTTTTCTTGCAAAGTCGACAATTTCGTTGTCAGTTTTCCCTTTCACCCCTTTCAACTCAGGAAACATTGTTTCTGTTCGTGTCTACTCAACCAATCTACGAGTGGGAAAAAGAAAACCATAGATTACTGCTTGTTTCCTCGACTCGGCAAAGTAATTGTACGTGGGGTGGAAGGAAGCAAAAATATTTCAAAAAAAAAAAAAAGAAAAAGAAAGAAAGAAAAAAAGAAAGAAAGAAAACAAGAGAAAGGATTTGTGTGCCAAGACTTCACAATGTTCTGTGCTCAACTTCAGTTCTTGACATGCCGGGAAGAAAACTGGTTTTCGTTAAAAGGAAACCAAACCAGATAAATATGTCCACGGATGAATATGAATCAAATTCTTTATTAGCAGCTGGCTTCTTAAATTTGAAAGTAATCGTTTGGCGTTTGAATATCCTGCTGTTAAAATATTGCTTAGTCTCCTAATAAATTTAATAGCCTATTGATGAAAATTCCTTGGCGGGAGAGAAACGTTTGCGATTTTTGCAGTTTCTTAAATATTTGCATATCATTATAAATAGTAGAAAATGAAAAACTTTTTAAGAAAATGACATATATATATCTTGCATTAAAAATAATAGAAATGAATGCTTATTTTTAATGAAAAATTTGTAGACAATCAGTGACTAGAATGCAAAACATGCCAGCTGCCGGCGACGGCGAAAATAACATTACATCGCACTACATTTTCATACTGCGTCGGAATATTGTTCTATTACTTTATATATCTTTATAATACAATCAACCCTCCTATAAAGCGGTATTCCCACAACGCGGTTTCCATATAACGCAATAAATATTGGTTTTTTATAACGTGGTTTCTATATTACTGTGTGCAGCTTAATTAAATCATTGTAAACAGTCTCCCTGGAGCATGAATATTTCTGTTACACTTTTATGGTAAAAATAATAGAGAATTCTCCTGTGAATTCAGAAACCATGCAGATGGCACAAACAACTCAACGATATTTTGGGCGGTCGTGTGTTCGCAAAAATTTGCTTAACCAATTGCGTCGCAAAACTGCCTATATAACGCAGTTTCCATATAATGCGTTACGTATTACTTTGACTAATACTGACATTCTTATAAGACAGTACGAATTAACCTAACTTGGATGTACTAATTCTGAGTTATAACGCGGTTTCCATATAACGCGATACGGATGAGTCGGATCGGGTAATTCGTCTCCAGATATTTAAAATGGCTGCTAGACATTGTGGTCGTCGTGGTGAATGTGAAATAAAAAGCATCGGCAAGCAACGGTTAGCAAATCTACTATTTCCCCATGCTATTGCAGGCGACATAAGTGCTTTCCAGAACCTGTGGGGATCCAGTCACGTGATAGCGATATTTACTTTTCGACGCGGTCAATAGGAAGGTTGACTGTAATATACAATTGTTAACTGTTCCGAGTATTATTAAATGTGCCAAACTCAAATAGTTCTACTGGGCCTCAACGGACATTGACAAGGTTACTGATAATCTTTATCTTCTCTTTGAGTTTGATATTGGCCATACTGGTCAATTCATCTCAATATGGCTGACAATGTTGATTAACACGAAAACTATTCCACGAGCCAAAATTCAACCACCAAATGTAGTAAGTACCTTTCTTGGTAAATCATTTCCACATACTACCTTTGACGACTGGAATCATCTACCTTATGATTTCAGGAGCAAAATATTAAAAAGCTGGATACTAACTTGTTGTAATCATCGTGTACATGTAACTTCTTTTCAACTGTTTCTCAACAACAAGGCGAAAGTGTCTCATTTGCCAATTTCAAATATTCTCTTCCGGATGCAAATTTTAAATTATTAAAAATTTTAAATTTTAAATTATTAATTAATTAATTAATTAATTATTATTATTATTATTATTATTATTATTATTATTATTATTATTATTATATACAATTAATAAGAGGATCTCTAATACCAATGACTTTAGCGTGTTAGAATATTTATGATTTATGGAATTATCAAGCTGTTATTGTTAGAAATTTATATGAAAAATTATACAATTTAAAAAATTTTTTTAACTGTTCAGTAAGTCTTTAATATATTTATTTATTTATTTATTTATTTATTTATTTATTTATTTATTTATTTAATAATTCAAAAGTTAGTAAATAAATACTGGTGTGCCCCCTCGGGGTCATTTATGGTCATAGACCGACAAGTAAGACCCCGGGGGCTAGAGATACATTATAACCTAATCAATATAAGCAATATAACCTGTATTGCCTCCGCTATTTTGCGAAAGCGGCTTATAAATAATCATATACAGCTTAAATTAATTATTTTCCCCAACAAATACATTTTGTAACCAGATTAATAGTTATTATAACTAAAGTAACTATTAACTAATTTATGTAATGCAGAACATTTTAGTTAAGTTGCTAGTTTATTGAATAATTGCATGCACGCGGGCAGACAATCAATTTAGAAGGAGCGCATTTTCGCATTGAGTTAAGGGAGAGAGGAGTCGAAAAGAACTTTTTTTTTCAATTTTAAAATCAATTTCAGTAAAAAGGCTCTAAAAGTAATGAAAGGCTTTTTGCTCTTTTTTTCCCGGTCTCTCATCCTCCCTTTTTCCACTTTTTTAAAGGGGAAGATAACTGCAACGAACCAAATGGGAATTGAGTGCTTGGTCGACGACCGACAAAACGATATCATTCAGTGACTAATTATGTTCGATACAAAAAAAAAATGTGTTTTTCCTTAAAATGTTTTCGTTGGCAACTCCGATAGAAAAACTGTAAAATAAATAGAGGCTAAAAATATGACACGTGACTTCAACAAAATTCAAACCAATACTCCAGTTACTATCACAAAATCATCATCGCAATAATATTGCCATCGTTCTTGATGACAGATTCCAGGGTGATATGATTGGATCTGATTGCAGAGTTCATGGTTCAAACCCAGCAACGGACGTCGGGGGAGTCAATTTAATTCTATATATATTTTTTTTCCTATCTCTGGGGGAAGTTGACTGAGCCTGCCTTCCCTCGGGAAGGGAAGCAAAACACTCGGTCCTCTGTGAACGACACGGAATTTTATTTTTTTTTCCTTCTCTAGTTCCTCCTATTTGTAATGGGACCCCCAACAGCAGATAGACAAAATATCCGCATTCTCCTGTCCGACGACTCCATCGCCAACAAATGAACGAGTCGTGTAAACTTAATCACTCGACTGATAAAAGTGTCACATGAAATAAAGCTTCCGTCGACCTTTCCGAGAAATTATCTCCACCAATTTCCCTTTAAGCGAAAGTAATACCATGTTATTAATTGACTTGTAATAAAGTTTAATAGGTCCCTGAATACAATCTTTGCAGTTATTAAGTAAGATCACTTCTTGACAAACTCTGAAAAGTTAAGGAATAATCGACTACAATTTCTAAATTACCTTTTCAGACCTAATGAAGTATGAAATTATCCATAACAAATCCACGCGATTCATGAAAATCAGTTACGTTCAAATTTAAATTTTTTTTATTTACTTTGACAAATCTCCAAAGGAGTGACAATAAGCAGGAGAAATAAATGAAAGAATGAAAGATACACCTTAAGCAATCAAATCAAATATCACACGGTAAATATTCAGACGAGAGCCTAATTCTAGCCAAAAACATTCAGCATGCTCATATCAATGCAACAATTCGGGCAGATTTTGTAGCATAGGAAATACATAAACTGGGTCCTTCACGTACTCCCACAGAAAAAAGAAATTAAAAAGACAGGGAGTGAGATCAGGTGACCTAGGTGGCCAACTGCGAAATGCCAATTGTTAGCGCTGAGGCAAATGTTCAAGCTGGTAATGTCAGACTACGTTGTTATAATCGAATGGTGTACCATCTTGTTGGAATAGACAGTCCATTCAGATCTCATCTAATTGCGGGATCAGGAAATGCTCCAGCAGGTTTTTCCAATTAGAGTTGGTCCTTGAAAAAATATAAAAATGAACCGAAGACTTTCTTTTGCGATCTGCGTAAAAGACATTGAATCTTCGGGGAAGTCCTGGACATGCTCAATAATGGCATGAGGGTTCTCGATTTCCGAAATGCGTATATTATGGCGACTGATCTTCCGTTTACGTGGAATGTAGGTAGGTCATTAATCGAGTGATAGAAAGCTCCCAATGATTATGATTCATTGTGAGGAGGTAAAGCTTGAGAGTGTTGTTATTAAATACGTAAAAAGGTTTCGTTCATCTAGAATTACTTGTATTTGATATAAGCTTTGCTTATTTGTATATATGTGACACAAGAAACGTCTGATTAGAGAACAATACCCGAACAATACTGAATCCAAAATGCTTCTTGAAAAATGTGTCAAAACAAATCTTTAATGTCATTGATTATGCTGAAATTAAAATGACAGCAAACCGTTTGACAAGAATCACGATGAACACAGACCCTCCGGAATTTTCATATGGACAAGTCCGAAAAATTAAAACTGTTGTAAGGAAATCGCAAAATACTGATTGATAGAATGAAGAGAGACTTTCTTAGAGCACAAGTTGTTATTTAATCTAAATACTAAATGATTTTCCAAAGTTGATAACTTTTTCGATTACAGAATTCAATAACTGACTAATATCGATTTAACTGCCTTCGATTCAATAATTGACTGACTCGATGTAAATTAAACAATACAAATCAACCGTTTCACTTTCTATATTAACGTAATATTTGACCAAAGTACAACTGCATATGAGGATACTAGTCGGAGCAAAATAAAGTTAAGAATCAACCAAATTTTTGATGGAAAAGACTGTATATGGTGGTATTTGGTTTCGGAAGATGACCATTCAAAATTACTGCGAACACAGCGCCGACGGCTGGTTTAGGTTACGGCTTTTATTACGAATACAAATAACTTATCGGAGCCAGCCAGGTGGCCGAGAGAGCTGGGCTTCTCAGTTCTCCAATTGGTCACAGATTTAGATTTTGCTTTCGATGTTTGTATTTAAGATATTAGTCATCGGAAAGGGCACAGATGGCCTAGATGCTGACGTGCCCAAAAACCTAACAAACTTCTAAGCAGCCAGCAAATACAAGATAATGTCTTTGTCTTCGTCATGGTCATCATTAAGAAAAATATGTCATAACGACTTAGGAACTTTTCAAACACAGACGAGACGATCAATAGTTAAGTCTCAATTAGCATGAAAGTTTGATTGTCTGCACCGAAGCCTGCGGACATATTCATCCTTGCTGCAATGTTGAAACCTGTAAATGCAGATGAACTCGGTGTTGTAGGATTTCTGGCAAACTGTAAATTTAATGTAATTGCACAAACCCGTTTCTCTGCAGTTTACTCAAACACGATTTAAAGTATACGTAACAAAGTGTTTACGAATTTCCAAATATTATTTAAGAAGATATGAACATCTTTCGGAAAGCATTCTCTAAAGTTATCAACAACAAAACCAAGTTTCCGTAGCAAGAGATTAGTTCTTAATTAACTTTACTTGGGCCTACTATATTGAAACTAACGAAAATACAGAAAAATCTAAAGTGATTGGTATATTAAGAGGGTAAGATGTTTTCCGTTTCATATTTTTTAAACGTGATTCTGGAGTGTCTTCCATTTTTATAATATTGCGTTAAATCCATGCGTTTAACAAAAAGAACTCTTTAAATGCATGATGCGTTCTCTTTCTTTAATTGTGTGCGTAAGGAAGATGCATCCAGAAGCTACCAAAAGAGAATGTTTCTTTTTGTCTCTCTCTGCGTATCTGTGTGGAGGCAGCCAAAAGTGAGCAGCAAACCCACTCACGTTTATTCCTTTAATCATTGATTTATTTCTGCAGCTGCAATCGACACGGCTCGCTTGCAAAAACTCTCGCTCTCCTACGTGTGTGTGTGCGTGTGTGTGTGTGTGTGTGTGTGTGTGTGTGTGTGTGTGTGTGTGT
>JAHWFO010042544.1:1386122-1399538 GCA_023313115.1 Rhysida immarginata | reverse complement strand
TGTGTGTGTGTGTGTGTGTGTGTGTGCTGTATGTAGGATCCTTCCTCTCTCTCTCTCTCTCTCTTTTCACTCCCTCCTTCTTCCAGTAAACACACCCACCCGTCCCTTCCACCCACTCGCCCACCACAAAAGCAACATCAGTCTGTCACTCCGTACGAGCAAAGTTTTCCATTCAGACAGTCTATTTTGAGGCGCCTTCATTTTCAATGCCTCCCTCCTATTCAATGCATAAAGTCTCCTTCCTTCCTTCCTTTTTTTCCTTGCCTATTTCTCTCTCCCTCTATGTGTGTGTGAGTGCGTTTGTGAGTGTGCATATGTGTGTGTTAAGGCTAACGATCTTTACGACTTCGGGTAATTATCGCTCAGTTCAAAGCCTCTCGCTGTTTTCATACAAAATGGCCTCGAGTGAAAGCACACAAAGGGGGACACTGTGTGGGTTCGTCCTTTATTTGGATATTTTTTTCGCTAAATCATAACACGGACCAGGTATAATATGGGGGAGTTGATGATGACGATGATAAACATTTAGCATTTAAACACTCCCTTCCTTTTTCAAATTGTTTTTTACTTTCCCTCTTGGCTTCGCACAATGCCCAAGAAGCCATTAAGAATGACGAAGGTGATGACAATTTCACTCCAAAGGCTCTTTACGCTAAAGTTACATTTTACGAGTGGGCTAATCGCTATGTTTTCTCGCTTAATTGTCCCCAAACGATACTGTTCTATGAAGGAAAACACGGTATTAAAAAAAATAAATAGCCGACATTGCCAATATTCTTTTCCATGCTAGAAAACAATTTTTTTTGTTAATTTTAACTTATTCATAACTTGGAAATACAGTTGAAGTAAACTTACTGACATATAATCTTGACAACATTTGCTTCTCCACTTTTGTATATAAAGTAAACATAATGAAAAGCAAAGAAAATAAATGGATAAAATGGAAAGTATTTCATTTAGCATCAGGCTGCAAATATCAAAGTCTCCATCTAGTTTCCAGAATTTTTTAGAAGTATATTTACAATATTACTTTACTATGATCAACAACATCAAATTACTATGATTAGATGACATTACCACAAACTTAACTTTAATTGTTTAAGACTCCCACAGATCAAATAAGCAACTGATCCTACAATACAGCAATTATAGATATTCAATTTATAATTCCACTATCAAATAGTCTCTTAGATTCCTCCACAAACTGTGCTCAACCTTCAAAAGAACATTGCTAACTTTATTTCGGATGTGAAATATCCGAAAACGTTAGTGGTATGATTTTCCAACAATGTTGTTTTTGTGCGTGCGTGCATGTGTGTGTGTGTGTGTGTGTGTGTGTGTGTGTGTGTGTGTGTGTGTATGTGTGTGTGTGTGTGTGTGTGTGTGTGTGTGTGTGTGTGTGTGTGTGTGTGTGTGTTGACAATTAATCAATATTCACTGACAATTTTGAAATTTCACGACGTGGGAATTATCCAATTATTATGAAGATATGTCAAGAATTGCATATTGATGAACGGAAGATATCATGGACAAAATTGGATAAGATTGGTATATTGGACAGTAAAATTGAACTTAAATGAAAATTAAGCTAAACATTAAATTATTAATAAATTTTATAAATTTTAAAATAAATTGTAAATATAAAAACCACATAAACAAAAATCCATGTGAATATCAGTCCTGTTAATACTGTTTTTATTTTAATTATATTCTTTTTGAATAATTAATAATGACGTGAATATTACTACTACTAGTTTCAATACTCATCTGTCTTAAAAATTAATTAATAATTAAAGCTTGTGATCATATCATTAAATTATAACAATTACCGATATTGTCAATCACAGTAAAGTCATATTGAACTGATAATTCTAAAATATACTGGTTACTAGATGGAGACCTAGGTATTTACAACCTGATTCTATTGAAATTGTTTTCCATCAGAAATTAAATTCTAAATTTTATTGAAATACTTTTATTTCATTGTCTATTTTATCCGTTTATTTTCTTTTCATTATGTTTACTTTTTATATACTAAAGTTGAGAAGTAAATTTGTTAATATTAATTCATTCATATATAAAGCTCGTTAATATATGTAAAAAAAGTGTTTATCATAAAAAAAACTGTATAAATTATTTAAACAAGATTACAACCACGATAAGGACGATAATATAGTTCACTTTTTATGCATTTTATAACGCAATCTGTAAAATTATAAGTCATCTTTCAAACGCTAATTAATTACTATTAACTAGCAATTTCCTGTTAGGGGAGACTAAACACTTAATTAAAGCAAAATTACCTAAAAACATACCCTAATGACTGTTATAATGAGATGGGAACTGTTTTTTTAATGTTCATATTTCTCTAGATTAAAAAAAATATTTTTTTTTAAATGTTTAGTTTTTTTAAAATAGATTTTTAACGTCAATATCTGTTCCCTTTCCATACATCCTGTTATAGGTTTTTAACTTGACTAGCAACGAACATTTGATCAAGTGTCTGTCTGGTGACTCAGACAAAGGGTAAATTGGCTCCGGCTTATTTGCTGAAAGGGAAATACTCCTGTGGGCCCGTGAAGTCTGGCGATTCGTTGCTCACAACAGATGGTACAACTTGTACACTCACTTACGACCTGGTACTTTTGAAAGAAAAAAAAAGTAAAATAAAAATAGGGGAGGAAGAGAAAAGAGAAGGGCCAGCTCTATAGGGCTCAACAGCGCGTTGCCATTTCACGCACATCAGCAACATTTTGAATTTATAAACATTTAGCGAAATAATTGCTCCTAAGAAGCGACATGTCCACACTAATAATCCCGTTAAGAACGAGACGTGGATGCGGTTTCATTTTGACAGTCCCTTGTCACATGTGTCCCATTTTACCAAGATAAAACTGCGGCAAAGCGCTTGGAGGGAGGGGTAAAGGGCAAAAGCGAGAGTGATTAATTGCATCTTATTGGCTGTAAGCTTTCTTCACGTGGAATATTTTATCGATGTTTTTTTGACGATAAGGTAGACGGGATTTAATTAAATTGCTATCGGCTTTCTTCCCCTTCCTCTCTCTTTCTCTTTCTCTCTTTTCTTTTTCTTTTCATGTTTGCGCTTCACTGATCAGATACAAACACGACATCCAACAAACGCCCAAGGAAGAGTCGCCTTAAAGGGAAGGTAAATTGCTCTTTCTTAAATCACATACATTTAATTTAATGGGTTGATAATAAAAAAAAAAATGGATAGAAAAAGGAGAATTTTTTTAATGCTTTTCTGTCCTAAACACCACCATTGCCACGAGTCACCCCAAAAAAGTACCCATCGGCAGTTCCTGGTGTGTGTACAAGGAGGAGGTTTGGAGTGTACTCATCCGTGGCTAATATCGTCCCAACAATCGTATAAGAATCGACTTTGTGTCAATCAATAACAGGTTGGGGTGAGCGACAGTGTTCACGACACGAGGATGGAAGGGGTTCCACCAATGCAGAGAACTGTACGAGCGAACGAATACTTATCACGTCTAAGCAACATTTTTTTTTTAAGATTTCTTTTTTTATTCGAGAGACATTTTGCAACTGTTTAGTCATTCACTATGCAACGGCACGAATTTTGTTTTTCGAGTAACTTTTTTTTTCCAATTTACGATTATTTTGTATAGAATGAATGTCTTTTCGAATCGTGCTTCTTTTAAATCTTGAATACAAAGAAAAGCTTCAAGTAGCAGCGGGTATTTTTGAATAAGAGTGAAATAAAGCAAAAGTTTTAGAATATTTAATGGTTTATGAAATGTTAAACGCTGAAGATGAGTTTTGTTCAAACAGTTAATTCTAAAGCAAAAACATTTCTCAATACAAAAGACATATTAATAATCCAACAATGCTTAATAAAAACTACTTAAAGGTTATAATCTCAAATGAAATGATAGTAAAATCACCAAAATGAGGTCAAATGTTCTTTTTGAATATTCATATACAAGAAAATAAATATATAATTCTATGAAATAATCTTTCGATTCTTAACAAAACATCAAATCCAAAATTCTACCTATATGCTTTTAACGTCCAAAAAGTATTGCTATATCTGATGATGAAATGCCAGACAACTTGTTCTACATATAAACTCGTGTCGATTTGAATATTGGTTCCGGTTTTGTACCTCAAGATAAACACACGGGCCCAAAAAATATATACTCTTTAACAGATAGTATCTACAGATTTCAACGATTTAACACCCCCTGGACTTCTACCTGTGGGTAACCCTCAATGATGTGGCGAAACGTAGATTAGTGGCACTTGGATAGTTCGCAGTAATGAGAAGTGTCTGACAGCAATCATTTTAGTATCTATTGTAATTGTAGAATCAAAAATGACTTATATTGATCCCTTGATGTCAGTATAAAAAATAATATTACAACGTGTTTAAAATTTGAATGTTGTATACATTTTATGGGTCATTTTGTGTTATCTTGAGAAATAGCATCGGAACCTATATGCAGAGTTTAAAATTATTTAGCAAAAAGAAATTCTCTATCTAAAAATATTTAATTTTCGATATCTATTACAATATTTTCACCAATACATTAAAACAAATTTTAATAAAATATGATATTTGTTATCATTATATTACTTAATACAATACTTTGATTACTAATTTTGTTTTGTCTTTTATGTTGATATCTTTATTTTAGAATTAATTATCTTATTCTATTTTCAAAATATTGTTTTTTCAATTTAAAAAAGTGTGGCTAACAAATTATACAAAACAGCGGGGGGGGGGGGGGGTTATTATTCACGCTAACATAATAAAAATTTTGAATAAAATGCTTCAACTGCTGAGAAGTCATTTCCTTGCTGAATGATTCTGCTTAGCATCTGAAATATATAGTCAAGCTTTTTATTATGTTACTGGTGGAAAAAGCTTTCCCTATTACAATATTTTATTACCTGAAGACGAATAAAATTTCTCGCAAATTAAACCAAAGAGGGGAGGACTACGGTTATTGCAATACTGAGTAGAATTTATTACGACCAAATTTATGTCAGATTCTTTATGTCGGAGCATTCAGTTCTTCTTCTCGGAAAACGAAAATTTAATCCAATTTCACAATAAAGGGAAATATAAATGTGCAGGTAATCTTCATTAAATAAATACATTCATTTCAATGCTCTATCTTTAAACTGAGAATCTTAAATTTTGAAGCAAAAACTGCAATGAAGGTGATGAAGCTTCTTCAATGTAGATAACAAGAAAATATTTTTTTTTAATTAAATATTGACCAAAATATCCGGTTAAAAAGAGGAATATGTGAATTAACCAATATAGTGGAATTTTCATCATTTTTATAAGTTATACAGGGTTCGTATGCTTTGCTCATATTCAAATTCCAGGCTTTTTCAACAAAGTTTTTTAACTTTTCCAGACCAGGAATTATGACCTTATACTTACATGAATATCTAGCTAGAAATAGGGGAGTGCTGATTAATTTTTCAGAGAAAAAGATATTTTTATATTACAACAAGAGTCGTAGTCAGCTACCGTTGCAACGTAGCAGTTTAAATCTTACTGATACTTTAAACTTACACCATATAATGCCTAAATAACTTACAATCCGTGTGGTGATCACAGAAATGATAATTATCAAAGTGCTGGTCGCAATGCAATAGTACTTACTGGTTACGCGCGACTAGTGCAGACAGATACCTGACATGTATTTGTTTTTTTTTGTATTTTTTTTTTTGTTTTTTTTTTCATATCTTCAACAATGGAGCGATTTCTATACGGCTTTTTGTCATGACAGACATTATAAGATGCATTAAGTCGTTTTTAAGAATTACGTTTTCATGTCGTAAGGTTCAGTCAGCCAATGAACCCGACTTCAGCACTACTTTTATTTATATATCCCGCAATGTTAGTGCGGACAGAGGTTTTAATGTTGAAATGAAATTTGAACAAAATTTTCTTGTATATGTAAGAAAAATTCCAGTGGAAAAAACTAATTTTATACTCTTTTTTCAACTTTTCCAGGCCTTGAAAATTGTTTAATAAAATTCCAGGCTTTTCCAGGAATTTAAAGGCGCGTACGAACCCTGAATTTAATTTGTAAAATAATTTTTCAACTTGTGAAATAAAAATATTTTAAATATGTTTAACATCGCACGGAATACACGAGGGTTTTGAGGGAAAGGTTGGTTGATTTATTAGAATTTTTGGCGTCGACTACTAAGGTCATTTTGGACCTTCTACACAAGTTAAATCTGTACGCAGCCCGGGAGAAACACAAACATCCATACCGGCGGCGGGATTCGAACCCACGACCAGGTAGACTCGAGAACTATAAAGTACGTCCTAGCCCTCTCGGCCATCTGGTCGGCTTTGAGGGAAAGGAAATTAAAATTCTGCTAAAAAATATAAACATTTAGTAAATAACTGCTTACAACTGAGACAAAATACGATACATGCCTGAAAAGTTAAATCAAAATAATAATTATCCCGGGCAACGCCGGGTCCTCTGCTAGTAGTAATAATAATAATAATAATAATAATAATGATGATGATAACAGCGAAGAGGGGAGTACACGGAAGCCTATCTCGAGTGGAGAAAAAAATTAAAGGGAAAAGTGTCGATCAAGTATCAGATAGTATAAAATTAAAAACATAAATATTACAAAGTAAAGTGTTCAGCCATTATTTAATTAAGCGGATACTTTGCTGACGCAAAAGCTGAATCGCTGGAGTAGCAGATCTGTCAAAATATTATAAACGGAATCGATCGTTATATTGGTGGTGGGGTACCTGTGTACGGTTATCAGATGCAGAGGGTCGTCGAATGAGCTGACGCTCCAGTTGTTTTAATAATTTGTTGGCGGGGGAAGAGAGAAAGAAAAAAAAAAGTAATTTTCAGGAGCCATTGTGCGGAGGGAGAAATCAGAGCCCGTAAAACGGGAGAGGAACAAAAAGAGGAAACTCATCCTCCTCGCGACGGGAACACGTGCACACACGCGCCTCTCCTGAGATTCCTATCACTCAAAATACCCCGAGAAAATGAGAGCCGGACTCAAATTGGTTCAAGGTAGCGAGGCTGCAACGTCCGTCCGCTTAAGCACAAAGGCCGCCAGCCCACTCTCGCCGCTCTTCGTTTCTCGTTAAAACAACACGTGACGCTCGCTATTTTATGCGACTAAATGCAATTATACATAAAACATAATTATCAAGTTTTTTTTCTCTCTCTCTCTCAAGAATAATCAAAACGAGCTTATCATAAATAAATATTAATTAACGTTTGCATTTGATTTCTAATTATCACACTAACTGACTTTTCCGAGTCAAAATAACGTTATTGATTTTACACGGGCATCTTAAAACTGCAGAACGTGACGAGAACACATGTAAATTGTATAGCATTTCTGAGGCATACTTAAAGTAAATAACTTTCCCGCGGCTCTCTTGACGGTTTTAATAAATTAATAAAAATTCCTCTTCTTTGCTCGTGAATAGACCACAAAAAATATTTTCTCGCAGGAACCTGGTAAGTTTTAAGGAGACGGGATTGGCAAAACGCCACGGACACTAATTTTTCTCCCTACAAAGCTAGCTTTATTAATAGTGAGTAAAAATTTAAGCGAGGGGGAGAGTAAATAAATAAATAAAAGAGCAGTCACGGTAATTTAATGGATTTTAAGTAGACTTTGTTTTATATTACCACTAAACTTTATATACTTTGTATTCAATGAATTATAAATTCCTGCAGCTGAGCCATCCGCGATGATGATGATATTATGCTATCGATTTCGTTGTAAAGAGGTTGGCCCTGCCTTCATTCATCGTGGGGGATTAATAACCTATATTCGCTACTTGTGTTCATCGGCTTGTCAATGGCGAAGTTTTTTGGGCTTTCTCTCACTCTCTCTCTCTCAATTCTGATTTCTCTTTATTTATATTGAATTTAAGAACCCTCTCTACATGAGCACATCATCGGCGATAAAATCTGTCTCGTTTAATCCAACTTGGCTTCTAACAAAATGATTTCCCTCGAGTGCAATAAAGAGGAAAAAAAAATAAAATAAAATTTCCTAAAAAATTCGCTACACGAGGTGGTTTATTTTTTTTTCTCTAAAGTGGGGGAGGAGAGAATTTTTTTTTCATCGTCCTCCCCCCCAAACGTATCATTTTAAGTTAGGCCTACGCCGAGGCAAAGGCAGAATCGTGAACACAATGAAAAGGGGCAAAACAAACCCGACCGACCAAACACGTTTTCGCTACCCACCCTTCACGGAACGAGTGAAACGTTTTCACTTACCATCTTGAGCCTCCCGAGATTAGCATGTGGACACCGAACAGGCCCAGCAAACAGTCGACTTTCGATAGGAACCCATTCTCCTTCGAGGTTAATCACAATGACATAAATCCAAGAGAGCGATGGAAGGAAGGAAGGAGCAGCGTTAGCGTTTTAAGTTCAATGTTTCCAAGGCTAACCAGCGGAGAGAGACAGAGAGAGAGCGGCGCCGCCGGTTCCACTCGCCAGATGTCGACAACGGTCGCAGGGTGGAGCGACGGCGTCACGCTTCCTTCCGCGCTCCCATTGGTCGGCGATAACTTATGCTAATACGGCGCGGCACGACTTCAATGCAGACGAAAACATCGAACCGCCAATTTCGTCGTCTGCTGAAATAATGGGGTTTCGGATGCTCACCCGATAACGCACCCTTAAAATAGAATGAGCAGGAAAAAGCGCGAGAAAATCGTTTACACTGCTTTAAGATGGTGTTAAAGCAAGAGGGAAAAATCAATGTGACGCAAAGAAGTCGAATTGCGCTTTGAAAACTTTTTTTTTTTTCCTAATACTCCAAAAGAGCGCCAACTCTGGTGATTAATCAATGACTCGCGATCTCGGTTTGTATCCGATAAATAAATATTTTATGCTCGCACACTATCCACCAATCAATGGGAAAAAACAAAATTCTTGACTCTTTCAGGTATTTTGTTGCTGAATACCTTTCTGTCAATACATGTTCTTTTCTTACGCTACAAACATTTATTAAACTCAATGCGACCGCCTAGGAGTGCCAGAACAATGTAGCGCTTGTCGATCTGAAAAAATTTTGTAATTTTAATACTGTTTATTAACTTAAAAAAATCAATAACATTTTATTTCAAATTTGTCTATGCAATGTTTAGCTATGAAATGTTTTGCTAAAGGGAGCATGAATTTTTCTTTGCCTAAGGGTGCCAGGCACTGATTAAACTGCATATTATATATATGCACTCTAGGTTCTCTTATTAAATGTAATAAACACGTAAGCGTAAATTAAATGAGTGTAATGTAATATTTTAATATTATAATGTAATGAGTGTAATATAACATTATTAAATGTAATATATTTCCATTATTTAGAACTGATCATTTCAAAAATTAAACAATCAAAACCCGAACATTAAATTTTATGAGTAGGTTACTTTTCAGAACCAATAGCTGGTGTTCCCAAAACGTCTATTACACTGGTCAACAAATTTTTACAAAAGTCATGTTGCCAAAATAAATTGAGTCATTTTTCTATTAATTTTTATGTGCTGAACACGACTGTCAAAATGCAAAATTGGTTCTAGTTTTTTGGTAATCTGCAAAAACAATTGTTACATAACGAAATGCATGCCAATAGCACTAGTGTTAATATATTTGTGGAAAATATAAGTGTTCTAGACTAATTTGAGTATGCTGATTCCAAATCTGAACTCCAAATTTCCCTGTCACGTCAGGATCTCGAGTTATAGAAATAGTTTAATTTTAATGGTAGCCATTGTTTAAATTTGACATTATGAGACTGTTTTACACAACTGAAACTTAACATCCTGACGTGATAGAGACATTTGGAGTTCAGATTTGGAATCAGCACACTCAAATTAGTCTAGAACACCTACATTTGTCAAAGTTGCAGTTCTACTGGATAAATATACATGTTGAAACGTAGAAAATGAACTATATGAAATATCTTCAAAACGAGAGGCCAATAAATGTTTTTAATGGTTGTATTCGTATTTAGCACATCAAAATACTAGAGAAAATAAAGTCTCAGCAACAATCTCAGTGTTGACCAATGTTATATCATTAAAAATGTTATATCATTAAAAATAAAATTTGTATTTACAATTTAATAACTAATCTTGGGCAAAATATTTATTCAATGATAACAATCCTCTCCAACAAATCAAATTTAAACATTATTTTAATTTTAAAATTTGAAAATTTGAAAAAAAACCAACAACAAGGAAAGAACATAAAAAATCATAATATTGAAGACAATAAAGCTAAATTATAATCATCCCTCCCTTCCGTATGTTACAAGAAATGTGACTGAGCCAACATGAAGATAAAATTATTTGACTAACTGAAAAGGACATGAAGTAATTAAAGTGAGGACTTTAAAATAAAAATATTTAAAAGATTACTACATAACAAGACTTCAAACGATCCTATGTAATCTCATTGTCCACAGTCCTGTCAATAATTTACACATCTCGTAGAGTCGAAATTCATTGTTGACTCGGACGTTTTTTTTAAAAGGTGACACACTTGAAATGATGGTGAATAAATAATGATGAAGTTTTGGGAATCTTGAAGAATTTTGAATTTTGAGGTTGAGAAGTCCGAAACGTTCCAATAAAACTTCGATGATATGAAGAGTTAAGTCCAATAAATAGCCAATTATATTTCATAATAACATAATGAGCTTTAACGTTTTCGGGCGTACCTTACACATAACTTCAGAAGGTAAAAGAGGAATGATACAATAAACAAAAAAAAAATATAAAAATTAAAACAGGAAGCCACAAGAAACTCGGAAGTCACATGATAAATCAGTCACTGTGAATATCATTTTTTATGTTCTTTTCTTGTTGTTGGGTTTTTCAAATTTTCAAATTTTAAAATTAAAAGAATTTTTAAATTTGATTTGTTAGAGAGGATTGTTATCATTGAAAATAAATTTTTCTCCGATTTAAAAAATATTTTTTTAATTTTAATTTTTTTAATTTAATTTTATTTAGGCGAACGTTTAATAAAGTTTCTGTATTATGTAGCTTTGTTTTGAATTTATCTGTATCGAACCATTAATTCTTGGTAAAAATATCTCTGTATCATTTAGCCAGAGATACATTTAACGAAATAATAAGACTACATCAAAGAAAAAAAAATATGAAGAAAACAGAAAATAAATTGTTTTCATATGTCAGCTAATGATGAGTTCACTAGTCCGCTATGGATTTTTTCCAAGATTTACAGAGAAGTTATCAGTCGGTAAATTGTGCAATTGACGAAGATTTGTCTATTTTTTTTTTTTTTTTTTGGATGAAATTTTTGATGAAATTCACAGAAATCCACAAACTTTGTTTTGTCCTCTTTTTTTTCTGAACTCACCACTATTGACCGTAAAAATCCACAACAGATCTGACCCAATGTTGAACTTTCGGATTGTTACAAAACTTTTTCAATTATATAATTCAATTATAATTGAAATCAATATTACAATCCAATATTATTCAATTTATATAATTATTTTATTATATCAAGTATGTAATTCAATTCTTCAAAAATGAAATAATAATAAAAAAATTAATTAAACATTTTAATTATTGAATTTTCGAAATTAAATATTTAAAAGTAAAACAGTAAAATCAACTTTCTGCTGCAGTAAATAATGAATGGAATTAACAGAATTAAGATAAATTGTCAATTAGTAAAATATTTTCAGTATGTATGGAAATTAATAAGCAACCCAAAACAATAAATCAAATCTTATTTTCTCTGAACTGCTTTTAAATCACATTTATTGTTTATATGACAATAGTATTATTAATTTCCAGGTATTTTACTACCTTCATGTTTTCTTTTGATGTATTAATAGATGAATCTTACCAAATGAACTCCTTAATCATTTAATTCAGGGTGGCGGTTTGATACACATAAATTCAAAACAAAGCAACCAAAGCTAAATAGAATAGAAACGTTATTAATGGTAAACAATTTACAATAATACTAAATTTAAAAGAAAAACTTTAAATTATCTGCTATTTTTTCCCTTTATTCTCGAAATAAATTTTTTTATCACTAGATGGCCTTAATCGTAAGACAGAGTCAGGAGTAAGTGTAAGTTGGTCTTTTCTAATTCTAATTATTAATTCTTCTAAATTGATACATATACATACTATTTTTCTTTCACACGAAATACTTGAATAAGAGGAGCTATTTGTGATTTTAAACAGAAAATTTAAAAATTCTGTTTGGGTTTCCTAAATATTTGTCACGAGAGAGCATAAAAGCTACTGGAAATGATGAAAATGTAGGACCTTGAATACAGAAGATGATGAAATTTTCTAATATAGAATTAATTGTTTGTAATCAATATTCGTGGATAAATAATTTCTTTGAAGCAAGGGAATTTCTTAAATTTTATCTATGAAAATGGTTTAATCTCAAAATACTTCTCAATAACTAGCTTTTTTTTTTTTTATAGGAATTTTTTTTCAACTTGAGTTTAAAATAACATACTGAAAATCAGGTGAACTCCTTCATTTGTTTTCAAAAATAAAAAAATAACAATTTTTAAGTACAAATTAAACCTAGTATCAATATCTTCAAGGTCTAATGTCCAAATGAAACTTGTAATTATGGTGAGGGTGAAAGTGTTTTCTTTCTCTAGATCATTTTATTTTAAAATAACTTTCACGTTTTTTTTTTGTTTTGAAACCCACCATTTAATTTAACTTGAACACATAGGAATAAATTATCACGCGTCTAAAAGATACCGCAAGCGCGCAACTTTTCAACTGAGTGTGTAGCCCTCAGTTTTCTCTGGAAGAATAAAAAACATCTAATTTCGTTGTTTGTTCCGGAAAAGTAAAACTTTTGTTTTTATTTTGACGAGATCTAAATTACGAACGTCAATCGAAAGAAAAATAAAAAGAGAGAGAGAAAGAAATAAAGAACGCACTCCTGTCAAGGGTGTGCAATTTTACCCCATTACCTGTTACAACCTAAACCAATAATAATGTAAACCTTTCGGACAACGTCGCTCGTCTTCCTTTATTGATCACGCCTGTCACTCTCTCTTTCTCTCGCTTCTACCTGTGTGCGTGTGCTATCTACACGAAACGCTATTAACTATCCAATCTTGTTAGGCATGTAATGCATCAAAAATAAATAAATAAATAAATGAATAAAAAACAAAGTGACTTGTCAAGGTGAGCGAATCCGGGTTAAAAAATTAGGAATGAAGGGAAAAAAAATACAAAAAGTATCAAAATAACAAATGGGCGTAAATTTGCAAATCATCGCACCATTAATGTGTATAAATAAATAAGTAGTAATTAATTTTTCTTAACCAATTATTATCTAATTCTTCGCAAAGACTATTGTAAGTATTCAGTAAATG
>JAHWFO010042544.1:1191390-1385722 GCA_023313115.1 Rhysida immarginata | reverse complement strand
TATTTTTAAAAAATATAGATTAGGTAGAGAACTTCAACTTCAAAAAAAGTATTCAGAAAATTATCGCTTAAACTTAAATTCTTAAATGATTAAAATTATATTTCACAAATATTTTGTTATAGTTTGCATAGTAATGTTTATGTCTGAAATATAGAGTGTTTGATATATGTGTTTCGCTGATTTCAAACACTTATTACCCAAACATTATGTGCATCTAGATACATGGCGTCGTTTAAGACAAGTTTCATTCTTTCGATATATTGCCTGTCCTCCCGGCGGGATGTTGTTATTGTTGCATTATAATCTAATAAATAAATCCAAATAAGTAAAAACTGGAAAATCTATCCAAATTGACGTGATTTTTATGGAAATTTTATCTCAACTTTATTCGTGCACTTGAACATGTGATTGGTCTGTTTGTTGCCTGAAGAACATTTAAGCGATATTCAATATCTCGCCCGCGTTCTTTAAGATCTCTTTAACATCCTTGCTATCAATATTAGAACGTGGTGAACTGAATAATTTATTTTTAACATGCCCCCATAAAAAAAGACAAGACGGGTAATTTTCCTTGAACGTTGAATGTTCACGATGTTGGATCTGAATCCATCGGTTTGAGAAGTTTCCATTCAAGACTAATAAACAAATTATTGAGAAAGTGCAATGGTGCAATATCTTTTGTAAAATATCCATGGCTGAAATTTGTAATTGAGGTGCAAATTAAAGCTGCAACATACTTAAGTGAAAGTTTGCTGAAATTGTGGGCTCACTAAAAAGAAAGATCTAATAATCTAGCTATGCGGGCTAGACCAAGGCTACGGTAATTTCGGGATTGCCTGGCAGGTCCAGAAGGACAGCAATATATAATTTTGATTTGGGGCAGCAAAATAGCATTCGTCTAAAATTCTGCTACTGCATCAAATCACACGAAGCAATGGGGGAAGTTGCATGGAATTTTTTTTACAAATTAAAGCGCTGTTTCATACATATTCTGTTATGCTGAATACGAAATCGTTGTTAAATTTATTAGAAATATTAATGAAACCTATTAAAATTAGCGCTAAAAACGTGAAACCACGCCTCCCAACGAAAACGATATCTGACGTCACTTTCCATCAAACGCAATGATTTTATGTGCACGTGAAGCTCGATCTGATGATTAAGCATTGTTGGCTATTTTACATTTTTTTAAAAAAATAACTATAAATTTTTTTCACAAACGAATTACTATTCCTTAATATTGATAACGAATACTATAGAAAACAATAATTTAAAATTTTCATGCAACTTCTCCATTGCTTTAGCAATCTCCATGGGCGAGCCTAGATTTATGTTGGGGGAGGGGGAGTCAAACCAAGTACATATGTGATAAAATTATGTGGAAAAGTGCGCCAAATACCAGCTCCATTTTTGCAGAATAAAAATAAGATCAATACTAAAGTTTCGCCGTATACATCTTATTTCCATCAAAAAGTCAAAGTTTACTTAATTAAGGGGGGGGGGGAGGAGGACAGGTGCCCACCCATGGCAGTCTATCTTTCTCCAACAAAACTAGGATCTCCGAGAAGTAGGGATTACCTCATAACACTAGATTCTCTGCATCTCATATAGATAGTGTGTCTATTCACCTTAGTGAAAGGTAACCTTATCAGAAAAATAATACACGCTTCCTGTAGTCATTGTTTTTATAAAAAATTAAAAATTAATAAACTCATGCAAACATTCCAAAAAGGAGCTTTAGCTGCCCATATCAACACTGCTTAAAAGATACTCATAAAGTAATAGTGCATTCATTCTTGACGAATCGATTGTTACATGACATGCCATTATCTTGATAAACTTTATGGTCACTGTTTTAGCACGTGCAAGGTCTGATACAGCCGAGCTAAGACCTTGATGGTTATCTTTCTGAAAACAGAATTTGACAAAGTTATTCCGTTTTCAAGTTATCGCGCAAACGGCGGATGGCCGGACGGATAAACACAAACCAAGCGTGCATTCTTATTTTTAAGTAGATTTTAGTTACAACTCCTAATAAAAACTGAAAAATGTCTTATGTGATGCTTTGAGGTTTGTATCATTCTGTACAGCTTTTAGATGCGATGCTTTCAACTAGTCGTCCTGTAAAGTTTGTAGAATTGTTGTCTGAAAGAAAAAGAATTTTTTGCAACCCTACAGTAAAGGCATAGCCTACAACCCCTCTTTTATTGTTGTAGGTTATGGTAAAGGAATAGAAGAATTTCGTCTAATTGCGTCTAATGTTCTAAGAAGTCAAGCAATTTTTAACTATTTTTTTTTTTCACAGAACCGCTTTTTCTTATTGAATTCCTATACACTTTTGTAAATTACGCAGTTTTATTTGAATGAGCCCCAAGAATAAATCAGTACATTTTATGTATGCTTTAGAAAACGTTGCCAGAGACAGTATGGATTTAATGGATTCAACCAATATCTCCTAGAAATGTATGATGTTTCAGTTGGAAGGCTTTCTCCTAGGAGGTGTTAATTTAACGGCCTCTCCGCCGTGTAAACATTCACCTTAAGGATTTCAGTGCACAGATAAAAAGTTCATGTCATCAGTCCCATGGGCAGAATTAATTCGATACTGAGACAATTCAAAGAGGGTGGATACAGAAGCACAACCAGGCAAATGAAAGTTTTATTGTAGCATCTTAGAACGCATAACACGAAGAATGTGTATCATTATAAAATCAGAAGAAATGAATGGTCAATAAACAAAAACACAGAACAGAGATTTTCAACTCCCGTGTGCTAAATAGAGCCGCGAAAATATTTAAGAATAAAAGAGAAAATTAAATAAAGTCTTTCAAAGAATTTTAATTATCTTTTTCTTAGAAATTTATAAGTTGTCTTTTTTGTGTTAATAACTAAAAAGTTGTACTCTTATTTAGATATCATAAAGTGAGCCGCTAAAGTATAACTTTAGGTTCAAGTATGCCGTTAGATAAAGGTTGAACCTAACAGAATCTCATCTAGGGTTTATTGTGTTGAAGCAGTCCATGGACAGATTCTGACAAGGATGCTAACCGTTTGAATTTTCTTTCTTCCTTTTACTAAATGAAAGACCAATAACGTGAGGAATCACATCCGATTAATAAATCCTCATCTATCAATTTATCTCGAAATCCAGTCTACAAATTGTTTACAGAAAATCAGAGTTTACAGCCGAATTTTACTGCAGGTTGTATTGTCTAATCAAATCCTGTAAACATTCCAAGGAGGAGCTTTAGCTGCGCAAAGGGATCGTCACGTGCGCGTGCCCATGTCAACAATGTTTAAAGATAAACAGAAAGTAACAGTGTATTCATTCTTGAAGAATCGATTGTTATATGAGATGCCACTATCTTGATATTCTTTACGGTCAGTTTTAGCTCGTGCAATCTACTTGAAAGGCTCCACGGAAAAGCCTGAACAGTTGATGGTAAGACCTCGATGGCCATTATTCTGAAAACAGAATCTGAAAAAGTTATTCCGTTTTTAAATTATCGTGCAAACGGCAGATGGTCGGATAAACATACAGACCAAGAGGGCATTCTTTACCTAAAGAGAAAATCTCAACAAAAACAGGGAAATTTCGAGTTTCAAAAATCTGAACAATTTACGATAGTAGATATGTCTTTAGTGCAGTGAAAAATTGCCGCTAAAGATTTAGTGCAGTGAAAAATTGCCTAAAAATAATCTCAAAATGATAAGAGGGATAGCATTCGCTGACATTAAGAACTATGAAATATTTAGTGAAAGCTATAATGAAGTGGGTTTTACATTAGTGCGCTATTCGTGAATAACGTTAACATGCATGAAAAACAAGCAAATATAAAAACTAACTAGTTGTTACCCGCGGCTTCGCCCGCCCGCGCCATCTGTTGAGGGGAATTACAAAGCAAAAGCAGATAGTGGGGAAAGGGGGGGGGGGTCGTAGGGGGCTGATTTTTGGCGATAGAGCAGGTCCTTTATAGATAAGCCTGCCCTGAAAATTTCAAGTCGCTAGCTCAAACCGTCTAGGAGGATAAATAAATACACGCAAGAGTTTTAGTATGTAGATAGTAAGAATTCGGAAAATAAAATGTTGCGCAGGAGACCTTATTGCAATCCATCAAAGCAGGTGACCACATTATCATTACTCATTAACTTAATTTATAAGGCATGTATTGATTAATGAATTTATAAGCTTATTCAATGTATGAATGTGCATAAAGAAAGAAAAAAAGATCTTGCTCAAACAGTTAAATCCACTATACTCTGTCCAACGAAAGTTGGAGTAGGCGTGTCCAGTTAAACTTCGTATTTCAATTGTTAGACATTGTTGATTCTACTTTGGCGACAATGTCTAACAATTGAAATAGGAAGTTTAAATGGACACGCCCACTGCAACTTTCGTTGGATAGAGTATAGTAAATGTTGGACTAGTTCACCAAAATTACATTCAGTGCTTTCCTCCCACAAACTGCTTACAATCGGAAGAAATTTATAAAGAGAAAGAGAGAGAGAGAGAGAGAGAGAGACCATCATGAAGAAAACGAATGTACAGTATGTAAATTAAAAATTTCGCTAAAAGATCCTGATGCATTATACTATCCCATTTAACACATTTTCATAAGGCATGCTTTTGATAACGAAGTTGTGGCATATGACACAGCCTAAAATGGGTTACCAAGTTAACGACTAATCGTTCGTCTAAAACATTATTAAATTACCTAACTAAGTAAGATTGTAAAATCCTGATTGGGAATTACTTGCTATTACCTTACAAGTCCTAGCAATAACAATCTTTGAGAATAGTAGTAAGACATCATAAAATGCTGTCAAGTAAATCTGCAAACTGTACATAAAGCATAAAGAATATACCACAGACTTTGGCAAATATCTCAGAACTACAGAAATTGCTACTGCCTTGTAGAAATGACTCGAATTAAGAATGACACTCTAGAGTGAAGAAATCATAGAAATAATATTCTGCTACTGAGAGTGCTTTCATGTACAAGAATCTAAACACAACAGTTATATCCAAAAATAAAGACCCACGAATATTCTACTAGAATACCGAATTTTGGAAATTATTTATAAATATTGCATTAAAACGTGAACTTACCAATGTGAATTTACTTACATGTTAAATCTGCACTTTTCAATATTGTAAGCTCTAAAAATTTATCAAAGCATTAAGTGAGATCTTGCTGTACAAATTTTAATGAAATTATACACACTCAACTTAAAATTACAAAAGTTTGAAAACTAAATATAATTTCAGTTTAAAAATAGATTTCGTACTATACTTGCTTGAAAAGCGCACTTATCCATTAAGGCCATGGGGGCAGATGCCCTATAGAGGACCTCTTCTAATCTCTATCTGCTACTATCAGGCAATGTCCTCAATGGTAATACAAAAGCAACTCGAACCCAGATCTCCATGTAGTCTAGGCTGATTCCCATGCTTTCTTATCCACCAGTTTGGAAAAAAAGCAACTGCTTGAGAAGACTGGTTTGCAGTATCCATATCCATGGCCATATCAACGAAACTGAGACCTCTGAATGCGGAGACGTAGTGGCTCAACACCTAAAGATTCTCTTATTGTGCTTCTGTACATTCTAGTAGGGCAACACCTGCCACACATTTCAGGAATATCATTTCGGCTGCTTACATTCATGATTGCACTCTTTCAAGATTAATGGTCAGTCATTACCCAAGATTCCTGACCATAGGCAAGAATGGGGACAAAGATCTGAAAACAGTTTAGCTTTAATTTGTACAATCACATAATAAACTCCAATTATACGCAACATTTAATTAACAGTTTACAACTCGTTGCTAAAATTGTTTAAATTATTAAAATACAAACCATCTTACAATGGTTAAACTTACAAACAAAATTTATTACAAAAAACATTAGGAAATTAATTCACTCCAAAAATTATGAATAAGATATAAATCTTGAACATCCAATTCATTAACAAATCCTAAATAATCAAAAAATTTGCTAAAAGCTGCTAATAGACTATGGATATATCCATATACATGGCGATTTGGAAGTCGATAGAACAGTAATCATAATAGATATAGCAGAAAAACTCATTAACGGATAAGGAGTCTTTGCAAGTTTTGTATATAGCTTACAAGTTTTCGTATGTTAATCCTTGGTGATGAAGCAGGCATCAATATATTTAGGCTTCTGCCATATGTCTCAAATCTGATGATCAATGCCAGCAACTTCATGAATGACCCTCTCTCGCAGCTGGCAAAGGAGTCATGAACACGTGATCTTTGATTTAACTCCGTAAAAAATAAATCACATTGGGTTAGATCAAGCAACTATGGAGGCCATGGAAGAAGAGCAGAGTAGTTTCCAGAAGCACGACCAATCCTGTGTTACGATTGCCTTCCAGCAGCTAAATCTATATGCATGCCATGTTGTTGCCTATTACAAATGCAAACTTGAAAAGGTCGAAGATAACGAAGCTGAAGATATTCCTCAAACATATAGTTACAAAGTAGAAAAGTGAAGGAAAAATTCTGCGACCTAGAGACGAACCAGGGACCACGCTTTTCACTGGTACATCATTAACCAACTGATCTATTGTGGATAATGAATCGCCAAGCTGTTACGATATGTACTTATCAACATTCCAGAAGTCGCAAATCAGCTTAACTGGCAGAGCAGGCCCCTAATCTACAAATCTGGAATCCTCCTTACCCTTTAAACCATCAAATAAATTCATGAAAATTCAACTAAAGAGAATATAACAATGAAACTGAAGATATTCTTCAAACTATCATAATTACAAAATAAAAAGAGCAAGGAAATATTGCATGACCTGGACTGATTTGCAACTTCACATGGACTTCAGCTTGATAGTTATACTCTGTCCAACAAAAGTTGGAGTGGGCGTGTCCAGTTAAACTTCCTATTTCAATTCTTAGACATTGTTGATTCCACTTTGGCAACAATGTCTAACAATTGAAACAAAGTTTAACTGGACACACGCACTCCAACTTGCATTGGATAGAGTATGATGGATGGTTAACTTGATCTGCAGTACTCAATTGATGAACAGCACCTAAAAAAAGGTGAATCCAGGTTGCTTAATTTTTCCTTCCCTTAATTTCTGCTGGTACGAGCATCTATGCCACGACTGATGGTTGCTATTCTATAGGGAGAAATATCAAAACAAACATTGAATATCCACCATCTTTTGAGGGCATCGAGACCCATGGCTGCCATGGCTCTGAACTTATCCCATCATTATACAATACATCCAAACAAACAACTCGTTACCATCGTTATACAATAACAAGTCGGGCAAAAACGGCGCACTTCGATGAGTAGCAGTATAGGATTGCCTTCCTCTTGCCCTCAAAAAATGGCAGCTGTACCAATGCGAAGATATTTTCCCCTATCGACTTCCAAAACCCCAGAAGGACTTATGGGTCATCCTGTAAGGAGTACAATATTCCTTGGTCCCTTAACATGAAAACTTAAAAGCTAGTTCACTTACCGATTCTGCATAATTGAGGTCTTAAATCAAAATTCTTGATATAACCAGTGAATTCTGAAGCTTAAATAAATCACATAAGATTCATAAAATGTTTTATTACAATTCCAATTACAGTGTTTGACATATCAATATGCTATTGTGATAATTATATAGATCTCTATATTGTCACATTACATAAAACTGACGATGGTGGTCACAAATCAGAACAGTAATCTTCCCTCTAATTAACTTGAATAACAAACAATGAAAACATTATATCAAACCAAAAATTTGAAAGTTGTCATCAATAGATTGATCACAACTAAGTACAAGACAATGATATAAAAAACAAATAATTACCCCATGAAACATGACTGAGTGTATTTAATGGAATGTTTAAATCTCGGTTTAGTCTGGAGTAAAAATCTTAGACGTTCCTAATGATAATACGAAAAATTTTTTCAGTCCATTGGGCATAGTCAGTTGTCTGTCAACTTTTAAATTCGGTTAACGAAAAAGGATGTAATCAACATAAAAGTTATATAAAATATAAGAAGCTTGTAACACAGGTCAATAATGAAATCACACGGGATAATTATGCTAAGTTTATTTTCATATTCTCATTTAAAGTATTTGGTTAATCAAGCTCCCTCATTATATCACTGGGTATAAGAAAATTCTTTCAAAAAATAAATAAAGGAAAACAAGTAAAAGTTTCTAAACATATTTACATCTCAATTATATCCACATAGTCAATTCATATAACATTTTTAAATCTTTTTTTAAAATTAAATACAAAAATAATGGCAGTTGTTTTTACAATACCAAATACAAACATAAAAGCAATATCAATCAAAGCAATATGGAAAGACATTGGCACACAAAAACCCAATCTTCAGCAGGAAACAGTAAAAGAGTGACAGCAAGGAGGAGAAAGTGAGAGAGAGAGAAGAGTGAGTCATAAAATGAGAAAAACAAAGTGCAATGCTTAATATAAACAATAGCAACTTTTTCTTTTAAAATCATTAAATACAATATCTCACATATAAATGGGCAATTTTAGATTTCATATTGAAAAACAAATAAAAGAAATCTTCAAGCTTTACAAAATTACAATTTAAATGTGCTAATATACCAAGTATATATAAAGATAAATTAATATCCCCCCATAGCAAACATTTGCCTATTATTTATAATTAATAATTTTTTTTACAAAAAAAAATTCACTTCCGAACATCCTTTTTTTTTTTAATTATTGTATTTAATAGCCCAAAATCCTTTAATAACTTTTCTGTTTTATTAAAAAGTGTTTCTAAAAATTCAAAGGAAAAAAAAATGGCATTTCTTTTTCAGGCAATATATTTTATGCATTAATGGAGAAGTGACTAACGTTCAAACGAACATAAAATAAATTTTAAATTTCTACTGCTCAAGCCATGAAGGAGCACTGGAATTGGGGCTTTTCACTTTGATGTTGAATTGTTTCAACGTGGTCTCGAGAGCTTGTTGATTTCCCGAGAAATACGCTGAAATGGCATTATGGAACAGCAACAGTTGTTTATGCATAACTTTAACCTATTAAAATGTAAAAAGAAAAGAAAAAAAACAAGAAGTAAGATTTAATTTTCATCAACTTCAGAATTACTGTTACGAGTTATGTGCAGAAAGTAAGTTCTGTTTGGTTATACAAAAAACAGCAATACATACTCAGAAAAAAAAAAATTATTATAAAAACCAGTTGAGAACATATTACATAATGTTAATTAAAACCTCGTTACTGTATTCGCAAAGTCTGTTGTTCCATCACCATTTTTTTTTGAATTTTTTTGATTAGACTTCATATTTGGATAGCGTATCAAAAAAATAAGTTACATTAGGCACACAAAGCCTATCTATTGGGTAACATGGCCAAAAACTTAAAAGTTGCGAGGTCAAGATTGTAAAAAGGGGGGGGGGGGGCAAATTCTTCTAGCCAAAATCCTTTACGAGTTGTGTCATATTTGCAGTGAGAAGAAGGGCCTTGTCATGCACCAAAACAATAAGGCATGGTAAGACAAGGTAGTCAATATTATCACCATAAAGCTCAAGATCTGAACATTGATTGGTTTAGTGTTCTTTGCATTCAGAAACCAAATTACAGATCTAGGCCGGTATTCAGAATGAGCGCTCTTGCTCTTACTCTTTCCTATTGTCGAATTCGTTCTCAACAATGGTTTGAGTAAGAGCAAGAGCGCTCATTCTGAATACGGGGGCTAATCTCACAAGCGACAGTTTTTTCAATTTTCCTTGTTTTAAACAAGCAGAGTAAAGCGTACAGAAATGACAGCTACCTCAAAATGGCATCGACCCATTCCCATCGAGCCAGCGTAAAGACTGTGCATGTGCCGAACTGCAATTGTAGTCTTACCATGGCAAGAAACAGAAATGGGAACTTAATTTCTGGACGCAGCTCATATTACAAAACTAAAAGGAAAAATTTTGTGACATGGATTTGAACCAAGGATATCTCTAGCTCGTCATCTCTGCCTACAGATACAGCTAAATTATCTCCAAGTTCCTAAAGACTCTTAAATAGTCTAAATGGAAACCCAATGATAGAATAGACACAAGACTTGCAGATCGGGAAATTTCCCATCCAAAAACCATCAGCAAACTGATGAAAATTGACTATAAAGTGGTGCTTCAAATTACAGAACTGAATATAGATGAAAAAGGAAAGGAAAAATTCTGCGACTTGCATTCAAATCACATACAACAAGCCTCTAGCTCATCGCCTCTACCAATTGGGCTACTGCAAGTACTGGTTATAGCCAAGCTGCCTCCAAATGCCTTAAAGACTGCTAAGCAGTCAAAGTGGAACCCCCAATGATAGAACAAGATCCTGAGTCTATTATTAAAGAGTCACCAGCCAATTAATAAGAACATTTGAATGGATCATACCCTTATTTACATGATCTGATGATCTCAAATGGAATGGAGGTGGGCAAGGGGGTGCTAATGGGCATTGTACAGGGTGGGTTATAATTAAAGTGACACGATTTAGACCCTTCTAGCGGCCATTCTGGTAATCAGATTTTGACGAAACTTGAAATATGTTATACAGATCATGGGGAAGAGAATTTTGCAATAAAAAAATGGCACATGAATAATAACAAAAACAATTTGGAAGCAGAGAAATTTATAAAATCAAGCATTTGTTCAATTTGCATTCCATTTGTGTCAATGACATGTTCAAAGTGCATTACTGCGTGTTCCACAGCAGAGCGAAGGGTTTCCTGAGGAATCGCAGTGATATATGCTTGCTTCCTCCATAGACATTATCTTTCAAATATCCCCACAACCAGAAGTCACAAGGGTTTAAGTACGGTGAACGAGGAGACCATGCAGTTGGAAAAGTTCTCGAAATCACCCGATCATCTCCTAAATGATCATGAAGCAGTTCCTTCACTTGTCGTACAATGTGGGGTGTTGCACCATCTTGCATAGAGACAGTAGTGCCTAAACGTTGTCTTTCTTGTAAAGTAGGAATGACTTTCTGCTGCAGAAGTTCGCATTAACGAGCACCAGTGATTGAACATCTTTTAGTGCCTTGAGGAGTGTTCTTTTCAAAGAAAAAGGGGTCAAGAATGAAATGTGTAGTGAATACACACCATACAGTCACGTAATCAGCATGCAAAAGCTTTTCATGCACAACCATCGGCTTTTCAGTATCCCAGATGCGACAGTTTTGAGCATTCACTGCGCTTCATCTGACCACAAAATGTTCCATGGCCATGGCATTATCGACGGCTATTCCAGCCAGAAACTGGCAAGCAAAATCAGTGCATTTTTCCGGATCTTCATGAAGCAACTTTTGAACCACCTGGATCTTGTATAAATACCACTTTAAAATGGAATGGAATAGACAAATCATGTGATACGGCTTGAGCACTTGCTGAAGAATATTGGGAACTTGAAGCACTCTCCACTACAGCAGCAGCATAGTCTTCCATAGTCTCATTTGCAATTCGTTTCAGTCCTCTTCAAATTTCTTAATCATCTTTTTTAAACTATTAATGGACATAGGCCCATTTCGCAAGTTTTTCAAACGTTGATATTCTCTTAGTACAGCAGAAGCATTATTGCAGTTCTGGTAAAACAACTTCACCAATAAAGCTCGATCCTTTTTAGCTAAAGCCATCGTGAAGAATGACTTTACATTTAATTTCACTGTCATTTTAAAGCTTTTCTAATTTTACATCTCATTTGCATAACATCTGAGTAAAAATCAGATAGTTTCTTTTCGCAGATAGTTTCTTACATGACCAGCACCATATTTTGACATAGCGGTCAAAATGTGAATTAATTTTTTTTATTGCAAAATTCTCTTCCCCATGGTCTGTATAATATATATCTTAAGTTTCGTCAAAATCTGATTACCAGAACGGCCGCTAGAAGGGTCTAAATGGCGTCACTTTAATTATAACCACGCTGTACTAAATCTTCACCTCAATTCTAACCAGATAATGTGCACAGGAAAAGAAAGATCTAAAAGATTTTGAAAATTGTATGAAAGTGGGTAGTTGCGAGCTTTATAAAACCCTTTAAGGTTGTGGCAAACTTCAACAGTAGTTTCCTCAATTCGCTACCAGAGGGGCGACAACGAATAAGTTAACCACCAGAGATCATGTAACAAAAAGTAAATAAATAAATAAATAAATAAATAAATAAATAAATAAATAAATAAATAAATAAATAAATGTCGCAAACAGGGATGCAAGCAGCAAAACTTCTGCAAATGCAGGTACTTTACCGACTTGTAGACAGCAAACCATCCCTTGGCTTCTGCTAAGAATCACATGTCATTACCACTTTTTCCACTAACAACTAATTTAGTCCTTTCGCCCATGCAGTGTCAAATGCCCGAGATCACAATTTCCACCAAAAAGATGCAGCAGTACAGCTTCGACCAATTACCAAGGAACTGTAACAAACTTTAACAACATCCTTTTCTTTTTATTCTACTAACGTGAACATTATCATTATCCTGTCAAAATTTGTTGTAAATAGTTTTTTGACGTAGTAAATTAACCTTCTGAATTAATATTAGCAAATATGATATTGGAGCAATTATTTTTATCAACAAATGGCATGCACACATTGCATAGGTTTTCCACAGACTATTGTTTCAAGAAAGTTCACCAAATGGTTGGTTGGTACAAGTGAAGAAATTCTAGGCATAGAATGAATATTCTAGATAAAAAATAAGATTTTATTGCAGCATGTTTTAAGTTTAGTGCATCAATATCTAAACTTGATTGTACATCCCCATGCAGGTGTGCACTCGTAACATACACTTGGTAAGGAATAAAAACAGCAATGGGAATGCATCTTGAAATGGGAAAATGATTAACAGGAGAGAGCTGTTGTGTTTGAATACAGCATTTTTTTATGGGCATACATGGAAAATCCCTAAACCAATTGATTCCTTTGAAATCAACATGGGAAATTTCAAGAATATACATTGACCTGAAGACCTATGAAACTGCAATCAAGAGATCAAAGAAGGGTGCAGAGGGAGCTGTAAAAATACTGGCTGGTCCTATGCATGCCAATGACAGCTTTCCATTGTTGCAGATTTTGTCAAGTCATCATCATGCATTGTTGTGTCATGGGAAAGTACCTGCTCATTAAACCAGTAATCACAATAAAGAATTCAGGCCAATGGTATAAGACACAGAAATTGAGCACTGGAACAATGGTAGTGTGATGACTCACTCTTTACATTTTTCAGATCAGATGGTTGTGTTTATTCAGCAGTTCTCTGGAGAATGTTTACTACTGGACTGAACAAGGGCCTACCCTAAAGCATGGCTGGAGTGTTATACTATGGGACTGTTTCAGTTGTACAGGGTGATTATAAATGATTCATCGGGTTTTGAAGTCTTATAGCTTCCAAGCTATTGATAGCACTCGTTCGTAACAATCACCAAATGAAAGAGAATATATCAGAATTATTGATTTAAGGAGTTTAAATAATTAGTTTAAATTTAAAATGAATTTAGTCTCCTTATAATGGGGAAAAATCGTGAAATAATAAAAACAAAATTAAAATTAAAGTCACCAATCTTGAAAAAACTTGGGAGATGAAAGAAAACTCAAGGATGTAGTCTATTGAAGATGGTAGAAATAAAACCAGTCTATTGAGGATGTAGATGAAGTTCTTGTGTAGATGATGTTGATAGGGGAAAACGATGATCTTGAAGTACAGATGAAATTTTGAAGGGTTGATCCAAATTTTTGGGATAAATTTCAAATAAAAACGTTTTCGAGAATTTTTTTCTCATCATCAGTTGATTAAATATTTGAATGTTGTAAACAGTTTAAATAAGAATGTAACAATTGATATAAAGGTGATGAAGCTAAGTTGATTGTAATTGTTGGTTATGATTGTTGGCTATTGTATATTAGGGTGATTGTTGTTAAAAAGTAGTGTCCATTTATTGTTTATTTCTATTGATGGTTTGGCTAAATTTTTGTTATTTGTAATGATATTTATTGTTTCTTTAATTTTTTTCAAGATTGGTGACTTTAATTTTAATTTTGTTTTTATTAATTCACGATTTTTCCCCATTATAAGGAGACTAAATTCATTTTAAATTTAAAAGAATATATCAGAATTTAAATTTAATATGCCAGCAACATTGGATGAATTAAGAGACCACATTACTGCAGTTCTGATGAACGTCAATGGGGAAATGCTGGACTACCGTATTGACGTATGCGTGTGACAAAGGGGGTGCACATTGAACATTTGTAGTGTTATGACGAAAATGTGGACAATTTCTGGTTCTTTTCATGTAACACTCATTATTTTGTGTGTATTACTTTGTGCAATACAGTCTTTTAAAACCCAATGAATCATTTATAATCGTCCTGTATAAGACAGTGTCCATAAAAGGTCTGACACATAATCTGTGTATTACCAAAAAACTAATCAAGATAAACAGAAATGTATTTCAATATATGATAATGTAACTGAAAAAGTTTTATTAAACCATGTTTCTGGACATGTTAACCACCACAATTTGGGGATCTGAAAACCCACACTGTGTTCGTGAAATGGAAAGAAACAACTCAAAAGTCAATGTTTGGTCCAGGCTTATGCACGATCGCGAACTAGGACCCTTCCTTGCAGAACTAACCATTACTTCCATTACGTATCTGGACGTGTTACAGAATTTTGTATTCCCACAACAAGATGAACTACAGCCCGATATTCTCTTCCAACAGGATGGAGCACACAGGGGGGAAATGGTTTGTGCCGCTTTGGACGAAAAATTTCCAAGTCGTTGGACAGGAAGAGATGGACCTGTCTCTTGGTCCCCTCGATCAGCCGACATTACACCATTGGACTTTTTCTTGTGGGGGTTCCCGAAGAGCCAGGTGTGCAAGACAAACGTTAAGGACATTACAGATTTAAAACGCCGAATCACGGTTGCTATTAACAAGATGGATGTCGATATGGTCAAAAGAACATGGCAAGAAATTGATTATCGGCTGAATATCCTAGGTGTGACCCAAGGAGCACATTTTGGGGTCTACTAACTTGGTTTAATAAAACTTTTTCAGTTACAGTTTCATATATTAAAATCAGTTTCTGTTTATCTTTATTAGTTTTTTGGTAATACACAGATAAAACGTGCCAGACCTTTTATAGACACCCTGTATATGCACTTACAATGCAGCATATGTCATAGGTACATTTGAAATAAGGCAAAATGCTGCCTATGCTAAAGGTATTGGTCCATGCTTTTCCACATGGCCAGTTCACATGACTGTGGGGCTTTAGTTTTCAGAAATTTGATGAAACAAAATTGGAGAAGTGTTTAAGTAAAATTTGTCACTCTACATAATGATACATGTGGTGCAGTGGTGGTTCAAATCCCTGCGAAAGCATGCTTTTTAAAAATTTTCTCCTAACCTTTTGGCGGTAAAAGCATATAGAATAAGTTTTTGCAAAAATATTTATCATTCAAATAAAATAATGCTATTTTTCGTTTTTTTCCAGGTGCAAACAAAATCTAAAATCTATTATTTTCGACCTTGTCTTCTTGATCTCTGGCTACTTAGACATGACTCTTCTACCGCGGCTTACAGGAGTAGATTTTGTAGGATATGTCTCTACTTGTAACAGGAGGCTTTCATCATATGCCATTCCATGGTACTCAAGATAAAAGTGTTGAAAGCAAAATATTATCTGGCACCAACTGCATTTGATAAGTGAGATCATCTTGCAATCTTTGCCGGTGGTTGAAAGATGTTGGGTACGAGAAAAATATAAAAAGTATGGTTCCATTGTGTGAAATTAATTCTGTCATTGTTAGAAGAGTCATGTCTGGTCACGGGAGAATATGGGGACGAGACCGAAAATAATAGATTTTAGATTCCATTTAGATTCTATTTGCACTTGAAAAAACTGGAAAAAATGCTTTATTTGGACGGTTAATGTTTTGCAAAAACTTGTTCTATGTGCTTTTATTGCAGGAAAAAATTTTAAAATTATGCTCTTGCAGGGATTTGACCCCCATCTCTGCCTAAAATGCATAGTGCCACTCAGACAATTAAATAGAGTGACAAATATTTCTTTCTCTTATAAACTTCCTCCAATTTTGTTTTGTCAAATTTCAGAAAACTAAGGGCCTACACAGTCATGTGACTGACCTTGTAGGAAAGAATGGACCAATACTTTCAGCACAGGCAGTATATAGCCTTACTTAAAGTGTACATATGACATATGCTGCATAGAGATATTCTGCATAGCACAGTTCCTCCTTTTGTGGCAATTATGCCAATCAGTTTTCCAGAAAGAAAATGAACTGGAAAAACTCAAGGTTAAGAAACTGATGAAAATTCTGCAAGCATTTCATAACTAAAATGTAGAAAAGGGAAGGGTAAAATTCTGTAGATAACAAAAGCAATGTCAGCAGATGTAAGTTTGCATTTGCTATGTTATGAGCAAAAATTTTTAAAAGTTAATAAGTCAAAAAAAATTCTCATCTCTTTGAAAACTGAATTAAGAATCTATTATTAAAAATCTATTAAGGTAACTTAAGAATCTATTATAAAAATGAAAATTTTGATATGAATATTTATTTATGTATTTATTGAAAAAAAAAAAAAGGACATAATAAAATGTATCCTAGTCGGGGCCTGTATGGCTGAAGGCCGACATGTAAGGTCCCCGAGAGGGATTATATAGAAAAAGCGTATTAGTTATATATGAAATTTGTATTTTTTTTTTCTTACATTTAAAGAGAATCTGCACTAATTTGAAATTACCAATGAGTGTCTACCACTATTTATGAGTATAAAATTCACTCTCATTTCCATCTATTACCTTATTTTCTTCTAGGAACTTGAGTTTCACTTGTACATCAGATCTTAAACGATCAAATTTTTCCTTATGAATGTTGAAGTTTCTCTGAGCATCATCAATTTTCATCTGAGAACCTTCAGCTGCTGGAGCCAAAGTCAACGCTTCTAAGTCTGTGCGATAAGCATCATATTCAACTCTACAAAGATAAGAAAAACAACTTTTTTATATGTCAGATAACACACATAAATTAAAAAAAAAAAAAAAAAAAAAAAAAAGTTCACCCTTTCCAGAAAAATTTATTATCTCAGCATTTGCTATGTAGCCCAAAGATTACAACTTGAATGCAAATCAGAATAGTTTTCTTATTCATTTCAAGGTATAATCAAAAGTTAAAAATAAGGAGGATTGAGGCAGTTAACAACGAAAGATTTTTGATCTTGCATGATTCCTCATGATTAAGTAATGTACTATTCACTTTGCGATATAGTTTCCATCTCTTTCCACATATGGTGCCGAGGTGAACCTGTCGGAGAACACTTCTGGGCTTTTTGCGCTTTTTCACAGACTTTGCACCTTGCGACTTTCACCGCTTCCCAAATATGAAAGAGTTTCGTTCTGATGAAAAGGTGAAATTCAATCCTGGTTTCGATAACAACCCTCGACACAATGAATTTTACTCCGACGGATTCATCCGACTAGTCATGTTTTGATCACCCTCTTACTGATTCCAGTAGTGGTATCATACAACTAGAGTCAATAGATTCTAATACTTGTCACACGTGGAGACTTTCCCACATTCTTGTGATCCCCAGAAAGTCCCATTGTATGGAACATCAGGCACAGCATCTGGTTAATTCAGTTCGCTGAGCAGTATAGTGATAGTTTTGTAACAGTGATAAGCAAGTAACAAAGTGGGACAGCATTTGTCGGTAGTGGAGCAGCATACAACCATTAAGGTGTCAAAAAAGGGCACATTCTGCAACACGTAGTTCTACAAACTAATGCAAAGTGGAGACTGATCATGAGGAGCTGTGGATATTTCACGCACGAGACCAGACTAGAGGAGGCAACCTTATATATGGAATGTACATTTTGACTACACTGTGTAACTGTTGAGTAACTTTAAATGATCTGTCAGGAGGTGGGGTTCATATGTCTCATGGTAAACTCCCTCACATCATCAGAATCTGTGAAAAACAACGTTTAGAATGCCTACAGCTTACCAAAACTGGACCATGAAACAATAGAAATACATCGTATGGAATGACAAATCTTAGTACAAACTCTGGCCATCTGATGAAAGTTACCTACCCATCTGATTAACATATTTTTTTTCTATGTTCATAACTGAATGTAATATGAAATCAGTCCCTATCTGTTATGGTTTAGGAGATAAACTTTGTACATGGCCTAATTTGCATAATCAGGCGATTGGAAGATCACCAAGACATAGCCCATCCACGACTTCATATTTGCGATATCTCCATTTTCAGCACAGGTAAGTGGAATGCAACAGATTTTCTTAGTCACCCGATCTATATAAGGAGGGTTGTTTCATGTTTATGGTGACGATTGTTAAATTGTTAAAACGTACCGAAGGCTTGAGATGCACAAGGCTTGTGAATTTTTATATGAGAGTTCAGTAACAATTGAACTTAACATTCAGTTCTTCATTTTCAAGTTTGCTGCCAAAATACCTTCAAAAATTGAATCTTTCTGGAAGGGCTATGTCGTATCTTTTCCAACGCTGGTTTCTCTTACTCCAGAATAAAACAGTGTAAGGAAAAAGGTTTCATTATTTCCAAGATTGGTATTACAGAAGTTATCAAATGCAGAAGGCAAATGGACACAAACAATAAACAGTGCAGTGCTGCTGATTATATGGCCCTGCGGCAATGATGCTTATATCCACCAGAACAAAGCATCTAGCCATACTGCCAAATCATTTGTCCAGTACTGTGCTTCCCGTATAAGGCTAACATTCGAACAATAAAGAGGCTCGCCCTTACGAAAAATCCGACAACACATCAGGCCAATGCAAGGAAGATTGGAATCTCTGTTGCATCAGTCAACCGTATTATTCATCAAGATTTGAAATTAGAATGTCATATGGCCCGAGCTCACACTTTGTTGCCAAGACCTTGCAGAGACACGAACCAACAGAAAACTGAATGCTATTTGACAGGTGACAAATGGAAGAACAGTCATTTTGGATGAGGCTTAAGTCAATGCAAAATGAATGTTATCAAGAGATGGCAAGCCAGGCAACTTTTTTTATCGTCAAGAGAATGTGTCAATGCAAAGAGCTTTCTGAAAGTATTCATGGTGGTTGCTGGGTACAGCACAACTACAATGGACATCTGACCATCAAAAAGGTGGGATCTAAAGCAAAAATAAACGTTGCCTACTAAACTGTCTTGGAATACATACACCTTAATATCCCACAATTATATGGCTCTGTGGCAAGGATGTTTATATCCACCAGAACAAAGCATCTAGCCAGACTGCCAAATCGTTTGTATAATACTGTGCTTGAATGGAACATAAAACTGGAATTAAGGTTATCCTATTCTCAAATATCCCTATCAAGTCACCAGATGCCTCTCCCATGGATTTTTGTGGATTTGGTCTCCTTAGAAGAGTATTCTGGATTATGGAAAGCCTGTCAAGATGAGTGGAACAGAATCAACTTCGCTGTTCTCCATAGAAGCAATTTACAGTAGAAACTAAGATGTCAAGAGATTGCCTGAAGAAAGAGCCATCACAGTAGATAGAGAAATGGGTTTCTGTAGACTTACAGCAATTGTATTATCGTCACCTTAATGATGAAACAATCCTCTGTATTATATTTAATTGTACCAAGATCGATCAATAGTGAAACTGATAATTTTTATGATTATATTTGATTAATACAGTTTCAATTATCGCAATGACATTCAGGGATTAATTATTCACGTTAATCATGGGAAATCACTCTTTGGAGGGGGAGGAGTAAAATGCTGTACTTCGAAATTTTTGTTGATTTAGCTATTACACAGAATACTAATGATGATAAACTATATGCAAATAGTGTATAAATGGAATTATCATATAAGAAATTCGAACTACGTTTAGAGCAAACAGATGTTGAAAAAATACATATTCAGTTACCTAGCAGTTTCATATAATTTCACAGTGAGAAGCGTGTCCTCCATCGTTTTATTGCATAATGTATTCACAGAAGAAACAAAAAAGTTCAGTGCCCCAAGCAAAGTCTCCCCATTTTTCGTGAGAGATCGTTGAGTTTCTGCGTTGTACATAAATTCTTCTTGCAGTTCTGGAGATTTCTGGGCCAAATCCGAAAAGGCATCCCCTAATGCCATTTGCGTTTGTACTACGTGGTAGAAATGACTAGTGAGAGCTCTTGCCAAGCGCAAAACATTACCATATTTTCTTTGTGTGTCTCGGAGGGATTCAATCTGTCCTTCTAATTCCGTGTCGATTGTTCTTGATGTCTGAAATATTAAAAGCACGTTTGTATAAAGTTGTATTAAAACAAATCCCTAAAATAAAAATATTGACAGTAAACTTGTAACCTTTCCCAATTTCTCTGAAATTATTTGTCGAGTGCACTTATATGTCGAGATCCCCCACTGGCGAATACTATCAATTTTAGACTGTTGGGGTTTCAGTAACTTAGGATCACCGTGCTGTGACAATGGACTAGGACTAGTTAGAGGAACGGCTGTTGTAATACCTAAAATCAAAACATTAGCTTTTAAAATATGACTACTTTAACAAAACACTTTAAAAAACGAAATTTGCAAATTTTATTTCCATCAAAAGGTGGGCAGATAGAGCCATTTCTGCCTGTCAAATATTCAAAAAAAATTTTGCATCTTGAGCTTTTTATTTTGGCTTTCTACAGTTATTTAGGGTGTGCAAAGATGATTCAGAATAGACCACATTTTGTATAGAAACCTCTGCGTGGGAATGCACATTAGAGTGGAATTATTCAAACCAGTGAATATTTATGTACAAAAGCAAGCATCATTGGGGCATCAAAAAAAAAGAACTATTATAAGAGCTGTTAATAATGGTATCCTCCAACATCACTGTTGGCATGACATCTGCAATCAATGTTCTCAAAGTCTTTCCAAAAAGCCATCCATATTTTGAATGCATTCTCCTGCAACAGAATGCACACCACCAGATCTTCGTTGGAATCCATTGGACTTTTGTAGACAGAATCTTCATCATGAAGTCCCACATAAAGAAATCAGGGGACAGTCTGGAAAATGTGGAGGACTTGCTACAGGCCCTACTCAGCCAAAAAATCTCTCACCCAATGTCAATGAAATCTCAAAAAAAAAAAATAAAAAAAAAAATTTGGTGGTGCACCACATTTGCTGTCAAATGTCTAACAGAACATCTTTAAGCGACTTGGGCAACTTTTTCTAAAGAAAAGCCAAGTAAATTGAAACATGGTATGAACAGGCAAAGGGAAAGGTGTGAATAGACAAGCAGGTCATCCATTATATCGTATTTCACCATACTTTAAAAGTATGCCAGTGTATTTTAGATTAGTGACCCCAGCTACTGTTAATTTAAGATGTGGTGAAAATTGGGGGGGGGGGGGGGCACTGACAGTGCACAATGGCCCAGAATGCTTAAAAAGTTGGACAAAAATCAAAATACCAAACTTAGAGAAATTTAATGAAAACTACTTTTTCTTGTAGGAATTTGTATGCCCTTTCAAGCTGTGTATATGAGAGATGTTTGGGATGAGTCTATTTCCATCCCTGCAGGCAGTGGAAAGTTGATGTGTAACACTTCTGAGAGAAAAAAAGCAAAACTTTGGCAAGGAATATTTTGATCCGTAGTCAATTTTTTTTACAATATATAAATGGATGAGCCTAGATCTGGTAAGTACCTTACATTGAGATGGTATACTATAAGTTTTAATAAAATAGCAACGATCTGGGTGCCTTTATCTATCTATAAATGAATCGCTGTATAATTTTGCAAATTACAATTGTAGTTTCGTATAGTCTGTTTGAGGTAGGAAAAAACTTAAACATACTTAAGCTCTCATATTTATATAAATAGTTTCTGGACAGTATTCTGAACATCCAGTAAAAAAATTGGCTGCTAATACCTGCTAAATGTAAAAATACGGAATATGGAACGAGGATCTGAATCTACTGCTTGTCACTTCAGACACACTAATTTCATGTAAGAGACCCCTACCTAGAAAACCCAAAGGATCCCTTCTGCCGGAGGTGTTAGAACTGATCGATAACGAGGCTGATATGGGCAGATCCCCCTGTATTATATTTATATATCTGTATATATAGAACACTTAGTATTTTATTAAAATTTACTTTTAACATGGCAAGTTTTTGGGTTTCTTATTTCTTTTTAACTATATATTAGTAATTAACACTACTTAAATTTAAGTACACAAAAAATTTACCGGTATGTTGTTTTGTAAAATTCGATTTTTGCACCTTTCTAAGCATTCTGGCTACTGTGCAGTAGTGCAATTGAATATTCAATTCAATAATTTGGACCAATATTCTCAATCTTTTCAAGGCTGCATACCACTAAAGCAAGTAATTTACAGCTGCATACCACTATAACAAAATATTGCCAACGACCCTTTGGAAGTCCCCATTCAAGTACCACCAGTTTACCTCTTGCTTGCCGCCAATTGAGAACTGCTGGTTTGGAAGATTTCACTCTAATAACAGGGAAACTGTGCATTTTCAGCATATAAGGGTTTCTATGCTAAAAGTGGTATACTCTGAACCACCTACAAGTTTGTAATATGAATTCTGTTAAACAATCTGTATACACAAAGTCTGTGTAACTTTTCTTGAATAATATGTAAAAACATTTATGGCCATTCAAAGTCAGGTTATTTGCCATTTTTTTTTAAAATTTTTTGCATATATTTTAATAAGAAATATTCCAATTTGCATTTTTTTTTTTTTTACAATAGGTTACACAATTGAAAAGTCTGCATGTGGACATTCATTACTTTCGTCCAGTGTGCACTTCTTATTAAAAATGGACTATGGAATTGTGTGCAATGTTAAAAACGTTAACTACGAGTAAAATTTATCTTTTCATTTTCCATGAAGTATCATATATCAAAATAACAAAAACTGTGGAATTGAACGAACTATTAAAAAAATGAAAATGTCTAATCCACAAAGACTAATGAGAGACTAAGGCTTCACTATTTACTGAATATATGAATAAAAATGTGCACCCCCCCTTTTGAAATTTGTTGTGATCGTATTATTAAAAAGCCATTGCTTCTAATTTGTAATACTTTGCTTCCCAGATCGGATCTTGAGCCTTAACCTGTTTTACTGTGCATTCAGAAAACTAGAATAAGTGATCACTTAGACAGTATTGGCGAGATAGACTTGTGAAGTGCAGATCAATCAAAACAAAAGCTTTAAAGTTTCAGTTTCACATTATGCATTCATAGTGTATTTTCTTATCTGCTGCAAACCACGAATCAACTAACCATTTATCATTCTTGGTGCTTTGCATACCTCAGCCCTAACCAGTTGGTCATATTGCAGGATATCAGCCTAGATTGAGTCACGGGTCTTGTTTTACAGCAGAATAATAATATGCTTTGAATGCATGCGTGAAACCTTTAGTTCTGATTGGTCTGCCCTTCACAAGTAAATCGACTGAGCAACTGAAATGAAACAATTTAAACAATTGTTATGACTTCCTGCTTTTCCCTTACGCTACTTTCGTTCCATCATCTTATAACAATAGGAGAGAGTAAACACTGGAACAATAGAAGAAAAATCGGGCAGGCTATCTTACATCTTAAAGACATGTGCGCAAAAACTTGTTGTAATGGGGGCTCAAGATCCGATCTCTAGCATATAGGCTGCCGTTCAAAAATGATCACATCCCTCAGCAGATAGGCAAAAAAGGCTCTTATCTGTACATCGTCTTTAATTTTTAAATAATATTAAATTATTAAAAGAATATATGTACATTAAAAGAGAGTGGCATAATCCCACTGAATGGATTGGTAAGTACTCAGTATGGTATGAATTAAATGTACAGGATAAATTATCTTCTGTTCCAAAATAGAAAAAACATTGCATTGATGAATATTTAATTCCCTCCCCTCCTCTCCTCCAATCAGAAATCTCAATTAAACAAGATATATTTTGAACTTAATATTTGAGAATCCAATTATCAAAATAACTTGTAAGTACTTATTACCAATTAATAATATTTATATAATAATGTTTTCAATTATAAGAATACCAGTAAAGGAAACTGTTTAATGCAGTGAACAATTTATGTTTTCATCAACTGAATGGATTGGTAAGCTCTATTCAAGATGTAAACAATTCCAACAAAACTTTATATGAACATGGGTTGGGAAGGTTTAAATTACCTTTCAATATATTAGAAATGTTTCAAGAGCTCCCTTTATATACCATATGTTGCACTCTGGTTGAATTGCATTATAATTTGCCTTATTATCTGCCAATTATGGTTTAAGCATGATGATGCTCCTGCTCCATTAAATCAGAGTATTTGTTTAGGTGGCCATTTTTCCCAGTGACAGATATGATCAGGAAAGGCCCACTGAATAACCTGCTTATCATCAGATTTATTCTGTAGACATTTAACATTTACATTCTATGCAATAGTCAAAAATCATACAACTGGCAACACTACTTCGGTCATTAATCTTGATATTCGTTCACAAGTGTGCCTGTATTGAGTCAAGTCGTCTAATCACTTTTGGGGTGGCTGCCATGAAAATTGCAGTGTAGTCAACTGTCTATTCAAATTTTTGGAATTTGTTCAGCCCTGCACAAGGTATTTTAATGCTCTTTTTAAAGCTTTTTCCACGTTTCTCAAAATCTACTTGTACTTCACACATACCTATTTTCTACGCAGGTCCTCAATTATGGAATGGAATCTATCCAACACAACCATTGTGTGAAGCTTAATGGTGTTGTCAAATTGAGCATTGAGGGAAACCCTCAATCTTACTCATCACCCATGCTCCGTAAAGGAGCATCCGCTTGTACTAAATCTGTGAAACATGCAATTACTACTTACTGTTCTTACTTAAGCTTATGCAAGTAAGAGCAAGAGTGTGAGCATTAGTGCTTATTCTGAAGAATGAATTTGTACTCAATGATGGTTTTGAGCATAAGATTGGTCATCAGCACTCATTCAGGCCCAAGCCTCAACTGAGAAAACTAATCTAAAGATAGTAAATCGATTAAAGATATTTAAAAACCTTTTTTTCTTTTTTTAAATTTATTGATTGTAATCCAATACGTCCATCCAGGGCCTGTATGGCCAGAGGCCGACAAGTTGGGTCCCTGGATGGACCTGGATTAACGACTGCTATAAGATGGTCGCAGCAGCGAGGGGGGGGGGGGGTAAGATTGTATCTCACTGATGATCGCCCATTCAGTGACTAGCCGTGCCTGATATTGCTTAACTTTCCTGAAGCCCACCAGGTCACGGCCTCACCCAAATTAATGATTAATGAATTAATTAATGAATTAATGATTACGGTATCTCCCAAGATTTCTACATCAATGTTTTGGTAATGTTCTTCAATGTTTTCTCAGCAACAATTATTCAGTGCCGAACATGAAAATATGCAACTATTAGGTGAACACATTTTATATATTGATCTAAAAGATTAAATGAGAAGGAAGAAATGCTTATATGGTAAAATTTTTAAGGATATCAGGGAATCACTAATACAAAATAAAAAAAAAAAAAATTTAAATCCATTTTCTTAAAGCACCTGCCAATGAAAACACTTTAATTATAAAGGTGATGAAATTAAAACCTATTCAATGAAATTAAAATGTAAAAATTCTAAATTGTTTCTTTACAAGCAAACTGCAGCAATCAATGTCTAACAAAAAAACAAAAATTGCTAGACATTTTAAATTGCACTACAGTTCGTTTATATTGTTAGTAATTATAAAAAAAAAGTGCTTAAAGTACAGTTAATTATGATAATGGACAGAGAGAGAAAGAAAGCTGCTTCTCTCCTCCACATACCCTCTAGGCCATCACATGGAGAAGCACAAGGTGCAAAAGTGCTGATCAGACTGGTCATGGGGGGCAGGGCAACTGCCTTCTCACCCGGTGGTGGAACAACCACTTTGAACACAAAAATTGACGGAATAAGATCATGCGATGCAATAATTAAAAAAAAAATAATAAAGCAAACAAAAAACAAAAGAAAAATTTCTCAAGCATTTTATGTGAAATACAGAATCAGCATAGAGTCTTTTCCTGATTAAGAAAAATCTTATCTTAAAAAAAAATGCTAGATAGAGACATGAAAAGATTGGCGTAATGCTAGATCGATACATGTTGATTTTATCCCCTCCCCTCATGAAAAAATGATTTCTGTAACCATAAGCATGCTTCTTTTCTGATGACACTACCTTCTTTCATTTCATTGTAAACAGGTAATGTCTGCCGTGGTTTCAAGAAACTTATATTACATTAGAGAATAAGAAACAACCTTTAAGTGAATAATTTGATGCAGAATAATTGGGAGGAATGGCCTACACCAAACTACATATTAGCATGAACACATGACAACATGCAATACGATTTTGAAAGACAGGCATGTAACGGTGAAAAAACTGTCCCTTCAATTGGGTATTGGGGAAGTGCATGCAAATACTGAACAGTTGAGACTGTAAAAGGGTTTGTGCCAGATAAAGTTCCAACAATCTTTACAGATGCCCACAAAGAATCTCAAACCTTTAAACAGAACACTTGATAAATACGAGAATAGAGGAGATGAAGTATGGCTGTACATTTTGAACTCGAGATGAAAAGGAATTCAATAGAGTGGCATCAATCAAACTCACTCAAGAGAAAAAAATTCAAAATAGCACCATCAATAGGATAAGTTATGGTGACAGCTTGTGGGCATCATTCAACAAGGAACCACCATTAATTGTGATGCATGTGTGTCAATCTTAAAAAAATTTCAGGTTCAACTGACAAGGGAATGATCTGAACACGTACCTCAGTTTCACACCAAATTTTGGTAATTTGTGACAGGTGCCAAACAGTGGTTCAGACATAAGATTCTAGAGTTTCGCCATGCAGTCATTTAGGCCTTGTGCCGAGGTGGCATTAGACAGTTGAAAGGGATAAAGATTATATGGTTAAGTACATTTCATTTCTGAAAATTGTTTCAACAAGTTGTATAAATAGCGAAGGTGTAAAGTAAATAAACTTTAAAAAATGCTATGGATTACTTTACAAAAGTTCACAACCTGAAAGTACACGAATTCTAAAATGACATTCCAGTAGAATTATAAACGAACTTGGATACTGTTATAATAAGGATCATAAATGGATCTAAAAGGACTTTTTTCATGCTATAACGTTTGGATATTAACTATTACATGTAGAAAATAGCAAAGAAAATGCCACAGCCTGGACTCAAATCAGGGATTACAGTCCTAATATTTAGTGTTAAAGCAACAGAACAATAACCAGTTTCAAATCCAGGGTGTAGAATTTTCTTTACTTTTTTCGCCCCTACATTTAATTATGCAAATTTAATGCTATTTACTTCTTCATATTGTTTGGTGAAATTTTTGTAAAGTAATAAATTAGGTTGCTAATTTGTTTACAATAGTGACCCAATCTGGATGACAGTTCCAAACCGGCCAGATGCAGAGCAACAACCAGGAGGTACGTTGGATACCTGCTGAAGGTACGTAAGATGATGCTAGTACATTGAGAAGCTGGTTTCATTGAGACAAATTATCCCAAACACCAAATATTTTTTTGGAAAATGTACAACCTATTCACCAAGGATAAGAGATGAGTCATCCTGCAGCTGAAGAGATGCCAGAAATGTGTGTCAAGCAGAGGGAGGGGGGCAATGGAGCAAAATTCTTTGGGTCTGGCTCCTCTCAAATAGATTCACAGGGTCAGCAATTTGATTTCATCAAAAAGTACCCCCCCCCCTCACCAAGTCTGATGACACCTCTCAATGTCACAGGCTAGAAGACACGGAGATCTCAAGAATCGTATTGACACCAAAAAGGTAAAAGAAGAATAGAAAAGATAGAAAGACGACCAAACAAAAAACAAATCACGAGTGTACATACATTCACAGTGTTCTCTCCAGAATTTTTTAGTATTCAGGTGGGGGTAGAAGAATTTATGAGGCATCATGAGAATCATTTTTGTAGTTTTCCTCCGCAATTCTAAGTGCAATCCATTATTAAGGCAGCATGTGATTTAAATGTAATCAAACGGAATTGAATAAATCTAGATGAAAAAGATAAGGAAAAAGTCTGCGACCTTGAACCAGGAACCACAAGTCTCTAGCTTGTCTCTATTAACTGGGCTACCTAGCTAGCCAAATACTGGTATAGCTAAGCAGTCTCCAAGTATCTTAATGACTGATAAGCAGTCAAGTGGAAATCCAATTTTCACAGCCGCTTTATAATTCAATTTTCATCAGCTTAATGATGGTTTTCGGAAGGAGAAATTCTCGTCCTTCGGGCCAGATATTTACCCTATCATTGGATTTCCATTTTGACAGTCTGGCAGTATTTAATTTACTTGGAAACAGCTTAACTGTACCGGTATCCGTGGTAACCCAGTTGATAAAGGCAAAGGAGCTGGAGACTCACGGTTCCTGGTTCGAATTCAAGTCACGGAATTTTTTCCTTACCTTTTTCATCCAGATTTAATCATATAATATTGAAGCTATATTAATTTTACCTCTCTTTACAAGTGGAATTGTGCAAAAATTTTGATATGTTTTTAAATTCTACATAGATTGTTCTCCTGTAGACAATGAAAGAAAAAAAGTATTTGGTACTTCAGTAATGATAAAAAATTGCTTAAAAAAAAATAAAGTATGTGAAATCAATATTTAGATTAAAAAATCAATTATACAATAGAACTCAAAAAATCTAATTCCTCTCTAAATCGCAGTTTTAGTTTATCCCCTTCCACTCAGGGGCTAAAACCTCTATAATTCAAAATAATAGAACCTCAATAAATAGAATTTTTTGACCTCTATAAATCGAACTTAACGCAAATAAATCTGCACATGAATTGAATTTTGTCAATCTGAACTTCTATAAATCGATTTGATGTCAGTTTATCTCTTCCCTATTGGGAGTTTTCATAAGCTGTTTCAATTGATTTTCATTCATCAGCAGCCCCAATTAATATTCATTCGTGAGCAGTTAAGATTGGCTTTACAAAAGTCCTCGATTCCCATTGGCAAATACCGTAATTTTCAGTAAATAATGAGTGTATTATAGAAGATAAAAGTTTAAAAAAATCATTACTGTGCATTATAAAAAAGTGTGCATATATTCCAATTTGATGTTAAAATTTCTAGGTCTACATGAAAATTTCTTAAAAAAATTGGTAATCCTTAATTCAAAATTGAATACATATTATCGCGAGTCATCATACCAAGAGTAATAGTTGTATGGTTTGCAAAGCTCTACGCCAATGGGAACTTACTTTTTTACAATAAACTGGGTGCGCATCATGCACAGGAATTTATTCGAAAACTCCAAAAAACTAGATGAGCATTATACATGGGTGCGGATTATATACCGAAAATTACGGTAATTGTCCCACCAAATAATTCACATAATAAATTGAATAGTCATCCGTGGACAAAAATAATAGAATGTCGACCAGTGTTACATCTGTACATTATGTTCGTTGAAGTCTCACTAATTGAGGTTTTCAAGTTCATACAAATGATATAAATTTCAACAATGCAAAAGCTGGTATGTAATCATTTTTTTTCTGCCCTTTTCGCAATTGAAAGCGAAGCAGACATGCAGATGCTTCATGAAGACGACAAAAATTACAAACTTTTTCAATTCTAATTCGCCTTTTATGTACCCAACGTACATGTATGTAAATAAATTTCTATTTTCATTTATAATTCGTAATTTGCATTGTTGCATTCTACAACATTAATATACCTTCTGTGTAAAAGATTTGAATCAATGGCCTTTCGTTTCAGAGAAAAAACATGAAATTGTTTAAGTTTACTATTGTAGTGCCAGATAAGTCAAGTGGGAATAAAGGTATTCAACTTCGCAGTGGTGGTGCAATGGCTAATGTCAGGCCTCTGTGATTTCCTGACCTGGGTTCAATTCCTGTTGTTGTTGGGTTTTTTTTTATTCATATTTTGTTCTATTGGTTGCCCCCCCCCCCTTTTTTTTTTTTTTTTTTTGTTTTTTTTTGTTTTTCGCCATTATTATTTGTATGCAGCTTGCATAGTAACATTCACATACAAAAGGAACACCACAGGTCAAAAAAATATGCAAAATGCATTGTACAATATTTTTACAGACGGTCATCGCTGATCCGTGATTGGCAGCGACGTGGCGGTGATGACAGTGGGATGACGGATCAGTTCTCCACCCCTCCTCTCAAACCAGTTTCCATAGTAACGGAAAATGGATGTAAATTTGGCGTGTGAAGTGAAAAGATCTATTTGCACTATCGACGGTCTATGTGCAATCGTTGCTTATGCATGTGAATGTTACTATGCAAAGTGCTAACAAACAATAATAGTGAACCCCCCCCCCCCAAAAAAAAAAGACAGGAACCAAACTCTGATCAGGAAATCACAGAGGCTTGATGTTAGCCACTGCTGTTAAGTTGAATACCTCTCTTCCCACTTGGCTTATCTGGCATACAATAGTAAACTTTAAAAAATTTATGTTTTTTTCTGAGAAACGAAAGGCCATTGATTAAAATCCTTTTTCACAGAAGGTATATTAATGTTGTAGATTGACCTCCTAAAATTTCAACAAATTCGTGACGACATGTCATTGCGGTCCCCTTGTAGGTATTTTGCTCTTCCCTTGAGATTGAATTTATCGAGGTTCTACTGTATAAAAGAAGGCCACTGTATACACAGGTTGATTTCAATGGCAGACAGAAGAGCTCAGTTAAAAAAAGCAAGCCATGTAAACTACTCCAGAAATATACAACGATTCACCAAATAAAATAGCCAGGTGATCAAGGAAAACAGTGGGTGGAACACCCATGTAAAAAGGTCTCAGGAGAACCCTGCGATACATTTATGCAAAATACGAGTTATGTCTCTATGTGGCAAAATATTTGTGTAATGCTTGTAAATATGTATAATCAGGGAAAGACTTTATGCTCGCCCTATATAATAAATACAGCTAATTCTGCAAAAGCCACTTATAATACAGGTGATATAAAATTCAAAAATCAATAATTAAAAGCCCCAATATTGCGTGGCTGCCATTAGAAGAGGATTACTAGTGTTTAAGATGAAATTACCTTGGGGTGAGATCGGTCCGGGAAAAGATGTTGGTACGGGTTGCTGTCTAGAGGTGGGGAACTTATTGACGGGCCTGTTAACATTAGCGCTAGTTGGACTATTGGATCCCGAATGGACATTCACTTCGCTTTCGTTCATATTAGGGCCATCTTTGAGAATCTCTTGGAGGTCCCTCTCAAACGTATCGCCATCCAACGTTCCCATTCCATTAATTACGGTATTGGCCATTCTAGATTGCACTGGTTATTAGGCTCTACATAAAAAATAAAACAATAATAATAATAAAAAAACATTTATCCATATATTGATTTTAACAGAGTGAGCATCTCGGTGTGCTTCACGGGATTATCTTTTAAAATATAAATTCTTTTTTTTTATTACTTATGGATATATATTTTTTCTAAATATCCTAAAGCGACGCAGGAAAAAAAACTCCTCCTCTAATGACTAATGAATACAATTATAATTGAAAACACATTTTTATCCGCATCTCTTACATGAAATGGATTCCGATTACTACGGTTTGTTATTACTTGTTCTCCATCTAAAGTAAATACTTTAAATCTATTCCTACGATCTATCTAGTCTTACTAAAACAACCACAACACCATAAATCTCAATACTTTCGCTTAACGTAGTATATGAAAATGTCGTTTGCCGGAAATGAAAACATCTAAATGAAGTGCAAACGCAAGCAGAATCCCGTTACAATTTCGTGCGAGTGAGAGCGGGGGAGGGGAAAATTTGCTGCCGAAATACGAATCAGTCAATCCGATTATCGTAAAAAAAATGAATTGTTCTTTTTATAAATGCATATTTTACTTTTGATCTAGTGTTAAATATTTTTATTTAAATAGATTTTAGTCTGAATTTCAGATCTTTTTTTGGCCGTTTGTTGGTAAACAAAACGAAGATTACGTATCTCTACTATGACATCACTGCACTTTCACTTTCGAAATTCGAAGTACATTTTTATCAATACCACCCAAAACTCCAGTAGATATACTAATAACCAATTAATTAAATTAATTTTAAATAATTTACCTTAATTTTAAAATTTGCTCATTTATATTTTTTTTTCAAAATAAATTTTAATGATTGATTACATAACGACGCTCCAATTAGGTAATGCACGGAACAGACTTCCTGAATGAGTATAATCGGAATACACCATGCGTAATGCCTGTTGTAGTTTGATTTGAATTTTCCGCATTGAGATAAAGAATAAATTCAGCGATTTATGACGAGCTATTTATTTATGTTCAACCTTGAAAACATCTAAATCTCTTCCGAGGGCAAGATATGTCTTTACAATGGAGGATCCAGCTATTAGAAATGTGAGACCTCTAAATCTTAAATTTATAAACCAAATAATCTTCTCTGATCATGATCGCAAGTCCTTATTTTATTCTTCTCCTTTTAGTTCCGAGATTTTTTAACGATCTATAATCAGATGGCCGAAACCTGTTTCAATAGATGCGTCTCCACTCTGAATTACAGAACACTCACTCCAGATGAGGTACACATGTTGCCAGCATTGTATAAAACGAACCTGCTGTACATAATGCTTAAGGACTCTCTAGAATCTCTGTCATTCTTTTGACATAGTAGTCATGGGGGAGGGAAACTTTGTTAATGAATTAAAAATCTGAAATCCAAGACTAAATAAAATCTTGTAAACATTCCAAGGAGGAGTTTTAGTTGTGAAGCAGAAATACATTTATTAATAAGAAATTAATCCCGCCGATAGGGTAAGGCAAGTAGCGGACCCTGCAGTCATCTATTTTTACCCCTTTATCTGCACATTTTACCCCCCCCCCCAATTTTTTTTTTTTTTTTAATCAAAAACTGATTTTCTCTAACGTAGTATACAGGGTGAGGCATTTATCTTGAGACAACCGAATATCTCGGAAACTAAGCATTGTACGAAAAAATGCCCAAAATCAAAAGTGAATTATTTCGCAGGGGAAATTCATTAAAAAATTACACGCCCCCCCCCCCCCTGTGAGAGGGGCTGGGGGGAGGGGGTAACTTGGAAATCTTAAATAGGAACTCCTATTTTTAATGGTATATTCAGATTGTACACAATATTCGAGAAATGTTTTATTCTTGGTGTTTTTTCAATTGATCCAACCGTTTAGGAGATAGAGGCCCTGAAAGTGTGGAACTTTTAAAGTTTTGAACCCAGTTTTATCGATGAAGACAAAGAGATAGAGAGTGGGTCTTACAGACATTCCTATTCTACTTGTTGATGGTCTTTAAGAATCCGAAGTCAGAATTTCAAAAATCCAATATTTTTCAATACACACGCATAGACTCTGTCTCCATAGGACTGCTGCCCCCCCAAAAGTTTACTTGTGTACTCAAAAATTTTGAATTCTTGAAATAATGACTTCGGATTCTTAAAAACCATCAAAAAATAGAATATACTATTAAAAATAGGGGTTCCTATTTAAGATTTCAAAGTTACAAGTTAAAAAAGACGAAACAAAACAGTTCAGAATGTATGGTACTGCATTAATATAATCTTAATTGAAAGCATGGTTTACTGAATTTGCGAAGTAGGTCATTCCATCACCAATCTTTTTCCGATTTTGATTTTAGATTCGGATAGAGCATCAAGAAATGACTAAAATTATAATACATTATAGGAACATAGCCACAATGATGTTTAAGTTATTATTTTAGCCTGCTCGAAGGAAGGACCAAATAAACTTGCATGAAATTTAACATTTTTGGTTTATCACTAAAATGTACAAGTTTGTAACAAGCTTCAAGGTCAAAGTTGTGTCTTGGTACATGTTAAGCGGAACTGGAACTAAATGTTCTTTATCCTTGTGCTCAGACCTTGTTTGCTTTGGCCCAGATACCATTTTTCACAAAAACTATACGTTAATTCGTACATACAAGATGTAAAAGAACAATGTAAATTTGAAATTATAAAATGGATGAACAAAGAAGGATCTTAGGTTTATGGTGAATCATAGAAGGAACTTGATGAGATTGGATTGAGCTTGATGCATTTCTTGGAATTCTTATCACTGCTGATAGTTGATATGAATTTAACACCTTGTCTTAACAAATGCCTGCCAAATTCTGATGGATTGCTGTGTTGCATTTAACTTTGTGAAATTTGTTTCAATGAAGGCTTCTTGCACACACAATGCTGCAATCTGGGATAAAGCTATTTTAACGCTAAGGCCATTTGTTCCTAATGGATATTTTTCATCCTGAGCACCCATGATAATAGTGAAGATTGAGCATCTGTTTTAGTAAAGTCCGTTGGCTGAACATTATACAGATTGTACACCATACAAGGGACCTTATTAATGGGGTGCCAAATTGTCTGTTAATATCACAAGGATGCAAAAAAAAAAAAATTAAACACACATGAATGCTTTAGCACCTTAGTAAGCTTGCCTTTAGTAGCCCTTTAAAACCAGTAGGATACATAGCAGTTTGGTGCTTCACACTTGCCCAAATCAAACTATCTAATCTATAGAATATGCAAGAAATATGTACAGAAGATCTTATTTTATACATAGTCTTGAAGTTCTAGGCATTCTATACAGTGGTATGTTTACTCATTTTGCTGGAAACGCCTTAATGAATAAATTTATGAACAGTAATTTTTTTTAATTATTAAATTAAATTTTGAAAATTTTAATTCATATTTTTTCCCCTTCTATTTTATCTAAACTTGACATTTTTAGGAAGAATGTGTTGAGAAATGTGCTAACAAACATGTAAATATTAACCATAAGATGATGTCCATTTACATGGAAGTCCAGCCACAGATGATAAGCAAACGTGCTGAAGAAATGAACAAGCAGATGGAAGAGCAAGCAGCAATGTTAGCTGCCAAGGAGAAAGCAGAAAATAATGCCCAAGAACAACAAACTGTTGAGAAAAGTGACAGCAATCATATTAGCTAGTATTAAATTTTGTTATATGATGTGTAAAAACTGAACTCTAGGTTACATATAAGTGAGTTCCAGACGAAGGAAAAATGTCAATAACCATAAATTCTGTTGTTGGTTTTTTTGGGTTTTTTATTTTTTTAAATAGTTCCTGATTATTTTATAGATACAAATTCATTAAAATAAAAATGATACATGTAATGCTAGATTATCTCCTATCATTTGAAGTGTGGTTTCCTCAGTGCAGTGTTAGATGGAGTGAATTTATAATTAAGTTGCAAAATTGGATTTCATTTATAATGGCACTGTAATAAAAAAAACTGATATTGGTCATCAAATTCACATTCACACGAGTGTTTCATTTAATAAACTTCTATAATTTCATAAATGATTTCTTATTTGATATTCAATTTTCAATGCTATACTGCTTTGGAATGAACTTCCTTTGGAGATTAGACGCTTTCCTCTCGACTGTACAGCTCAAGTTTGTAGATTGTCTTGTCGTCATTTTAAAAGTCAACTCTACATCTATTTTATTGACAAGGTCGTTTAGACTACTTTGTTTTAAGTGTTAATTTTTTATTTACCCACTTTGGGTGCTATTCAATAATAATAATAATAATAATAATAATAATAATATTTTGAGTTTTCTTAATTTTATTATTAAGAGCACCCTTCTTTATTGGAAATTGCAGTTGAGGAATTAAGATAAAATTTCTTATGTTGAAGGTTGAGGCAGTTGATTTACTCTTATGGCCATATTAACCATCAAGGATTAACACTTGAATCAGCTTTGAATTATAGTTTTCGTATTGACCATGAAAAAATTATCGGAATAAGAATCACATTTGATTCGAGATTGTCAAAGGATTACCTATCGAATCGAGAATTAATGCATGGCGCAGTTGGTTGAAACTAGTTAAAACAAGATGGACGACTTTACCGACAATTATGGCGATTTAGCATTGCTTCAAGAAACTGATTTGTTTAAGAAGAGTCGATCTCGAAAAATATTTTCTGTTACAAAGGATGACATACAGCAACTTGTTTAAATTTTTATTCTCATTAGAAACTGCATAAAAAAATAATTTTTTCGCTTGATGAGCAGTTCGTAGCCCATAGTAATCATGAGTTACTGACAAAGTGCTCTTGCAATAATGGATTGCTCCTTCCATTGTTGTAAGGCTATCACTGTTACATAGGCAGGAATTTGAAAACAAAAGAATATCTGCATTTCATCTTGCGCATCAAAATACGTGCATGCTGTCATCACGTCATAACCAATCGGTTTGAGTGTTACAAAGAATCGTGAATTAATCCAAGAATCACTTGATTCGTGGTTAGTGAATGCGAAATGTAACCCTGAATTATGGATTATGTGATCCTAGTTTCAATTTTCAGTTGGTGAATACAGCTATCAATGACATGAATCATCATCTTCGTCTTTAGCTTTTCCTATTTTACTCACATGGAGTTGCCGTTATTAGATTTGACTGTTTTTTTTATAGCCAGATGCCCTTCTTGACACCAGCCTCTTAAGAGTAAAATTCCAGAAAAGGAGACGAACATAAGCATCCATGCCCTCGGCAGGATTCGAACCCATGATTCACCTAGCCACTGAACCGGTCTCTTAGTGACATGAATGTACAATACTAAGTTGTGTTTAGGGTTGTATAATAATTTTCTCATTGAAGGGGAAGCTGCACATCTTTGTATGAATATATGAGGTGTGTTTCAAAAATTAGGCCAATCTGTTTTGCAATTGAAAACAAATGAAAAATCTATCAGTGGTTCCAAAGACAGAATGTAAAGAAACCACAATTTTATTAGTAGTTCTACATAGTCGCCATTTTGTTCCAAACATTTTGAAACAAGGTTCTTCTGCTGCCTGGGATTTCAGCCAGTTTTGCACAAATTGTGGTGTGATGCTTGCTACATGAAATCAACCAAAAACTAAATGGTTCCAAAACACAGTTGTCATGATTTTTCTTTCAGGCGAGTTTTCTAATTTTTTTTTCTGTTTGGATGAATTGGGATGATGCCACTGCACAGATTGATTTTGTACCTAGTGAATACCATCACATCCTACTCAAGAACTGGGTTCGAGATGCATTATACTTGTTTTTGATTGACTGGTTGGTTGGTGGTTCCTTTTTACGTGCATTAACATCTGAGCCCTTTACACCTAATTATTTATATTTCACACATGAATTTTTGTTCCAACAATTCTTTTATATAGATCTGGTCTAACAACATCCATGTTTCCAGCAAAATTCAAACACATGATCTGACTGACTCTAGAATTGTAAAGTAATTCTCAGAATTCTCCAGCTTTCTTGGCCACATGGCATCTTTATCATTACTTTTGTAATGTAAATGTATAACATTTCATCCTAATATACAAAAGTGGCATGGAATTAAGGGAAATTATGTTTAGAACCTGGTACTCTGTAATCGTTGAATATATTTAATGAAGTTATGAAACAGTTCTCTGTACTGTCCTTCTTGGAGGCCTTGCAGTACATAGCAGGAAAGAAATCGCACACAGTCTGAGGTGTTTCAACTTTTATTCCTTGCGTTATCCTCGACAAAGCCAGGAATAAAAGGTGAAACCAGTCGAATCGTGCGAGTTTTCTTTCCTGCTATATATTGCCAGACCTCCAACTTCATATTTAATGAAACCAACCTGTATTTAACTGGCTATACATTTTAGGTAATAATGCTCCTGTTTAAACAAAACGCTGGCAATCTAGCAATTAACACTAGAGCTTAACTTTGCCACCAAATTTTTTTTTTTTTTTGTAAATATCTAAAGGAAAAAATGTACCACCACAGCATTCAGAACATTGACAACCTTTATGCTTCAACTAGAAGCGAACCCACCAGTTTGTATAATCTGGAAATAACCCATTGTTAGATTTTTTCTTTGTTGTGATAACGTCCACCGTCGCTGATTTTATATAAATGATTGTCAAGGACTTGAATAAGAATCCTCTGAAAGTGTGTCCACGTGCATGTGACAAATGTCCAGTTGTTTCCTGAGCTTCTTGACTAGGGTTATCAGCCATGTCCTGTTTTTTTTTTGTTTTAAAAATGGCCTGGGCTAATGCTATCAACTGTTGAGCGTAATTCTTGCAAGGCAGTGCCAGATCACATAATGCAAAAATGACCCATTAGGCGATTATCACTTTGGAATGGAAACTGCTGCCATATCCACGTTACTCCCCTAATATTTTACCAAACTCTGATTTTTATTGGCTAAAAACACCCAAAGATCATGATTAGTTTTAGGAAAATAGGGAAATGTCCTCTTTCTGTTGTGTAAGATGATGAAATATGCTTTGAGATTGAGAATCAAAATGTATTATGAAGCATTCTTCTTGACTAGTTACGCTAGGATCCAATTATCATAGTCAAATGCAATTAATCAGGAGAAAGCACTAAGTAGTGTACTGGTGCTCATCTTGAAAACAGCGAGATCGATGTATATATTGACGATTGATGTAGCGGAGAGGTGAAATATTGCCAACCCGAACCATCACGTACATGAACTCGATTGTCAATTATAATAAACAGTCCAAATGTGATATGAAAGTTACATTTTTTAAAGTTGTCATCTGGTAACCCTAAGCATGACGAATGTGTAGTCTGTGTATTACACCTTAGTTTAATTATTTTCACTGGTCATGAAGTACCAGCTTTTCAAGCATTGCACCAACTCATCCGAATACAGTAAAACTAGTAGTATGAGAAATTACACGATCTGGTAGTGTTGCGGACGAGTTGTCGGGCATTGTTGGATGTCCACAATCAGCCATGACAGCATGAAATGTGTATGCCATTAATATTGCTACATGCAGTCTGTAAAAACCGATCCGTAAAACAGAAGGAACTGCACCAATATACATTTTTGACCTCACAAAATAATCTCCTGCAACAATAACTTGAATAAGTGTCACAGTTTGCCTTTTATTAAGATTTGCTGCTATTTGACGCACTGTTGCTCTTCTGTCGCCCTGGACAACTCTGGCCAATCTCCTTTCAGCTCGAGCATTGAGGAGCCTGTGACGACCACACGCTTGATGTTGAGAGTTACTATTCCATTTTAAAAGCCTGTCCTTTAAAGGACATCTGTATGTAGAAGTGGTACAAATTTTGTCTAGCTTTGGTCAAAAATTTCAATTCTGAACACAATAATAAAAATAGAAAGAAAAAAAAAGCCTATTCTTAATGTGTCATGTAAATGAGTAATAATATTCAAGACAAATGTTCAAGTTTTATTTATTTGTTAAAAAAATAATTACAAAAAAATCCTGAATAGATTATTATAAACCAAGTAAATGCAAAAAAAACAACACTGGTAATCTGTTTAAAAATAAGACAATAAAAGTTATCAAAATAATGGGTTTATTAAAAAAAAAATCAAGCAATTTAATTTAAAGCATGATTTTTTTTCATGTATGAAAGTTTTGTTAAATGAGAAAGAAATCTCACAACAAAAAAATATGAATATTAAAAAAATTCAGAAATCAGAATACTTATGATTAAATTTTAATTCTGAACCATTGGTTATTCAAGAAATACTGTTGTCTCCTTTTTTCTGGAACCTTCATATACCTCAAGATAACCTTTGCAATTCTTCTTAGTCGACGTATTTTATATACATAATGATAAACGTGATGGTTATTTCTCAACCACGATTTAAGTAAAGAGAATGAAAATCATTATTTAATATACTCAACATAAAATAAAGAACAAAATGGTATAGGTTGTAAATAAGTGTAGAAAAATTAGCTCTCATCTAACAAATTTTCAGAGTGCTTTTCAGGAACACAACCTCTTTTTTTTTAGGCGAGGTATGCCTAAAATATACATAATACAAAAATTAACATTTACAATTAAAAAATAAATAAATGTGAATCAAAATATTTTTCTTTTGGCTTTTTTGATCATTATAGTTTCTATTTTATTCCCCATAACAAGTTTGTTATTGTAACCCGTTGTACAGTCCAAAAGTAATGAAGTACTTGAAGGAAAAACATACAATATATTAAAACAATAACAAGTTAATGGAAGTTTAACATTATAAAATCTCTAGATGAAAAGGATAAACATTCATCCAAAATACTAATCAATGTAGCTAACAAATTACATTCTTTAGAAGTTTGAAGTATATATAACAAGTAGAAAGTTAGATCTAAAGAAATTTTCTTTTAAGCAAAAAGCTAAATATATTACTTTCTTAATCTAAATAAAATTTAATAGACGATAAATTTAAGTGGTTACAATATTATTTATGCCTCATGCTTTGATGCACTAACTTATAAAATTAAACATCTAAAATATTAATAATTATCAAAAATGTAATATTTTGATCATATATTAATGCACGAAACTTTATAAACCGTATCAGTGGACAGCCCATATCAATAGACTTTTATTTTGGAATGATTACTTTGGTATAAGTTAGATGTTAAATGCTTAACACCTCTTGAGCAATATTTTAAAATCAGAACTAAAAAAAAAATGTGCCTATGATAAAGTTTACATATAAATTGAAAATTTAAAACTATTACTATGAAAATGAAAAGATAAATTATAAAAATTAAAAAAAAAAATACAGTTGAACCCCGTTAATACAAATTTCCGACTTAATATGAAACTTTCTGTGGTCCAGTTCCCATGAATGCTAGTTTTAATCAAATCTCAGATAATACAAAGAAAATGAAAAAATTTATTCAAAGAAGTTACAATATTTGAAGAAAAAATTTTTTAAACAAGGAAGCACATGCTATTCGATAGCCAGGAATTCTGATTGGTTCTTAATGTAAATAAATATCGAAGCACAGTGTTTATATTTCCATGCTTTGATCAGAATTTCCAATACTTGAAATGCCAATAGCCTCTAAAGCTGACATATCCTGTATGACAATGATGTTTCCCCAGATTTTTTCGATTTGTAATTCTATGAGCATGCTATTACAAAAAATTATATTACTTCATGTATACAAACACCGATAACCAATCATTTTTCTGAAATAAACAAATAATGATAATTTTTAACAACCTGGTGCCAGATTGTTAACACTGCACACTGGTTCATTTCATTCCTGGATAATACAAATCCTGGATAAATGCGAATAAAATTTTGGGTCCCATGTGAAGAGGGTTGAACGCTTTTGGTTGTTGGGGTCAGGTAGATTGAGAAGTTTATAAAGGTACTATCAGTAAATTTTTATTTATTATGAAATTTGTAATAACGAGATTTGATTATAATGGAATTAATTTTTTTTTTATTCCTCCCCCTTTTTAAAATACAATGCGGCCTTGCATCTGATAGTAATTCATGCAACAAAACGCAGTGTACATTCAACATAAACAAGGAAAAATTGTGGAATTGAATGAACAGTAAAGAAAGTGAAACTCTCTAATTCACAAAATTAATGAATAGAAATTCAGAATTGTATGCAACAACTTTTTTTTTTTCCGTAATTTAATTTGAATTAGGATAAAATGGGAATTTGACATGAATATGATTTTTTTTTTTTAACATTATAAAGAATATATTTAAAAAAATTTTCATCTTGAATCCCATTGATTCCTAAAAAAAAAAAAATCACGTTTGAAGGTTATCAAATATCAAGGCCTCACCGTTTATAAATTTTTTGCTGCCAAAGCGTATATTCTATATTAAATTGCATAATTTTTCCGCTTTCTCCTTTCCCATGTATTTTGAACTCCTACACTAAAGCAATCTTAGATATTAATTCTATAGTGTATATTCATAATAGTGTAGTCATATGAACCATATCGAGTGATAGTCAACAATATTGTTGATGTTAATGACAATTCTTGAAAAATATTATGATGCACTATTGCAAAAATCTGTAAAAAATGTTATATATAGCTATTAAAAAAATCTGAAATCATTCATTGCATTACTTTAGGAAGGTCTTCAGAAAATGCACTTAAGATTTTTTTTTTTATTTAAATTTCAATACAGTCAACAGGGAAGTTTATAGGTACACCTTGGCGAGAAATTTGGCTGTAATTAGGGCATTCTGAAATGAAATTAGTATGCTTATAAACATTGGCATATCAATTTTAATGATGACTATCAGGCTGTCATTTCATTAAATTACAACTATTCTTACTTTCTTCACAAAACTTTCCATGATAACCAGTGCCTGTGCAATGACAAACAAACCCACGTTCATCTGATTTCTGTGTACATAAGCCACCATTTTTGCATGGTGACAAGCTGCAAGAATCTTTAGAACGCCCTAAAAAAGTAAAACATATAATTAACAAATTAAAATTTAAAAAAAATGCAAACTTTTCTCGAAGAGGAAAAAATGGATCGCTTAGCTAGGAGTACTCTGCTTAAAATAAGAAAAACAACATTAAAAAAAAAAAAAATAACACGTTTGTGTTGTGAGTTATAAACAAAAGATGCACCTTCCTCAAGCAAATGTATCTGTTTATGTATATAGGATGCTATCTTGTAGTGCATAAACTGCACATTTATATGTGGTAGCCTTAAACTTGTAAAAACAACTAGGCATAATTGTTACTATGCATTAAATGTGATTCATATTACACTGTATGCTTAATTTCCATAAGAGCAAGAATATTCAGTGATGTTAAGATCAATGATTTTTTATGAAGAAACGATATGAACTTGCATTCTTTAATAAGCACCACTTTCATTTGAACATCAGTAAAGCCACAAGAGTGCCAAACCAAGGGGCAATGTATGCCAAACAGTATACATGATCACAAAAAGTTTACATATAAGCAGTGTCTGTCATCTACCTTTCAATGTTCCTCAGCATTTCATTTATGAATTTATCCAAGAACAAACTGGCATACTGTCTCTCAGGATATTTATGTTTAAACCAACCACGTATCCAGTTGGAAGAAGACTGAATCTAAACTTCATATGCAATACCAGTATCATTGAGAATTTTATCTCCATAAACTGCATCATAAATTTTGCATTTTCTGCAAAGTGAACCCCTATAACTATATAGTGTAAATGGGTTTTAGGCAGGTCACATTGACATTAGTCTTGAGTTTGGTTTCTTTGTTGAATTTCCAATGACAATTACACTATGCTTTCCGATTGGAGTCTCACTTTGTTTATATCTGCATGCAACAATTGTGTTATTATAAATGAAAATATTGAGTTTATTTGGTTAGAATGTCGCCACAATTAGCTGAAGGTTCTTGGTTGAAGCCCAGGCTGTAAAATTTTCTTTCTTATTTTCATTTATAATTTAAACATTAATTAAATAAATTCTCAAAGACCATTCATCAGCTATTTTTTAACTGTTTTATGTTTGTCGTCTTTATTTTAAATAGAATTTTTTTTCTTCTATTGATCATTTCAAGAAATTTTTTTTTGATGAAAGAGCAAATAAATTTTACACAAATAAATTTGGAAAAGTGCAGCCCTGTTTTTATTAAAGCCTATAATCAGGATTTAAAAATATTTTTCACTTTGAAAAGAGAGTGACGTCATAAGTGAAGCTGTTGGAATACACAAAAAGAAGTATTCCTCAACAAGCTTTCTTGTATGAAGTCTATGAAGTTGCCGTCCTAATTTGTAATTTTTTCTGTGAAATACGGAAAATCTGAGGGGAGAAAATATTATGAATCAGATGAAATTTAAAACAAAAAGGGGTGGGAGGAGAAAGAGTCCATGATTGAGAACATTCATCATTAAGAGTATTCATCATAGCACTCAATAGCCTATCCTTCTGCCGTTAGATATTAAAGTATAAGCAAGAAGGTAACCCTTACACTTTATTGGTAAAAGGATGTGCTATGTGGTATGCCTCTAGACGACGATTTTGTAACATCACTAGCTTCTCAAAGTGGGACAAGGTATATTACAATAAAGTTTGAGAATAATCTTTCGACAAAGGGTTAGCAGATTATTCCGACTATAAATTACTGAGAATAATTGAGACAAATGGTAAATGTGAAGGGCAAACTCAACATTGGGTCAAATATTTTTTATTTTATTTCTTGGCTTCTCAGACATCAAAGAATAAGGTTGTATAGTCTGTTGTTCAGTTCGCTCTTCCTAACCGTATAAAAGAAGGCTAAAAATAACACGCTCCATATCTAAAAGAGAAAGATCAAAAACTTTAGTCGCTTGTTTCTCAAAATCAGCAATTGCTGAGCTTGCCCTTTGTATTCGCAATGCCTCAATTGTTCAGATATGGAAATGAAATGCTATTTAAAGAAATGGTATTATTTTTCTTACAGAAATACTAATATGTCAAAATAAAGGGCAAGGAAATGTTGTCCCAATGGGTTTAAAGAAATTTTATACATTGAGTATGCTCATACTATTTATTAGAAGGGTGAGATTAAATTTGACATACAAGATTTACAAATGTCAAATTTTTTGCATATATTATATTTGCATAAAAGCCAGTCTAAGCAATTCATACCTTTCAAGGCCTCTAAACACAGTTCCTGAGTTTTATATCGATATCGCATATTGCAACCTATCCCGCAGAGACATTCACGGTCAAAGATGCGACAGCCATAAGTGATTTGGCCATTTTCACAACTTGAAACTATATTCACTTAAAAGAGAAAATGAAATAAATTGAGTTTCAAAAATAAAAGTTTGAGGAAATAAAAAATGAAATAGCTGACAGAAATATAAAAATTGAAAAATATACAGTATATGTTTTCAAAAATATCTGGAGGAAATAGATCTTATTCAATGTTAGCGGAACTGTAAAAGGAAACTGTATTTCAGTTTTTAAATTATATACCCGAAGTTATATAATAAAATGGTAAACAATATGTTTTCTTTCCTTACCTATGCAAACACATATGAAGAAAAAGCTGAATAGACAAGGAGGCTGCATGTCTTAAGCTCTGCTCCTGCCAGGAGGATGACAACAATTCATGAAGGAGAGGGATTCTAATTCAAGATTGATGACCTTTAAATGAAATATAAGAAGCAGTAAAGTAAAAGTTTATTTCCCTCTTTGACCCTATGTCCTTCTCTAAAATAGCCGAAACAAACAATCTATCAATGTGACCAAGGTCTTAATTAAGTTTGACAAAGATAGTTAAGTATAGTGTATAAATTAATTTCATAATTTATCCTTCAAGAAATTTACAAATAAACTCATTATAGTTCCAGAGCGGCTTACAAGGAAATGTTTTTACTTAAATTCATAATTAATGGCCAATTTTGTAATTTAAATTAACTGTTACCACCCTATTAATCCATAGAATTAAAAGTTTACTCATCTTCTCCTCTCCCCCCCCCCCCAGTGCGGGGTTTGCATACAATCTCAATCTCTACACAGTAAAGAAATGTGGTTAGTGTTGCTTCACCTCCCCTGCTCCAAAAAAAAACAAAAAAAACAACAACTTTTAATTCCATTTAAAAAGAAAGACTTTAATAGTTGTGTTTAGGAATCAATTTAAAAGATAAATACTTTAATTAACCATTAATGCAATTTAAAGAAAAAAAAAAATAAAAGATGGAAGTTTAAAAAGTACTTGAAGGATAAAATGATTTTTTTCTCCTACACTTAATAGGGTACATTTAAGTCCATGCCCTTTTTTCCCACTATACTGCCGCCATTTGCCTTGTACTTTGACAAGAAACTCTATCCCAATTCTGATAATGAAATTCCATGAAAGTAATTCAAACTTCATTTTGAGAGGCAACTTGAGAGTGATCGTAATGAACAAATGAATGAATGAATGATAAAAAAATAGAGCTTAGTAAACTTTTAATTGCATCAATTTATCAGGAGTTATTTATAAAAAAACAGAATGTTTTTTTTTCCCACTGCAAGTCTGTGGAGATGACAACAACCCATCTATTTTGTGAGCAGAGGTCTTTCAGGTTGAAGGTGATCCCTAAAGAGATCTGTCAGGAAGTTTAATTGAAAACCTTTCCTACTGCTAATATCACCCTCTGAGACAGACAAACAGAACACATAGGAGACTTTTTTTGTTTTCCCTTTGGACCACAACAACTGATCTAGCAGCCCGTGGGATTAAAAGAAAACAATGACAGCTAGTTTGAAGAGTGCACAAGTATCATTGACTTAAAAAAATAATTATTAATAAATTAAATTTAAAAACAAATTATAAAAAATATATGAAATTATGTGTTGTTAAAATAAAATTACATTTCTTATACTGTACATAAATCCTTCAACAATTCTTCAGATATTGAATTTAAAATTAAATTCTGCCATTAGTATGTAATAAATTGTTTTAAAAAATAAGTTACATGATGACAACAATGCCATGAGTGGATTTTCATATTTTTTTCATAGACTTGAATGTATTTATACAATCCAAGTTATTAATAATAATAAACTTTATTTAGGATTAAACATATTTAGTAATTAAATTTAGATGATAAACAAAAGGAAAAAAAATTCCATTCCCTGGATTAAATAATGGATATTAAATAAAAAAAATAAATCAAAAATTTTTGACTTATTTTATTTTTCATTTTTTATTTAATATCCATTATTTATTGTATTCCTGGGTTCTTGTGTCTCATCCATCTCTCCTACATCCGTTAATTCACTGGATTAAGAAATTTATTTGATACAAATCTATGTGATACAAATCTTGCAATCAATATTAAACCAACTATCCTACAAAGTAAAGAGCTGAAACTTGGTACACAAGCTCAGCGCGGATGCCAATGCATGTTAATGGAAATATTTTTTCAAGTTCAAATTTTAAAAATCTGTTAAAATTGAAAAATTGATTAAGCCTCTTTTATAGGGCATGTGGGGTGTCATTGTAAAGGGCTTGATGAGCAGATGCTAAACATACAAAAGAAATTTAAATTTGACGGAAAAACTGTTAAAATGTGCAAACATAATAAATCTAATATAGACATTTTTATTAAAAGAGATATTATAAAGCATATAAAGTGTAGGATTTTTCCTAAATATTTTTCATATAAATTTTATTATCTTGAAGCCAAATTTATTTTTAAGATGTCTGTTGGCCCTTCGACAGCTTTATTATTATAATGTTATTATATATGTTTATCCTAGTGAATCGGAATAATTTATTAGAACAGGATAGATAGATAACTTTAATGATTCATTTAAGAAATTCACCTTTATTTAAAATACTTGGATGGAAAGTAATAAATAAATAAATAAATAAATAAATAAATAAATAAATAAACAGAATATATTCAAAGTAAAATATTTTTGATCACCAAAATATTCAATTCATTTCTTCAGGCTCTTCATTTCTTTGAAAAACTAGACATCACATTATATCATACATCAATCATTATGTGAATTATATTTAGTGATCAAAAATATTTTACTTTATTTTATTTATTATTTATTTATTTACTTTCCAACTCATATATACAGAAGAATTTCTTAATCTAATCATTAATAATGTTCAATCAGAAAATTTTTATCTATTCCTGGTTTAATTTTATATTTTTTCATATATAAAAAATAATTTTTTTAACTTTTTTTTTTCATATTTTCTTCTATTTTGAATTCTTTTACTCCAAAATGAAACCAGAAAAATGAAAATTTTCGCCAATATTTTTGTTTTCCTCAGCCATAAGGCAGACATTACTGTTTTGACGAATTCAGCTAGGGGATTAGGTGTGTGCTGCAATATGTTGTTGTGTATATTTGACAAAACTCCAGCCAGGGGAGATTTAAAACATCCTCATAAATCTCTGCTTGAATAGAATACCCTTGTGCAGGACTTTTTAAATGCAGGGGCCCGATTGGGAGTAATTGGTTCAATTGGCTTATTCCAGTGTCTGCTCAGCCCTGTAACTTAAAGAATTCATTACAATGCTTTCTTTTATTATGAAATTTTAATTAATATTTGGAATAAAAATGAGAAATATAGCTCATCGAAATTTTGCGTTCCAAATATTTGTTATATTATTATTGTTTGATGAATTGCAAGAAAAAGAATATGATGCAGTAACAAATTGAAATTCATTTAAATAATGATATTTTCAATTTAACATTGATAAACTAATTTAGATTATAATTTTTTCCAATTAAAGTTAGAAGTAACGTTTTTTAATAAAAATATTAAAGCCAAGACTAATTTCTTAATTAGATTTAAGATTTTATAATTTAAAAATTCATCCAAATTTAAGATTTACCAAATAAATTTATTTATATTTCAGCATTTTTAATATGTGGAATATATAATGACTTCAAGTTGTACAAATTTAACCCTCAACAAATATTAAATAAAAAAAATCATCCGATTTTAAATTTTAAAATTACACAAAATTTAAAAAAAGTCATGTAAACCAGACTTGAAAAATCTTGATTCCATTTAACTTTCACTTCTTCATTATAAAATGAAGCGAATTTATTTTTTCTTCCATGAAAATTATCCTAATTAAATTTAATAATTTATCGCACTTAAATTTAAAAGAGACCCAAAACAAACGTCAGGCTGTGAGCAGAAATCTCTGTTCAGCTCTTTAAACGTGGAGGCAATAACTTACCGTCGGGAGACACCAGCAAACGGTGCTCGAGTCTAACCAAAGACTCCTTCTCCCTCTTCTTCCTCCTCCGCCACCTCCTCTTCCTCGTTATTGTTGATGTTGATGTTGTTGTTATTGTGTCGTCCGATGTCAACGGACTCGGTCCACTCAGCTCGAATCTGTAGCCACGATGGTCGAGTCACTCACCCTCGGCACAAGGAGAGCCACGGCAAACGTTTGGGCAAACGTGACCTCTATCGAGAGCTTTCGGAACCGTTTGAGCTCGAATTTGGATAAGAGAGGGCACTCACATTCATCGCAGTTCTTATCAAAACGTCAAATGTTTTAGAAAGTTATTTAGCGGAGGGAACTTCACGCTTTATAAAATAAGAAAAAATAGAGTTCAACAATTTAATTTTATCTAATAAATCAACAAATTTTATCAATTGTTATAACGCGTACTTCTTTCTTATTTTGCGATTATAAGCCGCAAGGACGCACTAATGTTATTCTGTCCTAATATTCCCAATTTGAAAATATTTTCCTCGCAGGCACCCCTACCAAGCGCACGGTAAACCTACAAAGTATTCATGTACTCTTGTCCCTACTTCTTTTATACTCAGTACACCTACGATTTGTTGTTTTATATAATTATAAATATTTATAAATATTAATATTTAGGAAGGGGTGCATTCATAAATCACTTGGTCAATTTTGTAGGAAGGGGTCAGGATTTGAAGGGAGGAAGGGGGATCAAGTAATGACAATGCATACCTTCCATAGCTAATTTCTCTGAGCACGTAATTTTTAGGGGAGGGGGATTCAAATATGACCACAGAGGGGGAGAAGGGAGTAAAAAAGGTGAAAAAAGTGACCACTTGGTTTATGAACGGTCCTTTATGCTATATTCTATTCGTTTTACATTTCTACCTGATTAAGTGGTCTACAGTCCCCAGGTAATGTTTACAGACAAAATCTGGATTAAAAGCTTTTGTTTATTACAGACTTTGTGTAGAAAGCATTGTAATTACATGTGGGTTGGATGTTTGTTAGTTCTATGAATGTGTAATGATAATAGTCCCTTGGAATCGTCTCAGGATTGTGTAAGGAAATTATCATGTGAAAGGGCGCAAAATGATCCTAAAACTTAACGAACCAACTATTAAAATATACAGGATGCATATCTTATCTTGTACAGAGGGTAGATTATCGCAGAACGATAATCTGCGGCACTTGCTCCTTCGAGGGAGTTTTACGCCATCCCAGTAACTAACGACTGCTAAGAGATGACAGTAGCAGCCGGGACCGACGGCTTAACGTGCCCTCCGAAGCACGGGGAGTTCGTGATGGAAGAGCTGCTGGCGGACGAACAAACCAGCAGTTATCACCAGCTGCTGGACATCCAGCACTGGTCACTCAGCAAATGGGTCAGACTAAAGTCCCCCAACAGCTGTGCCCCAAATAGCCGGCCCACCCAGCAGTGGTCCTCAAGCCACTGGCTGTCACCCAGCCAGCAGCTGGCCGCGTCTGAAGTTGTTTAACTCCATCGATCAGCAAGCCAACCGACGAGACAACCAGGCCACGGCCACCCTCACACGCGGTGCACATATTGCAACTCGGAATGCATGTGCGCGTGTGTTGATGTGCGGCATAATTACACTACTGTCAAAGTATTAGACCGTGCCTACAACCGTGGAGACTTGGGAGTCAGGCAATTAGTATACACCAAACGCGCGAAGTCGAATGGAAATCATATTTTCGGTAGTTTTTGATCAAAAAAGTTACCCAAACGCTCGTATTTGAATGAAAATCTGGTGTTTGGTAGTTTTTGGTCAAAAAAGTTTCACCAAACGATCGCATTTTAATGGAAATCACGTTTATATCAAACGCGGATTGCGGCGGGAAATCATATGAGCATGGGGTCGAAAACCCATAGAGTTCTAACGGTTTGAAGGGGTCCTGTAGTAAGAGATTTTGAACCGGAGGCCATTTTGAGCCTTTGCCTTGTTATGCCTTTATTATAGCATTTGCCTTTGACTGCAAGTGTATTATCTTATTATACTGTAGAAATAAATCACACAGTTTGCAACTCTTATATGCTTTAACGTTAATTTTGTCTACTGCAGGGCACGTTCTCACAATTATAACTCTAGAAACAAGCGTTTTCGACCACATATTCATATCACATTTTCTGCTTGTTTTGGTCCCTGGAACACATCCTGAAAGTCTGTACAGACCATTCAAAAACACCCTGTATACTTAGTTCATAACCATAGGCTACTACGACCATTCAGCATTTTTCTATTATTTGAAGTTGGTAGATACAAAATGCCCACCTTACATTATATTATGATGATACCTGATAGTCGAAATATGCGTATTCGTGGTGAATAAAATTTTTGTAGAGAAGCGGACTTGTTTGTGTTTTAAGGAATAAATGGTTGTTCAATCGATTTCACAAGCAATTTTTAATATCTGCACGTGATGTGGAAATTAAGAAAAGCACCTTTCTATTTGCGAGGAAGAAAATTTATTTTCTGGATGTAGTTAATTAAACTGGCACAATTCGTAGCGCAGTCTACCGAATGGAATAACTTCACCCAGTTCGATGGGGACTTGAAAACGAATTATACATAATGCAGCCAATCAAAAATCAAACAAATGATGACAAATAGCATGTTTAGTATTTATTGATTCTTCTTGTATAAATAAATATATTTTGTTTCATTATTTCTTGAAATTTGTAATTCTACTGAGACGTCTACATGGTGGAATAAATTTTCTTCTGTACGGATAAGACATTTTGCTCTTCTCAATTACCAAGACCTTTCATACAGCTACTAGGTTCATAAAAGTGGAGACAATTCGTTTTAAGCCTCCAAGGGGGTAACACTTTAGGACAATATGAAGCCGTCATATTCGCCTCAAAGACCTATGAAATAAATAAATAAATAAATAAATAAATAAATAAATAATATATTATAAACTATAGACTGGAGATAACCTCCAAACATGATGTAATGATTTTTCTGTCGAAAAATGGAAAGAAAAATCCTGCGATAGCCCAACTGGTAGAGGCAACGGCCATGATAGTCGAGGTTCCTGGTTCGGCCCCAGGTCGCAGAATTTTTCTTTCCTTTTTTCGATAGAAAAATTATTAGACCTATGAAATGTTATAGCAAGTGTACCGAATACATTTCGATGGTTTACGGAACTTAATCATACAACAACGTTTTATGATAATAGCCTGTTGCATTTGTTACAAGACACTTAAAAGACAGAGAGAAATTAAAAACTTAAATAAATCGAAGACCTTAGTATTGCGAACGCTTTATAGCTGTTCATTGCAACGTATGAATTATTATATGCGCAAACAGTACGTTTCTCCGACCAGCCATATAAACGTAATTTTCTGTCTGCTACATTAGAATTTAGATTAGTTTTAATCATTTGTCATTTATAAATGATGTTAAGATTTGAATTGAACACTGATGCGTTGATCTTTGAAATAAAATTTTACACTTCTTAACAAGAAGAGAGAACATACCATAAATCCTTCCTACTTGGTTCCTCAAACGCTCAGGAAGTACGAATATTTAAATTTATGGTAACGTAAATTTCGATAGCCTTTGCGGCAACTCGGACTTTTAAGCGATTTTTTTTAAAACAAAAATCCAAGTCTTGAGAAGGGGAAAAGTTAATAAGACAACCATGACATATGAATTCGTAGGTGTTCAAATAAAATCTGCTCGCAGGCACTGTTGGTCGCTTCCGCTGATGATGCAACCATTGCTTATGATTTGCGACATGGTAATGACAGTGTTGCCGACGGATATCATCATTATTGATAGAAAAAAAAAAAAGAAAATGCTCATGTATGGAGATTACTTACAGACATGGAATCGTGGCACTTTTATAGCACAATAGGGAAGAAGATAATTTCCTGCAGAACATTGTCTGCCATCGTTCGATGCCACCATTATGAATCGATGTTAAAATGCGGAAACATTCCAATTCTACAAAAGGGCGGGAGTGCAAGACTATGCAAATGTGACTTATCTCTATTAACGCTCAATTAAATACTATATAAATATTTTTTGTTTATTAAAAACCTTGAGAATAATCCATCACCAATTTAGTTATCGCCACTCTTCTGTAGCTCACAGCGGTCTTAATTCACCGAACAAGTTGTAACATACTTCACACAGAGGAGAAGAACCGGAGTGCCACGATATGTGCTGCATTTCCCTCTATCTCCGTTGGATGGCTCTCGGGAGCAATATACACCGTATTTTTTGATCACACTTCGTATAACATGACTTTTGGTTTGAAAGTCAAAATGGAATCATGTACATGGTAGATAACATTTACTAAATTCCTTTTCTTAGGCACAGAAGAGGTGGTATAAAATAGTTCCGAGACTAAGCCTATATAGGGTGTTACACTTTGGCATAGGGGATCGGAACCGTACTATTGTCCGGCTGTAATGTACTGCTTGGCCCATATATTCTGCCAGTTTGCCTCAGTGGACATAACTACCTTCACTTTATCGTTGATGTGCTGCCCGATCTCCTGGAGGATGTACCGCTGGATATTCTGAGACGGATGTGGTTCCAACATGATGGGGCGTCCGCACACTTCACCAGTGTTGTGGTGACCATCTTAATGACACATTCGGTAATTGTTAGATGGGTAGAGGTGGATCAGTTGCATGGCCTCCCAGTCACCGGATCTTACTCCCCTTGACTTCTTCTTGAAGAGGGCACTCGTATACCGCACATCTGTCACTACCATTGAAGAGCTAATTGCCCGCATTGCAGTCGCCAGCGAAGAAGTCCGTGAAATGCCAGGACTCTTTGGTAACAAACGGGGGTCAATGCATGTATCGAAATGGCTGGTGGACACTTTGAGCAGCTTTTGTAAGCGTTGTTTTCACGTGTCAATAAACTAATGGATATTACGTTGTGTTTCTTCATTTGCACGTTACATCACTTCTCTCCTCATAGCCGGACAATGATAGGGTTCCGGCTCCCCATGCTATGGTAAAAAATGTTTGTTTTGGTGTCCCTAACTGTGTGTAACGTTTGGTAACTACCTTTAGAAACACTCTGTATACGGCAACATTTACTTAAGTTTAGCCACCATCTCCCTCCTGTCCATTAAGCAGTAATACTCTACTCCCAGCGCTTTTTCCCCTTTTGATAAACTCCCTGAGAGGTGTATTTCTCAAAGCGTGTCAAGCATTTTCTGTTACTGATACTGGAGTCTATCCACGGTTTCAAATGTTATTTGCGCATTGTTTGGATGGAGCACCCAATTCTTCGCACAACAGTTGAGGTCTTTGGCGAAGCCAAAAATATCTTGAATGATTCTCCTATTATCTTCATGCAATAGTTCCCTGATTGTGCGTACATTTTCGGGATTGATTTTGTACTACTGAAGCAGCCTTACCAGAGCTTCGTCAAAGAACCACCATAGAAGAATAGTTGCTACCATTGACGCTGATATATTAAAACGAGTATGGCATGAGCTAGATGACGAGATTGGCGTTTGGCGAGTCACCAAAGGAGGGTGTTAGTTCGCGACTTAATTTAATGGAAGAAGGGAAGCACATTTACCTTCAAAGTTGTGGCTACTCGAGCTGACGTGAATCACTGATTGGACTGTTCATTATATAGGGTGATTACAAAAGAACTTCACACTTTTAAAAATTTATTACATCAAAGCTATTCATATTATAGACACCACATACGGATTCTTAAATAAAAACTCTTGAAGTTTATTGTGACACAGTTAAAGATGTTCAATATGCCCCCCTGTAGTCGAATTCGTCCCAAACCCGCATTAACATGTCTCCATCAATCCCACGTATCGCTACCGTAATGCGTTCTTTCAGCTCGTCTAGATCTCGGAGAAGGGGTAGGATGAAGACCTTGTCCTTTACACACTCCCATAAAAAGAAATCACAGCGGTTGATTGGTCGAGCAAACAATAACCTGGAACTTGCAAAGTGGCCACCGCGGAGCCCCGACCTCACACCTCACACCTTGAAGCTCCCAAGTCTCGAGGATAACGTGGCCTATTTTTATAGGATCATCTTCATTTAATAATTTTGGGATGTAAACTTTCTATAGAAGGTCAATAAAGAATACCTATTAAAGAGTGTTCATTTCGGGACCCTGTGTATGTGTTACACTCGGATGATCGTTCGTAAAGGTGTTTTTTTGTCGCTCATATAAGGATTAATATTTAGCTGATTAATCTAAATGCGGTAAATGGCTCTCATTAGTTGATATCTCTGTCGTCTGAATTGTCTTAGCACAATTAAACAACAAACAAATTCACGGCTACTTATAGAATAATAATAGAACTTGCATTTGAAGTACTTTATACGGAGATGATAACAGCATTAGTGTATCTTTGTTGGCATAAAATTGCAGTATTATTTGCGTAAATGGGACACTTACTTTTTTTGGTAACAGCATAAAGTCAAATTAATTTGATAAGGATTTTTTTTTCCACGAGAATATACAGATTTGTTTTTTTTTTTTTATATTTATCGAAATTTAAAACGAGGATTTTTCACCACCTTACTTCGTTTTTCCATCGTCCGACAGCATGCCATCGATCCTTCCTACTTTACAATATATTCACATAGTTTATCTTGTTTATCACATGAGTGAAGTTCTTTCCTTTGATTGATAGAATCTGGAACGTAATAAAACCTCCAACTATTTGGGAGAGTTTAATCGCGAATGGGGTTTATAGAATGCCACTCGACTGAAAATTTATGGAGCGGAAAATAGAGTAAAAGATTGAAATTTTCCATCTCCACAGATAAAAAAATAGTAAAAAAAAAAACTCACGTAAAGGTCAGTGTTACAGAGAAGGCGTTAATATTTAATGAGCGACCTAAATCATGTCTGCGTATTGTGGGCGTGGTGGCAGTGGAAGTGACAACTCGGAAAAGGTCGCAAACTCTTCAGCCGGGGATTTATCTCTCGTTGGCCACTTCAAAGCTTCTCACTCTTAGAATTCATTATCTATGACACTGAGGGAATATAGGAAGGATAATATTTTTTCGAGGAAGATAGGTGACCGTTCGTTATTTGACGATTTCCTGTACAAATCATTTACACTTCTCCGCCTTCTCTTGTAGATTACAAAGTCTAAAATGTTGCAAAATTTTAATGCTTAAAGGCATAAAGGCTTGTTTACGTAAAATTTATTGCTAGAAGTAATCGTGAACAAATTAAATAATAAGTTTATAATTGCTACCATGATATCACGCGCTTTTTATTCTGTACTGATAAGATGATATCACGCTTTTTAGATACCCAAACCATGCACAGAACGTCCTAAGAGAAGTATCAATTAGGAAAAAGTGAATAAATCTTATAGAATTCCCAACTTCTTTTCTAAAATAATTTCCCAGGATTCTACCGTGAATACTGGGTATAGGGTGCTCTGCTGGTTGTCGGATACTGGCTCTGATGTGGACTATTGGATTTATTCATTCTCAATACCGCGACTAAATGTTCGACAAGGCTTTCTATTATTATTATAAAGTAATAAGTAAATACTGGAGATAATGCTCCAACGTAAGAAAAAAAAAACGAAAGGAAAATTTTTGCGACTGGATTCGAGCCAGGGACCACGAATATCTATCTCGTTGTCTCTATCTCTAGATAGATACTCGTGGTCCTTGATTCGAATCCAGATCGCGGAATTTTTCCTTTCGTTTTTCATTTTAACATGGTTTCAATATCTTAAAATTGATTGCGCGATCAATTTCTGTTCATGGAATAGAAAGTTCACGTGATAGAATCTTCCTTACTCAACTTTTAAGACTTCAACTTACACCTGAATTTCGACGTCACGCAATGGAAATCTGACTTCCTCTGCCTGTTTAAGAAAATGAGGGGTTTTTTCATCAACAACTGACATTCCATTGTCGAAAGTAAAACAGAAAGATCCATGCCTCTATTCTAACTGCTTTTAAACTTGGTTTCTGTAATGGTGGCTGGTAGTGTAGAAGTGGGTGGCTGCGGGGCTAATTTGCTAAAATGTAGATATTCATACCTGTTGAGTTCTTTGGTTTGATGTTTCTCTGCAGTCCTCTTCTTTTCAACATTAATTTCATTTATAAATAATGAATGGCGGATGTAGAATCATAATTTAAAAAAGAATTCTGATATAAAATAACATAATAAATAATAAAAATTGAACACAGGGTCATTGACAAAGAATAGCCTCTATCCGAAAAGTCAGCTTTTTTCAGGAACTTACTACCCTGTTTAATGTTTATTATTTATTATTATTGTATTATAAAATAGTAAAAAGAGATCTAAGTGCAATTTGAGTTTAGTTTCTAATTCCACTAATAGTAAGACGGAAACCTTCTGTCTTCATTTCTGCGAAACAACTTTAATTAAATAAAATACTTAAAGTTAAAATGCTTTAAAATTTTAGTGCTGTCGTCGATAGAATTCATTTGGAGTTTCAACTAAATATTGCACTAAATTAAAACAAAACTTATTTAATTAAGTTCCATTAATTTGTAAAATTAAATTGTAATCCGCTGTCTAATTTATAAATGGCTGCTGATAAAAGCAATCATAAAATTTTGCTCCTTACATTTGCATTATCCTATTACCTTAAGCGCTCTTTTTATTAAATTATTTTAATTTTCAATGCTAATTTAGTTACCAAATTACACTGCGCTTTTGAAGTGAATTTCAAAGCATACCAGAAAAGACATTTCTGTAGATTTTGGGGATGCAATGACACTGGAAAAATTCTTAACTCAATAAAATTTTGCTTTTAGTGAATTTTTATACAGTTTTTCAAAAATAAAACCTTTTTTTTGATCCGTCCGTGGTCTGCACGAAGCCTACTGCATAATTCCTTTTTTTTAAAATAAAATATTGAAAATGCATATATCTGTGTATTTTTGGCAACTTTATAGCTCGTATGGTATCCCACTATCACTTCACGCTTGAATCTGTTAATTCCATATGAGAATTTTCAGACGAAAATTTTGCATTGCTGTTCACTTAATGAAATTTCAAACGGAAATTTTGCATTGCCGTTCAATCAAGCATTTGCGTTAAATTACAATAAGTTCTGTGAAGAAAATCTGAACTGAAAAATATAAACTCATGATCCACGATCAATATGAGTATCCAAACTCGTTGTTCTACCAATTGAGCCACCGTGGACGGGCAGAACACTCACCATTAATATGCCCATTAGTATTTATGCTATTAGGCGGCCGTCTCGGCAAATCTAGTGACGGTGATCACGTTGGAAATTAATTTGATTTTTAGATCCTGTATCATGATTTTTCATGTATCAATTGCTTCATTAGTTGAATTTTCTGAATATATAGGGTGTCTCATCTAAAGTGAACCAAAAGCAAACTTTTAAAATACAAATCTGACAGAATACTTTCAATGGAAGAATTATTATACTTTTATGTGAGGATTTTTATGTGTATTCCATTTCCAAAAAAACCGACGCTATTTTCGAATATGGAAGTAAACTTTGAAATGTGCAATGGAAACCCCGTTCTCCATTGAACGGAGAAATGTTTTATTCCTGGCGTTTTTCTCAATTGATCCAACCATTTAGGAGATAGACGCACTGAAAGTGTTGTGTGTTTGGATTTAAAGAAAAGACAAAAAACAGATATTGTAATATTACTGTAGAAATGTTATGTTCAAATAAAAACGTTGCCATCCATTTTTTAATCCATTGTGTTTAGGAACAATTTCTATTTTTTGCCACACAGGTGAGACACCCTGTATATTCCTAGACCTTTGAAAATTAATCTACGACGTTTTACTTGATTAAGAACTGTTTCACTATACACTCACTCACCAAAAGTCATGGCACACCTGCCTAATAACGTGTTGGGCCCCCTCTGGCCCGGATAACGGCGGCGACTCGTCGTGGAAGAGAGTCTACTAGTCCCCGGAACATATCCACAGGCACTGCAAGCCATGCTGCCTCCACTGCACTCCATAACGATGCTGCATTTACCAGTTGTGTTGGTGACGACCTGACAGATCGTTCTATGACGTCCCACAAATGTTCAATGGGATTGCAATCTGGGGATCGTGGAGGCCAAATCATTGTTGTGAAGTCGGTAGCATGGTAAAGGGCCGTGTGTGAAGGCGCATTATCTTGCTGGAAGATGCCGTCGCCCGCGGGGTAAAAACAGTTCATGAAGGGGTGCAGGTGGTCCCCAAGCAGATCGACATAGGAAGTAGCCCGCAAAGTGGATGTCAGATGCACCAATGGATCCATTGCATGCCACGAGAAAACACCCCAGACCGGTATGGAGCCTCCACCTACCTGAGTGGTCCCCATCTGACAAGCGTTGTCCATGACTTCGTATGGCCTGCGCCAGACACGAACACGACCATCGGCCCGATACAGCTGAAACCGTGACTCGTCGGACTAGGCAACCCTTCGCCAGTCCTTAGTAGTCCAATGTCGATGTTGGTTGGCCCAGGCTAGGCGTTGCCAACGATGTGCAGTTGTCTTGAGTGACACCCGTTGTGGCCTCCTGCTCCCAAAACTTGCAGCTGCCAAGGTTGGCCGAATTGTCGTCACGGACACAGTTGTGGGACGTCCCTGGTTGTACCGCATGGTGATTTGGCCCACTGTCGCCCTTCGGTCAGCAGTTGCAAGCCGGGTGACCCGGCGAACACCTCTGGAATCGATGAGGCGTGGGCGGCTCGTCCGCTGTCCGATATGAGTTGTAACCCCTCGCTGGGTGTACTCTCGATAGACCCTTGCAACGGTTGTGCGGGAAAACTGCAGGGTGTTGGCTACATCTGATATTGAGGCATCCATCCGTCTGGCACCAACAATCATCCCCCGTTCAAATGCGGATAGCTCTCGGAGTGCTGCCATTTCTGCAGCTATTTTTGCTTGCAATGACTGTGTGATATCAAGGAGTCCTGTGCACCTGCATTCCGAGAATGGAAGCAGCGGGATCTGTCTCATTACGGACAGGAAACCTGATTGGAGGGGTGTGCAATGACTTTTGATGAGTGTATACGGATGGGAGTATCCATGGTAATATTAATTCTAGGGTACTGTATTATTTTACAAAATTCATAAATAGAAATAAAACAAAAAAAAACATCAAATATTAAAAAAAAATATCAACATTTATTTTCAACAGTTTACGGATAGCATTACATTTAAACCACTTTTAATATTTTAACAAAACATTATTTTTATCGCCAGAGTTTATAAAAAGATGTTAGAAAATGAATTGAATCAAAAAACAATAGCTAAAGTTACCAATGAAACTCAAAAAGGCTTTGTTTCAATCTTAATTTTCCATTTAACTATTTTTTGCTATGTACAATCTTAAAAACCATATTGATCTCTGATTCCTAACGATTATGAAGTTTCTTCCTTCTCAGCATCCCAGGGGCTGGCGAGCAACTGCACTGAGAGACTTTGGTGTTCTGCGGTTTAGCCCGACAGACACGACAATAGTGAGGAACCCTCAGACTTTGTAATATTCAATAATCTATACATAAACATTATGTAACATACTGAAAATGAGAATAAACCCTTCTTTTTTATATCGGGGGAATATTTACTTTTACGATTCACACCAGTTAGATCAATTTGTATGTGTTGGCTCCAAGTAACCGCAAAATTTTAGGGAACAAACCTTTTCATTTCTTAGCCATCTCTCCTTTGGCCGTATGTAAAGAAATATAAACTTCTGACAATATTTTGATCAAAGTCAAATATTTAATTTAATTTTAAAAAATGTCTTTATATGTTATTATTTCAAACTTTGACTTCTCCCTTTAAAATAAGGAAATGATTTTTTTCCTATAAAAAAAATTCTCACAAAAATCGTTTATATACTGTATATACTTTTTTTTTACATTTCTATTTGCATGTTAAAAATTGTTAATTACATTGCGAAAGTAGAATAACAGATTTGAAATTTTCCATCGACTGGATGCTTACCCATCCAATAACAAATGCTCGTCCCGTTTACTTTTTATCTTTCATGAGGTCATGGGGTATGGAATACTTTAAATTCCTACAACGGATCTGGACCGATTTAAATGTTTTATGAGCTCCCACCCTGCCTAGATAAATATTAACGGTTCTGCAAGTTTACTTACGCTAAAATCCGACCAAAAAAATATCGATAACGCCTATCAGAACATAGCACTGCGTTTGAACTCATTCTAATACATTGTTGCTTATGCCATAAAGACATTTCACCATTTTTTCACAATTTTGAATGAAATTCTCCTCTGTGTAATTATGTATTTCTCACGAAGTGTGAAATCGTGTATTAGTCAGGCGATCCTCGTCCTATATAAAAATGTTTTGTGCACAGATATAAAGCAATTGATTTTTTATCTCTGCAAATATTCAAATTATAAATAAATTAATTAAACAAATGGACACAATGTTAATTTTTTTTTCTAATTATGTTATTTGTTTAAGTAAAAATTCTGTAAAAATATTCCAAAACAGAAGTTTTAGATTTAAATCATAAAATTGTGTAATTATGAATTTATTATCATAAGATATAAACTATTTTATAAACGTTCAAATTTGTTGAAACATGATTTTTTGAAGTAGGAAAATTTACACTCTCTAATAAGAAACGGAACTACTTATTGGTGTTACCATGTCCGTCTATCCCCTTCCTATTTTACATATTTTTGATGTAGAAAGTTGAAATTCGGAATGTAGATTATTACGGGCATGTGCTACTTCACTATTTACTTTGGTCTGATTGGCCCATTGGGTCGGAATTACGGGGATGGAAGTTAGAAGGGCCCAGCTGTCTATATGATATATATCTATGTAAAGGAGAGAAATTTGATTCCTTTAAGCAGGATCAATATTATTATGAGGCTTGGGCCGCATTGTTCTAATGGGGCCAGATACATATGAAAGGAACCGCTATCTCTAAGTGCAGTGGTGTAACAAGTAGTGGAATGGTGTAAAAGTGCAGTGGTGTGATAAGTAGTGTATTATTTTCAAGATGATTCAAATTAAAGTGCACTTATTCGAAATCCTGAAAAATCGTTTAGTGCAACTCCAAATTATGAAATTAAAAAAAACGATGACATTGAAAAAATTATTTTTGTTATTATTGTCAGCGTTATGGAGGGAGCGGTAGGGGTCACGTGGTCTTCGTTTTCAAGTAGCACCACATGGCAAGTGATTAGTCATTCGATCGGAATTGATGAGAAACGAAAGAAGGTAGAGCTATTTTCCATTTTCTAAATACTGCGTTCAAGAAAATTAATAGTGCGGGTAAAAAATAGATGAATTCAGGGCTTCCGCTACTTTCTTTTATCCGCTTCAGGGGGGTTAATTTCTTGTTAGCATTTGTATTGTTCAGGTTGACGGTTGAAGAACCAGTCTTGATTGTTTTGTGTTTTTCAAATAAAATGAAAATCATCCGCCCGCTGGGCATTATAGACGTTTTCAAAAAGAATTAATTACGAATCCTGTAATTTGCCTTAGTAACATGATAATTTAATGCTAATTTATTTTGTTTTTATTTTATTTATCATTTCCGGGCTTGAATTTTTTATTTTTAATGAAGCAGTTCGAGTCGCATCTCTATGGGGGTGTTGTAACGTATTCGATAGGAATTATTTAAGAACACCCGAGGACATCCTATTAATTTTTTAATTTGTTTTAACAAGAAGGTGAATAAACTCTTGATTTAAGCCGATAGAGAAAATACATTGTCGCTGAAATTCGATTACACTTTTGTTTATTCATTTACGACATTCTGGTAGATGCAGAATCCTATTATAAAAGCGAACTAAAAATTCTGTTAAATACAACAACAGGATTTGTAGGCGGAAAAATACAAATTTTTAAATTTAACAAATCTGAATTAATGCTACGAGATTGTTAATTTCTATTTTTGATCCAGCGAGATATTTTGCTTTTGCTACAGTCAACCCTCCTAGAAGGCGATTCATTCGTATATGAAAAATGCGTTGGAAGAAACTCACAATTAGTACATAGCCATCAGTCAGGTTAATTCGTACCGTCTTATAAGAATCTCAGTATTAGTATTCGTGCCGCGTTATATTGGCAGTTTTGCAACGCAACTGGATAAACAAAGTCATGGGAACATGCGACCGCCTATAATATCGTCGAGCTGATTGGGCCATCTGTTGTGATTTTGCATGGTTTCTGAATTTTACAGGAGAAAAAGCAGCAAATCAGCAAGGCGGAAAATTATTTCATAAAATCCGTATGGAAAGCTACTTTTGAATGAATTTGTTTACTCAAAAACGACCTGGTTGGTCTCCAATAGATACAACAGATATGCAGGGTGTATCTAAATCCCTGTCACAAACTACTGGTGGTGATTCCCCACAGCGAGATGAAACAAAAGTTCATATAAACATGGTTCTGATAACGAACTGTTTATGAGATTTCCGCAGTTAAAAGTGAAGTTTCAGCAGCTGGTTTTGTAATCTGTGGATGGCAGGTGATGTGCGGAGAAGCTACAACAAATGTCAAAGTTTCAGCAGCGAGGTGGTGATTACCCCTGAATGGTTAGGAACACCTGAAGTCATTAGCAGGCGCACCTGTTAAAAACCAATAAATGGGACGTTATTTCAAGAATTTGTTGTAGCTTCTCCGCATGTCATCTGCCATCCACCAGCTGCTGAAACTTCACTTTTAACTGTGGAAATCTCATAAACGGTTCGTTATGCGAACCATATTTATATGAATTTTTGTTTTCATTTCGATGTGGGGAATCACCACCAGAAGTTTGTGGCAAGGGTTTAGATACACCCTATATATCTGAATGGATTCGCTCTCATTCTTTAGTGCGAATATCAATCGCACGGGCTTAGCTAGTTATTATTAGGATTTTGTAAATATTACTAATTCATAATATTTAAGTCTCAAATTTCTATTTTTGAATATTTTTGCAGAATTTTACTTTTAAACAATTTTTTTTAAGACATAACATCACGCATTAATAGGGGCGTACTTTATAAGCGATATTACTTAATATCATTGCGATCAAATTTAAGGTTTATACAATGCTTTAAGATTAGCTTATACTTAAATTCAACGCGTAAACAGTAATGAACTGCTAAATAGACTTAGTCTTCCAATCTAAGCTTAAATTACTCTCCTTCGTAACTGCTTCAGACTGCTGTTTATTTGTAACCGAATCAGTAATATCGTCATCACTCAAGATTTCAATAGCTGCAAAGCGGGCTCGAGTCCAGCCCATCGTGTAGCTGGTTGCTCAGTTGATTCAGTGCAGTTAGGTGTATGTAATCTATAGACGTAAATTTCCCAGTTTAGAATAAGTTATAACCGAGTTAAGATTAGGTTTCCCAATGTGGATCTTTGTTCGAACTAACCCAATCTATACCTTATCATCGGAAATATGTTGCAACCGAATTCGGCTGTAGTTAAATGGGAAAAATATACTAAGATTATAAGTTTGTCCATTTACTTAATTTGTTTATAATTTGAATATTTGTCGAGGTAAAAGGTAAATTATTTTAATTTCAATTTAGATTCAAAATGATTCGCTACATTAATAAGCTTATTTTTCAAAAATTAATAGGGAAAATGGCTTCATTACTATCGCGACTCTTATGGAGGATTTGGGTAGACTAACCTTAGAGAAGTAAATTTAGAAAACCTTCAAAGAAAGGCTAGATTCGATATGAACGAATACGTAAGATAACATCAAAGTCTTCCAAGGCAGTAGGTGCTCTAATAATGTGTTTTGGGGGCTTCTGTCTAGAAGCATCAATGAGTTCTGAATGGCAACCATGTTCTCATATCGTAAACCGAGAAAACCAGAAGGAAAAAAATAATTCAAATCCATTATTCTAATCTTAATGATCGCAACATATAGTAAAAGTTAAGGCTAATGCTTTGTACAAGTAAAAAAAAAATAATAATAATTAAGGATAATCCAAGGCTAAGCAATGCTAGCGTAAAGGGTCTCTATCGTTGGTGCATGCGTTGCACTGTACTAGCCCACTCTCGTCGCACTGCATGCAGCGTAGAGCGAGGAATTCCTGCGTGAACGTATTCCGATGGCCAGATTTCTTGCTTCCATTGCAGGCAGAACAGGGGAGCAAACGGAAGCCTCCGCATTTGGCGCACGATTCGTTCGAGTGTAGCCGCTGTCAAACGAAAAAAAAACAAAAACAAGAAAAACTTAACTGTCAAATATTAAAATTCGACATCAAAAGCTTACTTACGACACTGCTGAATAAGCGGTCCAAAATAGCATGAATTACCAGTCTTTTTACCTTCATTGTTAATATCAAAATATTTCCTATCCAACACCTGTAAAAGTCTGAAGATCATCTTATGATCAAAACGCGTAAGGAAATAAAAGAATCTCTTTCTGCTAATTTGGACCGTATATTTATTACAATTTAAATTAATAGCAGCAGACACTATATGAAAACTGCGAATTTTTTCAGCTGATCACATTTCCTAAGAATACAGAGGTTGAGTCAAAAGTAGTGGCCGACTCGGAAGGGGGGTTAGAGTCTGACGAATTCTGGGCGAAGACCATTTACCATAAGGGTTTATCGCAGTTTTATTAAGAGAAAAGAGTGAGCAGAAACTTCAGTACGAATTTGAAGGCCATAGACATTGTGCCACCTGCGTCAGCCAGAGTAAAAATTTGGCAGAAAAATTGGTGATACGCGGGCTCCTTCGTCACTATTGGAAAAAGGGGACCAGTGCGCGAGTAGCAGCCGCCGAAATTTGCAGGATGGAAGGTCAGGGTGTTACCAATGAACGGACAGCACGACGGTGGTTCTCCCGCTTTTCGTCTGGAGACATGGGCCTTTAAGATGCGCCAAGGAGCGGAAGACCCAAAGTAGAGGATGACGCAGCCCTACGGCAACAAGTGGAAACGAACCCAGGCAGCACCACCCGTGGACTAGCGACGGATATCGGGACATCACAAGCGAGTGTGGTTCGACATCTGCACGCCATGGGAAAGGTCAACAGGAGCTGACGCCCGCGCAAGCACACAACGGGTGAAGGTGTGTCGTCAACTGCTGGAAAAAATCGAGGTTTTGCCACATCCCGACCTGGCACCTTCCGACTACCATCTCTTCCGGTTCATGGCGCACTTCCTGCGTGGACGACGCTTCGCCAATGTCAGTGAGGTTGAAGACGCCGTGCGTGACGTTTTCGCCCAGAAACCGGAGGAGTGATTTCGCGAGGGCATCCGCCAACTGGCTGATCGTTGGATGAAGACCATCGAGCATGACGGACTCTACTTTGAAGATTAGCAATGAGTGGTTCCTGTCTGGCGCCCTTTTAAAAGTTTGCGCGGTGATCGGCCACTATTTTTGACTTAACCTCCGTATACAAGAATACGCATACAAATGAGGAGAGGATGAAATAAAAGGAAGAAAATTGTATAAAGTGTAACTTAACCCAGTGGTATTCAATCTTTTTATCACAAAGGGCCGCTTTCACCTTTAAGTAGTAACTTGAGGACCGCGTTATTTCTGTCCCTCTTCATAGACAGTTGCCAACAGCTTAGTGACAGCTTTTTTTATCCCGTCATTGTTGTTGAACTTGTGGAGTCGGTTGACATACAGGCAGCAACTTTTTATGCAGAGGGATAGAAAAACTCGTGCCCGCTATAAATGGCCCTTCAAAATGGTGGAAACTATGTAGAAAAATAGTTTAAGGTATGGAGATTTTTTGTAATAAATTTTTTTTCTGAGGGTATAATAAAGAAATTAAATTGAATAAACCAAAATATTTATTCCATGCAAATTAAAATTCTTAAATTCAGAGAAAACTCCAGTTACAAATTTAATTTTTTAACTGCATAATAGTCAATATTGCTGGAAACATTAAAGATAATAAAAGTAAGGGTCTAGGATTAGCAATACGGCAGCGTTTAATATAGCCGACGCGTTTCAAAATATATTTCATCATCAAGGCAAACATAAGTAGTAAGTGGTTGTGTTTGCCTTGATGATGAAATGTATTTCGAAACGCGTCGGCTACATTAAACGCTACCAAATTGCTAATCCTAGACTCTTTCTTTAATGTTTCCAGGAATATTGACTATTATGCAGTTAAAAAATTAAATTTGTAATTGGATTTTTCTCTGAATTTAAGAATTTTAATTTGCATGGAATTTACTCAGCAATTTTGCATAAAAGATTAATTTCGGCAGGGTCCCGATGAAATCGGAATCTTTAAAAGTAGCATACTTTGAAATGAAAACTAACCAGATCAGAAATCAGCTGTTTTTCCATAAAATAAGAATTCATGCAGCATCCTGCGAGACTTTTGTTTTATGTTTTCACAGTTATCGAGGCCATTTGTCTTAAATTTATGTAAAAAAAAATTTTAATTTCGTAAATTGGATTTTTATCTGAATTTTAATTTTTTGTGGAAAAAATTACATTGATTGCATTTAGGTTTATTCCTTTAATTTCTTTATTTACGCTTGAGGTAATATACTATAAACAAATTTTTGAATTTCTGAATCTCAACGCTTTTCTAATCACCAAGAAGAAATTTTATTTCAAATTAAATATTTCAAAATATATAGAACTAGTACAGAAAAAAAAGACAATATTACCTTATACGGACGAAGAATTTGCCTCAACTGTCCCGTTTCGTTCAGTCTCTCAATGGTGTCGGCATCCTTCAAAGCAAAGGAATATACAAATTATACAAAAAACGCTCATTTGAATAAATATTAAAAAATAAACTATCAAATTCTATAAAAAATAATGTGCTGTATTTTAAACTCCTTATTTCCTTGTTTGTCCGCCTATTTCCACAACTCGATGTTTGCTTTTTCTGCAATAGATGGCGAGAGAGGCGCTAAAAATCGTTCGCAGACTCAAAAGCTGCGCTTTTTTATCTTTAAAAATTTGACAAGAGGGAAAAACCATTTTTTTTTGTCGGTTTTCCTTTCATTTCCCCACCGTCTCAGCGCTAATATCAATTTCGAAGGGGGCCATTTGAAAAAGAGAGGTAGGAAATCCCTCAGGTGAGATTTCCCTCGGGAATAGCTTAACACGGCCACGAACAATTCTAAAGAAGAAAAAAGAAACTGTTTTAAAGCAAATGAAAGGAAATGCGGATAGTTTTTAATAGGATTCCAATGTTTTTACCAAACCAATTTGAAGACGGAAACTCCAGCTGTAAAATCTCGTGAATAAAACAATGGGAGAACGTTTTAAAACTTGTGTTTGCCAATTGAAATTAAAGCGGCTGGATTTTTAGAGTAATAAAATTTGCATTATCCTTCCTTACGATCGAACATATTCCGAGTAAGTTATTTTCATTTAAAATATGCCAGTGTCAAAAGCGGATTTCTAAGTGAACCAACAACCATCAGGATTTTTCCCTGTTGGTATTACATTTTCTACGAATGCACGAAAAGAAATTCGATCACAAGCGAAGTCTAACAAATTTCATTTCAAAAAATCGATAGGATCTCTTTCAATAAAATTCCAATAACATTTTTCAAAAGATTAATTTTTGTAAAACGCAATATTGCGTTCCCAGATGCCCAATATTGCAAATGTCTGTTGTATTTGTACGTCATCTTTCTGGATTGACTTTTGACATGCATTGTTCAAAAGAAAAGAAATATTAACAAAATAAAGCACATTTGTGAATTTTATTATTGGATCTCGTGATTAGTAAAATAATTGCAAAGTTTAATATTACTAGGGATTATCTGAAGCCTATCCCATGAAACTTTTCCGTACGGTAGGATGGATAGCGTCTGGCTTATAGGCAGTTTTCGGCGTCGGTTGACCATTTTGTGTGAACTACGAAACGGACAACATACCGTACGTTTTCTTCCGCCTATGTGGCCGGACGTTTTCCACAATAGAAACTTTTCACAGAGTAATCAGCTTATTTCATATATCAGTAATAGTAATAATATTAACGGCAGAGACTCAAATGGATGAAACTTAAAGAGACCAAGGGATATCTACGCTGAATGGGCAATGAAGGTTGAATTGTTAATAGACCTATCTTGGTCAGGTGACTTTTCAGTGCCGGAGCCTGTCTTTCTCGTTAGCACGTTCCGCTACTTAATAATATAGACTAGAAGCGAACCCACCCGATTGTATAATCGGGAAATAACCCATTGTTAGATTTTTTCTTTGTTGTGACAATGTCCACCGTCGCTGATTTTATATAAATGATTATGAGCCCTTGAGCAATCGTGCGTCGACAAAGCGATTTCACGTGCGCGCGCCGATGTCAGTAATGCTTAAAAGATGAATAGAATGTAACGATGTATTCCTTCTTGATAAATCGATTGTTATATGACATGACATTATCTTGGTATTCTTTACAGTCACTGTTTTAGCACGTGAATTCTACTTGAAGGGGTCCACGAAAAATTCTGAAAAGTTGATACGGCCGAGCTTTGAAAAACTTAATCCGTTTTCAAGTTAACGTGCAAACGGCAGACGGCCGGACGGACGGATAAACGCACAGATCAAGGGCGCATTCTTATAAGTAGCTTTTATGCTAAAGCTCCTAATAAGTCGATCCGCCTCTTACACAAAAACAAATAGCCAACTTCTACTCGGGTGCGCACTTTTTGCCAATTTCCACTCTGGTCTATCCACGTCGTGATATCAATTCCACCATAGGTACCATGTCTATAAATATGAAACCGGAATTTGCTCCTAGATGGCCCTAACTGTCAATGTAGTTACCGTTAAAACGCGTCGTTGGCGCCATTTTCTTACTCTGACATCTGACAAAGATTTTCACTCACAACAAGTTTCTTACAACAGCATAGTTTGTAATAGCGATGAACATGTCGAATTTTGTGTCTGGAAACTACGATTTGCGGATTTTGTTACCATTTGAAGAAAACTGCTGCAGAATCGCATCGAATGCTTGTCAAGCTTACGGTGAGCATGCTCTCGGTAAATCACAGTGGTAAAAAATTCAAAAGTGGCCATTATGATGTGAGAAACGAAGAACGTGGAAGACACAAAGCGATCTATGATGAACTGATGAAACCTGGCGAAACGTTACCGACAACAAATGATCGATTTGAATCAAGCTTTGCGTGAAAAACGACCAGAATATCAAAAAAGGCAACACAAAGTAATTTTCCTTCATGATAATGTACCAGTACACACAGCAAAACTGGTCAAGGAAACGATTGAGCCGTTTAGTTAGGAAATATTTTCACATGCGGCTTGCTCACCAGACTTCGCTTCGTCCGATTACTACTTATTTGCATCGATGGGGCACGCACTTGCTGAGCAGCGCTTCACTTCTTATGAAAATGTACGAAAATGGCTCGATGACTTGTTTGCCTCAAAAGAGCAACCGTTTTTTTTTGCGTGGCATCCACAAATTATCACACAGGTGGAAAAAAATGTAAAGCCAGCGATGGGCAATATTTCGAATAAAATATTTTTTATCGCAAAAAACGTGTATTTTCTATACAAAAATTCCGGTTTCATTTTTACATACCTGGTAGACTTCTTGAACCACTATCGACAACTGCGCTATAGACGTTATTTCCGAACTCTCAGCGTTTCCACCCTTTTTGCATTACACCATGTAACAAAATTTACTTTTTTCTGTGTTTCTGGAATATAACTGTTATTTCTGTATTTATTTAACCTAAATAATAATTATAGTAAGGGTTAATTCTCTGAAACTTATTAAAGGTTTTAGCGGTTCCTAAGGGAAGAGTTCATATAAAAATAAAGCTACTTGTTACTCTGAAAAGTTTAATAATAAAAAAAAAGGGAGTAAAAGGGTTTTTTTTTACTTCTTACATGTAAGGTGCTTCCCAAAAGTATAGGAAATACAGTTATTCTTTAATATCTCAAAGAAAAACAAGTGAAACGAACAGAAATAAATTTGGTAAACAAAACATCCTTATGAAAAATAGTATAAACAAAGTAGATGAGGATAGAACAAACCATTGTTTATGACATTTGAAAAAAAAAAAAACCACTGCTGTCCCAAAAGTATAGGAAGAGTTACATTTTTAACAAAAAAAGAAAGTAAGCTACACTCGATTGCAATATTTGTAATCGTTAGACCAATGTGTTTTCGTTAGACCAATGTGACCTCAAAAACGCGATCCTTCATGGAGAGTATCAAGTTTTGGTAAAGTCCTGGATCAAGACCGTACCAACTGCTCTCAATTACAGCTTTTAAGGCATGGACGGTTTCATACTGCTTTCCTGAGGCGTAGACTTCTCTAGCCATGACCCCCCAAAGATTCTCTATAGGGTTGAGAATGACCCCCCAAAGAATAGGGCTTCTTGCTGGCCAAGTCATGGTTTTAATCTGCTTTGACTGTAACCAGTCGCGGGTGGACTTCGATGAGTGTGTTGGCGCGTTGTCGTGCTGGAATTCCCAATTTTCTCCCGCAAGTTGAACGGCAAATGGCAGGTGATGCTCTTGCAATGTTTCCTGGTAGGTTTCAGATTTTTGTCGTCCAGAGAGAAAGGCTAACGTTGTCGTTCCGTTGAATGCAAAAGAACTCCATGTCATGAGTGATCCACCTCCCTGTTGTCGTGCAAAACGGGTTCGGGATTCTTTTCGCAAATCGTGCCAATAATATGCCCAGCCATCAGGGCCGTCAAGGTTCCAGTTTTTTTTCATCACTGAAGATGACAGAAAGCCATTCGTCCTTCCAAGACATGTGGTCTTTTGCCCATGCAAGTCTTGCAGCGCGATGTTGAGGCTTGAGTGGTGGTTGTCTCTGAATGCTTTCATATTTCACGTGTGGCTCGTTGGACGTCTTCTGTGCACAGTGCTCTTGGAAATTTGAAGGCCTGCTTGTCGAGTTATGGCTCTCACCGACAGTTCACTTGATGCAGCCATTCGGATCAGACGTCTGTCATCTCGTGTGGAGGTTGCTCGAGGTCTTCCGCATCGTGATTTTGGACCATAGTCGTTTCCTTTATACACTCCTCCATATGAACGTCCGATTTCTGCTGCAATTTCATCAATTTTCTTGCCTTCTGATTTCAGTCTCCAAATGCTCGCAATTTCCTCACTAGTGAAGTGTTTGCTTCGTGGCATTTTGGATGCAAGTTCAGAATTTGTGATATGAAAATGAGAAGGTTTCATTTCAGTCTTGGGTATGCCCCATATGGAGTCAGAAGGGAGAGGAGGATGTTCATCAAATACTCTTCCTATACTTTTGGGACAGCAGTTTTTGTTTTTTTTCAAATTCCATAAACAATGGTTTGTTCTAACCTCATCTACTTTGTTTATACTATTTTTCATAAGGATGTTTTGTTTACCAAATTTATTTCTGTTCGTTTCACATGTTTTTCTTTGAGATATTAAAGAATAACTGTATTTCCTATATTTTTGGGACGCACCTTACAGAGTGGCCGGCTCGGTGGCCAAGAGGGTTAAGGCGTAGGTCATGGATGTTTGTGTTTGTCCCTTTTCATTATTATCATCCTTTCATCATGCGGAAGGCAAGGGGAAACGACCGCATTATCACTTATCCCAAGATGGTCATAGTCAGGAGGGCGAACCAGCCTACGGGCTGAATACACCAACACAACACATGTACAGAGTGATTCAGACCTTATGTTACAGAAGAACATGGTACAGGGCGACAGTGTTGCCAAGTGTAAAACAAGATTTATCACTAAAACGATCACTAAAAGTCACTAAAAAGCGCTCGAAAGTCAATAAATAAAAAATTTCTTATTATTTTATTAAAAGATTAATATTTTTAATTAGTATCTTTATTACTATTTTTACAGTTATAGTGAAAGCACGTTCTTTATAATCATTGAACATTCTGTTCTCTGTAACTTTAAGTTGGCGAAAATATTTGATTGTATATCAGTACTTGGCAACAACATACTTAAGTGATCAATGGTATTGACTGAAGTATGTTCAGCTACGAAAGCACTCAATTTTAAATCGGCATCTTTTTGTTCTCAGGTTGTTTTCTTCTGCATAATGTTCTCATTTGAGTACATGATAAGGCGGATTGGTGTCTCATGATGTCCACATGCTTCACTGTCTTCACTTGTTTAAATAAACCAGCTCTGTGCGTTTTCATTCTTGATATGCAGTATTTGCAAAAAGCCTAACTTTTCGATCCTTTTGGATCTAGTCCTAGCCAATCTGTAAAATTAATACTTAAAAATAATAACACTGAAAAGTCAGTTTTGAAAAAAAAAGTCACCAAAAAAGTCACTAAAAGATTTTAGTGATTGAAAAGTCACTTTTGGTAAAAAAAAAAAAAGTCACTAAATCTAGTGACAAACTCACTGACTTGGCAACACTGCAGGCGATCCATATAAAACTGAACACTTTTAATGACTTATAACTTCTAAACTAATCATAGCAGACATGCAAGAGCACCTTTGGCAGATTCCTCAGAGTAAATGTTGAAAATGTCCTCCACCTCCATCCATACACAACTATACGCGTCGTACCATATTTTATGACGTTTTCCGAAGCGTATCCTCGTTAATGTTTCTGATTTCATTCCTTATTCAATAAATTGTAGTGTTTCACGGAGTTCAGCAAGTGACCGCGGCCTATTCCTGTATACTCTGACCTTATCCCCACAAGAAGAAATCCGGAGATGTGAGATCGGGTGAACTGGGTTGCCACACATGTTTTAGACAACAATAGTCATAACGCAACAATGGATGGTAGGGGGTACCAACATTAATATCAATATCGAATCTTCCAAAGCCACTGAGACCAAAAAACCCAATTTCAATATTTTATTAATTTCCAGAGGGAAATGTTCTACAGAGGGAATATTTTATAAATGTTCTATAGATAGAGGGTACTAAAAATAAACATTTTTTATTAAGCAATGCGTGTCCTATCCCGTACAGTCGGGTGCAAAAGAGTTTTACCTGCTCCGTAGGAACTGAGCTTACCGGATGTTGATCGGTTGCAAAATCAGGTACTTTTACTGAGAGTCAAGGCAGATTAGACTAGACTGGACCTGTCCCTTCTGAATGAAAATAATGTAGCAGGTATACGCTGGGGATGTGCTGTTCACCTGCTCAACTATGACTTAAGTCTAAACCTTTATGCACTAGACTGTACCTCTATGTTTCAGTGTTTTAACTGTTTTCTATTGTCAGTTTTTTTACGTTCATTTAAAGCTGGACTTCTTTTTGTGAGGACATCTGAAGACCCTAGTATAAGCCACATTATAGATCATGTGTTCTTTTTCCACGGATTGTTGACGCCTGTAACACCATATGTAGCCTACTGCACCTGCATATTTTAAGCGGTGCGGCAGTCAATGCTTCGGCGATGCCAGTGCTGTGTTCAAGAAAGGGAGCGTCAGTTCGAAGCACTTTTATAATGCACGCGTTGCAAACGTCATTGGTTGCTGTTTTTCATGGAAAGCTCAGTCATCGAGAGTCAAGCCACTGGCCCTTGCATGAATGGTAGCTGCAACTAAATCAATTGTAGCGCCATATTGGTGCGAGATAGGACACATATTGCTTAATAAAAAATGCTTGTTTTAGTACTCTCTATCTACCATATTCTTCCGTAACATAAGTTCTGAATCAGCCTGTATGTCAGTTCGCACCACTGTTGAATGAAAAGATCTTAATGAGTTTTTGAAAAACTGTGAAAGTTCAATAATGGGACAGATTTGTTGCGCGTTTTTACGGTCAACAATAGGGAATTGAGGTAAAAGATGGCTTATCTAAATTTGTGAATTTCATCAATAACTTAGACAAAGCTTCGTCAATTGGAAAATTTCCTCACCGACTGATAACTTTTCTGTAAATCTTGAAAAATTCCAAAATGGGGACTAGTTTATGGTAAAATTTTTCCGATTTTAATTGTTAAGATATTTTGCTAAATAAAATTAAAAATAATTAACAGCTAAAATTAAGAAGACGCGCCAGTTTTTTTTTCGTTGGACAGACTAAGAGAACAATCCCATTGAGGAGGCGCATTATCTTGTTGAACAGAATATCACTTGCACTGTGAGCGATAGCCATGAAGAGTGTAAAACAGCCAACATATACCAGTAGCATGCAGCGATTGAACTTTTACTAGACACATTAAAGTACCTAATGTGTCCCATGAAAAAACACCCACAAACCTTATTTGCTGCCCGCTCAACATTAGGCATATATCACTGTTTTCACCAGCGAGTTGTAAATGAATATTAAAAAAATTTATGAAAAAAGAACGAGGATTAAATACCTTGAGAATTTCAATGGAGTATATTTTTATAGAAAAACAAGTGTCTTTTTCTTATTCTCATTAATTCAAAGTTTCAATTTGATTATTTCGTTATTGCTATACTGAGTAAGCATTTTTGTCTCTAGAATTGCAACGGTATTGCTTACATTTCAGACGGTATTTAAAAGGCATTCTTTATGAAAACTTTTACAATCATTTGTTATATTAAAAAAAAAATATGAAAAATTATTCTAAAGTTAAAGGACTTATTTTGTTCAACACCATAATAATCGTTGGCGATGAATTCTCATGTGAAACAACCAACGAAATCTTGTATCGGAACGACCTTCCGCAGCGTAATCCGTCTAGCCGCACGGAAAAGTGTGCATGAAACTGGCTTAAATCAGAAAACGCGCAAGACTCGTGAAAAGAACCCAATAATAAAGGAAATGATAAAGATTAAATCCACATTGCATTTCATCCATCCCTAAACATCGATGTTTCTGATGGCAACGTTAAAGGCGCCCTTCCTTCATCATGGAAGGATAGATAGCACGCCGACGCACGGAGGACCGATGACATCAAAAGTTGGCAGATATTCAAAAATCTCGAACAACGCTCAAGCCGACTGTTGTTCTATGTAGGTAATTTCTAATGAGTCTGCGCATCTATAATCGGTTCATTATGCGTTCTAGTCGCGGCATCATCGTCTAAACTTGTGTTTCTTATGAGCCACACGTTCGGGTTCGACCAGAATAATGACACGACTACTTCGTTCTCTTTTTTTCTGATTTCTATGACGGAGTTCAAAATCAATATTATTTCCACGTGACTTTTGTTGTAGCTATTTTCCTGAATGGTGTTTGCGTATGCTTTGAGAAGTTTTCGGAGTTGTAATTTTTGGTCATTAATATTTATCAAGACTTGATCTTTTAGGGAAATCAATAAAATCTTGCGCACATTTAAGCCATTTTTAGAAACAAACAGTTTTAAAAACAGCACAATTTTCAATGCAGATTTCTATTGAAAATATTCAAATTATTTTTTGTTTATTTATTCTATTGTAGATTAATTACCCTGTGGAAAAACATTATTAAGAATATTTAATGTATGGGTGTTTTGTATTTAGCATTGCACATGAAGTTCATGCATGAAAATACTGGAAGCGGAAAGTTAATGTTTTTTTTGGCAAAAAAAAAAGACAAGTTCTTAATCAATTGCATAATCGCTATCACTATCTATTACACTTGCCCCTCGTGAAGCAAACTTTCAATACGGACTTTATATCTGGACATCTGGTGTGGTACAAAGAAGTCCGTTTGCCCATCTTCGGAAAGAAAGGAACATTTGCAATGATAAAAGAGAGGAGGTCGTCCACAACTTCATATATACAATCTCACGTACATGTATACATTTTTTTGGCGGACTCTGTATATTTCGGTCATTCGGTGAATGAAATCTTATGCTTATATGAAGAACAGTATTTTCTTGTGGACAAGTGAAATGACGACCACAAGAAAATACGGTTCCACAATTTATACAGGTGCTTTAGTATTTTGGAACTTTTCCACTAAGGAAATGCTGTAGAGATTTGAATAAAAGGTAATCTGATGGTACAATGTCAGAGGAATAAGACGGACGGGGCAGAACTTCCCAGCCAGAATCTATAATTTTTTTTACTGGGTCAATCTTGCCGAGTAAGGACTTTGTTGTCAGATGAAACTTACTGAAGGACCCAAACTTCTTGTCTGTTGATCTTTCCTATCTATTTAAGGTGCTTTTGAACAGAAGGCTATGATGCATTGCTTGGATAATTCTTCAATTGTTTAACGGGCATCTGCACGCATCAGTTCATTGTCGAGCTCACTAGCTTTCAGACACAATGGGCATCACAATTGCTCGACCAGAATTTGCGAACCAACGCTGGTACTTTCGGTCATATAATGCATTCGGATAAAGAACGAAAAAGTATTTTGGTGTCATCGTTACCCTTGTGAAATTTATGCAGCATACAGTGACGAACATTATTTTTCTCGGGTTTTATGTCACTCATTTTGTTCTGCAAATCTATAAGACAATAACACTTACAAAAGTTGTAGAATGGGATACCTAATTCACTTTTACATACGTTGAAAGTGCATAAACAGCTCAAAACTGCTCCAGAAATTTAGTATACAAAAAGTGACGTTACTTTCCGGTCTCCTGGAAAATTTCTACCAACTTTTAATGTATACAGTGGTAAAATAGACATTTTTTGGGGAAGAGCATGGAATAAATATTTCTCTAAAAAATAAAGCTGTAATAGTTATTATGCGTTATCATTTCATTAAATATAAATATCCTTAAACAATCAATACGAAACACAAGGGAAGATTCAGAGGACGCCATATAAAATCGAAAGGAGATTAAAGACTGAGAAGAGGAGACTTATGAAGGAAGAAGTGCAAAACAAAATTATTATGTATGGGGAACGGGTGTAAGGAGTAGAGGAGAGTGGGAGAAGCCGTATTTTTGGAAGAGAGGTTAATTGGGTCGTTGGAGATAGGCGTCAGTGGCGGAATGGCGTCGAGCGTTGGATAAAGCAAGAGGAATTGGGGAGCAACCCCCGCCCAGTAAAACCAGTGCACGGCGAGGATCCAAATGGCCCCATCGGCTCAGCGACGAGGAGACATAAAAACCAGGAGGATGGAAGGAAGGAGGGTAGGTAGGTAGAATGGAGAATAAAAAAAACAGAAAGAGAGAAAAGGGCGCCAGGTGCCGCAGCTGACACAGAAAAAGAAAAGGAGAAACAAGCAAAAAGGAAGAAGAAGAAGAAGGACAGGCAACGAAGGATCTGAGGACGACGGCCATCAATCATAAGGGGATTCTCTCGCCTCGAAATACGGCCTGGGCTTTAGACTAAAGCTACGAGACAAAGAAAGAAAAAGAGACAAAGAAAAAGCTGAACAAGTCTCCTTCCACCACCACCTCTTCCTGCTCCTCCTCCACCTCCTACGGTAAAAAAACGAAACATTTATTCAATTGGAAAAAATAAAACAAGAGTGAAAGAAGGGGTATCGCTTATAGAGTAAAGTAATAAAAAAATCGCGCCATGGATTTATAAAACAACACGTTCAATAACTTTTCCGGCAATGCCTCAACAGGTTCCCTGTAATCCACTTTTGAAATGTATTCGACGGAGTAAATTCTACAGTTAAAGCAGCAAACATAGAACTTCGTATTTTTGCTGTAATGTCCTTAGAAAAGAAAAAAATATATGCTCACACGGATTCATCGTGGAGAAATGAAATGATAAAATAAATGAAAAGAAAGAATTATTACTCTTTCAAAACTTTCATTCTCTTCAAAATCTGTTAATATGATATGACTTTTTCACCCCTTTTGAAATTTGCTAACCAATGTGTGGACATTTAGCTTTATCTTGTTGATTAACTGTCATATTTATTATTAAGTGCCGAAAGGTGCTTTATGCTATTACTGGGGGATTTTGTCTGCCTGTCTGAATGTCCGTCTGTCTGTAATTATTATTATTATTATTATTATTATTATTATTATTATTATTATTATTATTATCTTACATAAAACCCTACTTACCACTAATGTTAATGTATGTTCTTACGACTATGAAAAATTTGCTATTTTTGTTCTCTTTATTAATCCTGTTTAAAATAAAATATATACTCAGCGCAATTTTTCATTAACATTTTTGTCACTGAAAGGTTAATTTGATTATAATACAATTCTTCTTTTGTTATTAAGCAGAATAAAATAATAACGCCCTAACTAGCACGGACAATGCGCTGCGGCTATTGAATGCACTTGATGGAAGGTTTGCACAATTAATCAATCGAAGTACATCGCGGAAATAAGCACGTGCACAACATTTTCGGTCTGAATTGCGGGAAACCACAATTGGAAGTTTGCATCATGACAATGCGCCGGCTCACTCCTCCGCAGTTATCTGTCAAGCAAAACATCAAGCATCTGTTATGCCTCATCCACCCTAATCTCTAAACTTAGCTCCAGCAGCCTTCTTCATCTTTCCAGATCATAGAGGAGATTCAGGAGAATGCGATTAGTGAACTGCACGCCATCACAGAAAGTGCACTCTAGGAGCAAGGATTCCAACAAAGGTAAAATTGTTGGTGACGGTATACGAGGTGCTACCCAAAATTTCCGAGAATTTTCTTGTAAAAAGCAGAAGACGCACCTTATACCCTAATTTCCGCTGCCATCTTCAAAGTAGTCACCTCCAGCACGTATGCAACGATCCCAGCGATTTTCCCATTTTTGGAAGTTGGAAGGCTGTAGGGTATTCAAGGCCAGTTGCGATTCCAGTTGGATATCTTCAATGGAGTCAAAACGTCGCTCTTTCTGTTTAGGAATAGATAGAAATTTCAGGGGGCTAGGTCAGAAGAGTAGAGAGGGTGGGGAACCGTTGCCATGTTATTGCCAAGAATTCCTTGGGACGCTGTCATGGTAGAACAACTATCTTTGTTCTTCCACAACTCGGATCGTTTTCGCAAAAATTTCCCTCGGTCTCTTCAAAACCTCGCAGTAAAACTTCCTGTTGACAGTCTGACCAGGTCGAATAATTTGGAAATTCGCAGAAACACAAGAACACGTTGCAACACAAACAGTAGTAGCTCACAAAGAATTGCGCCTACGATCACAAATTTAGCAGAGCAGCAGCTGAAAGATACACCAAGAGGCATCTATGGCAGAACCTCGTATTGTTTTTGTTTTGGGCAGAATATTCAAATTCTCCGATAACTGGCCGAGAGGGTACTATCTTGAAGGAGGCACTGCTGAATATGTTGTAAAATCAGCAATAAAATTTTTATAGCGAAATTTCGGTCTTAACAGCGTCATTTGAACATTCAAAACATTCACCCTCAACCTAAGACATAAAGTAATAGAAAAATGTATTAAATACTTAAAACAGCGCGTACTTTAATTTTGAATTATTTTTACATGAGCATTAGACTAGAACAGAAGTAAAGTCGGGTTATCAATTACGAAGAAACTTTTTCTTCAAAGAAAAGCAGCTAAAAATTCAGTCGTCCAATGGCGAAGAAAATCTCTCGTTGATTTATGCACTAACTTCAAAATCTTTTCTTTTTAGCTGTTAAGAATCTACCATGAAGTTTTTTGCAAGTCGGAATTGCTAAGCACCCTCATAAAAATTCACAACGAGTAAATTCTAAGCTGCTTAACGCAAAGTTGAGCTCAATTGCGATTGTGGCCATTTGACAAATGAGTAGACTGGTGAATATCGCGCTGCCCGATTCTCCTATTATATTTAAAGGAAGAAGAAGCACAGGAAGGAAGGAAATTTTACTTTTCAGATGCTGGTTTTTTGAGAATCGATATTTCTTTAAGGAGCAGGAAAAGTGTTAGATGCGGGTTTTTCGCCCCTTCTCTTATACTTCATCACTATCGTCGCAAGATTAAAACGAATCATCAACGCAAATGCAGCCTGGCTTAACGTAACTCATAAAAAAAGGAATCCACGGACATTCTTGGAGAATCGCGGACAAGAAATTCGAGAGACAGAGACAATACGTTTATATAACCGAGACGGAGACTGGAAAGAGGCGAATTAAATATATACGTCGGGTGGTGTAATGGAGGTGACGATTGGTTGAGGCGAGAGTCGTAATGAGCCCTCTTTTTTTTTTCTTTCTTACATTTTTTTATTCTTCTTCTTTCTGCTCGGAGGTCGAGCCGTTTTTATGGATCTGTCGAAGGAAAGCCTGTCTCATCTGCGGTTGCTATGGCGGCGTCGGATCGGTTGCTCTCGTATTTTACACAGATCGTAATTTAGATCAAAAAAAGGTGGGGGAGGGGTTGGTAAAGAAGAAGTAGGAGGTGGATAGAAAAAAATTTCGACAATAAAAACCATTATGGAATATCACGTTCAGAGACGAAGGACGGGCAGAGAAAGTGGTAGTGTCGTAAAAACAGGCATAAAAAATAAAAAAGAAAAATGATTATTTGATGGTAAGATGAAAAATACCCTATTTAGCAAAGTATCAATTTCTCTTTCTTTCGTTTCCCTTCTTTTTTTGGTCTTATCAGTTGTAAAATATAGGATAGGTTTAAAAGAGAAAATAAAGGGGAAAAAAATTAAAAATGCAAAGGAATAAAATGGGGCAAACGCTTGTTTCAATAGACTCAATCTCCTAAGGGGACTGAGTTTATGAATTTGTTTTAAACAACAATAATAAATGTGGCGTCAACTACCTGTTGCGACAAACCTGAAAAGAAATATCAGTGTAATTCTAATACGTTATTCTCCTTTAGAAATTTCAATATCTGAAACATCTACAGTGCGTCCCGAAAGTATAAATTATCTACGCAATCGTCAGAAAAAATTAATTAATTTATAATTTGTTTAATCAATTTTTGTTTTTTTTACCAAAACGTTCCATTCTTCTAAACGTCCCATTAAAAATGTCGTTTTATTTTATGAAGAAATTCTGTAAAATTTTATTGATTTTTCTCAATGACAGACAATATCTCTAAAGCATAAATATTGTCTTATTGCTTTATATTGATTAAAAAAAATTAACATGCAAATTTTAGGGAGAGCTTACATTTCGGAGTATTTCAAATTTATTATTTTTTTTTTGCTGTTGCCAACCAAAAATGCCACGTTCAAAAAAAGATAACTGATATTGAGGTAGCAAAAATTTGGAAATGCAAACGTGAAAGACTAACTACAGGGCGTCTCAAAAAAATGTACTAACACTTTGAATGAGTATAAAAACATTATTTATGAACATAAAGACAAGTTTAAATGCTTGAATTACAGAAGACAAATGTAATTAAAGAATCATCTCGCAAATGTTCAAATTGATGAACATCATTGTCCAGACAAAGCTGATAACGCGCACACATGGATTGGACGAAGGGGTAGCATTGAATACCCTGCGCGTTCCCCAGACCTCACGCCAATGGACTTCTTTTTATGGGATACCTCAAGGACAGAGTTTATCGCACAAAACCAAGAACTGATGCACTGAAATTGGAAATTGAAAGACAACGTCGCGATATTCCAAACGAACTGTTTCGTGACGTTTGCGAATCCATTGTTGCGCGTTATCAGCTTTGTCTGGACAATGACGTCATCAGTTTGAACATTTGCGAACATGATTCTTTAATTACATTTGTCTTCTGTAATTCAAGCCTTTAAACTTGTCTCTATGTTCATAAATAATGTTTTTATAATCATTCAAAGTGTTAGTACATTTTTTTGAGACACCCTGTATTGTAGAAATTGCAAAGAAAATTGGTAAAAGTGTTGCTGTCATCTTTTGAATCTTAAAAAACATCTTTCAGAGCCTAAAAAAACGACTTTCTGGCCGACTGAAATCCACAACCTCTAGAGATGATATACAACTTTTTCGATTAGTTAATCATCAAGGAATGTCAGTTCGAGGAATTCAAGGAGAATTAAGCATCACGATCCCCAAAGCAGCACCCACAGAAAACTGCAAATGAATAGTAACCTGGAATATAAGTCAATGATCACAAAACTGACTGCGATACACAAGACTGCACGTCTGCAATGGGCAAAAAATACATGTGCTGACGAATGGATATCATGTCTTTTCAGTGACAAAAATAAGTTTAATTTGGACAATCTTGACGGATGGAAGTATTACTGGCATGATTTGCGCACCCAAGATCAAAACTTCTATAATAGACAAAAAACAGGAGGAGCGGTTATGGTGTTGGCATGTTTTGATTTCAACGGGATTCTGTGGTCGCCAAAATGCAGAAAAATATCAGTAAACACTAAAGGATTATCTTTTTCCCTTCGCTAAAGATATTGCTGGTAAAGACAGGATATTGCAACGAGATAACGCTACCATAGCTGTGTGCAAATCAACTTTGAGCTGGAGTGTGAAAGCACACAATGTAAATGTCATGGAGTGGTCAGCTAGATCTCCAGACCTAAATCTTATTGAGAACTTATGGGGGATTCTAGCAAGAGGTGGTTATGTCCACCAGAGATTGTTTAGCAGTTGTGAAGAACTAAAAAAACAAATCAAACAAATTGATTAAGCAAATTATAAATTAATAAATTTTTTTCTGACTGATTACTAAGATTATTTATACTTTTGGGAAGAAATGTATAACCTGGTCGTCTCGCTTTACAGTTTTTTATATCTAGTGTTGTCCAATAAAAATTTCTTAAAGTACACGATATGGATTAGGGAGTAAAATAAAAAATATTTCCTTTAAGCATAAACAATTAATTTTAAAAATTGGGCTGAAAATTGTACAATAACAAAAATTTTCCCCAACAGATCAAATCTAAAAATTTCAACTCTAACGTTTGAAAAACCCAATACCACAAACAAACACAAAAAATCATAAAACCTACAACGCAACTAAAAATAAAAGAACATCTTCCCCTCCCCAAACTACAAGGAATGCAACTGAGCCAACATGAAGAAAAACATGTGATCCACCAAAAAGGACACAAAAATTAACAACATGGACTCAAAGCTCTAAAAGTCATAAAATTTGAAAGATTGTTACAATAATAAAATAATCCGTGTAATCATCAAGTCCTGAGTCCCATCCATTGTTCAAAAAACACGTAGAAAAATTCATTAAATGATTCTTTTACATTTGAAGAAAAGTTCAAAAATTTTGAATTTGGAATAATAAAGTCTTGAAAAATTTTGAAATGTGAGAGTCCGAAAAAAATCCAAAAAAAATTTGATGAGAAACCAAACATGAGTCCAATTAATAATCCAAACATCATTTTACAATAAAATACAATAACCTGAAATTTTTTTGGGTGTACCAGACACTCATCTTCAGAAGGTAAGAAGGAGAATGATACAATGAGAAAAAATAAACATAAAAATTTAAAACAGGAAGTCACATGAAAACCAACAAGTCACATGATGAACCAGTGGATATCATGTGACGCCTTAGCCAGAGTATTCTTTGATTTGTTATAAAAAACGCTTCTTTTATGAGTCTTTTTTCTAATTATCCTCCCAACCCAATTAGTTCCGTTGTAGGTTTTATGATTTTTTTTGTGTTTGTTTGTGTAGGTTTTTCAAATGGTAGAGTTGAAATTTTTTAGATTTGATCTGCTAGAGAAAATTTTTGTTATTGTAAAAAACATTTCCCTTTTAATAATAGATCCGGAAAAAGGCATTGAATTACATGTACACTCGTGCCATCGTTTTAAGTTAATTATAGAAACTTAATTAGATTTAAGTAAATTTTAATAAAACAAACACGAAACTAACATAACCTTGAAATAATATCATCTAACCCCCATTTGCCGAGATTGAACCTGGAAGGATGAATTAATAACCCAGTGCCTAAGCCATGATTTGAACCACTGAGACTAAATTAAATAAAACACAAGTACTAAGTTAAACAAAACCTAAAAAGTTAACGACGAAAAACAGTACAAAATGCCTCAATGGAGGGCGCCACATAGTAGATCCTCTGAAAGTAAAAAAATCCTTCGTGCATAAAAATAGAGGTAATCATACTGAAAACTATATCGGATCTGACATAATTAATCTTAATTGAGTTTTAGACTTTGTTGTAACGCGATGGCCATCCTGGCTCAAATCAGGCTTGAAGTAAGTTAATTTATATTTTTGAAATTTTTATAATTTTTATAATTTTTAAAATTATAATTTGTAGCACGTAATACACTATACTTTTATACAGGGTGTCCCAAAGTTCGTTCTCATTGGGAATATTGAAATATTGCAGATTAAGAATACACGTAGATAAATAAGTATACCAAAGCGATAATATTATAGTCTTAGTTTCAGGTGGGAAAAGCATTACGGCAACAAATGTTCAAATTAAGTCCCTCTTGCTCTTGCAGATATTGATACGAGCATGGAAAACTCGTTATACGTATGAAAAATGAGCCCCCCCCCTCTTTTATTTTCGTAACCGAAGCAGATATGTCAATTTTGATGAAGTTGTGGGTGACCTATCCCATGGTGCATTTTTCATCATCCCAAATATGCAAATTAGGACACATTAAAATCCTATCTTAAAAACCGTAACAGATACACGAAAAATTCCAATTGAAGACTTGTTCAGCAGGGAATTCCGAACAAAACAAAAAAAATTCCAAAATCCGAAGAACGGATCACCAACAATCACATGATGAATATATTAGTTACCTCCCTATGCACTTCACAAAGATATTTGAATGTTCAACATGCAAATCAAGAAATTACCAAAAATCATCATAATAACATTCACTTTGATGAGGAAAAGCAAATAAAAGGCATGTGTTAGCATACAGAAGACAGAGCAAAAGCCCGTATATTCATAACATTGTTGATGTGTTTACCTGCACAACACACAAAATTAGTTCGCTTAGATCAGTTATTCCAACGCTCTTGAAACAAAGGCTACACAGGCTACAATAAAGCTATATTTGTTCAACTACATCTGCAGCATTTCAATGCCCCCCACGAGACCAGATTTTTTTTGGGACACCCTGTAGGATTTTCCTTCCATTTAAGACAAAGTTTACGATTTTGTTTTTTTTCAGTATTTTTAAGCTTCTTCAAGCTGCATCTCTACCAAGCACAAATGAACTCAACATTATACAAAACCGTTAAACCAACCGTTAATAAAATTAATTAAAAAATTTAATTAAATAATAGCTTGAGTGACCAGTATTGAGTGACTGTCAGGCTTTATCATTAATGACATAAATATTATAAAATTAAAAAATATTCGTTTGATGATATAAAATATTTGAACGTGCGCTTTGTCGAATTAAAGAGAAAATTATATAAAAAATACTTTCTCCAAAATAGTATTTTTTTCTAAAAATTAAATGAGCCTCTCTAAAAAATATGAAACCAACATTCTGTTATTAAGTAATCAGGTATTGCGTTTGATATCATTCAACAATCTTTCATAAATTTTTTTTTTGAGAATGTTCGAGTGAAATAAAACTTTAATATATTTTTTTATTTTTTTTATTTTTTTTTTTTATAGCTTGAAGGAAGTTATGCATCACAGAGGTTTGCGAAATTTTAAATACACAAGTAATAAAGACGCAAATATAAATAATTTCTCATGTTAATGAAAGAGCAAGTAGAGTAATAGAAAAGTGGTACTGAAGATTTCTTAAAAAAAAAATCCTCAACGTTTCAATTAATATCTAATCTTAGTTAATCTAATAAAGTTTCTTTCTTTTTTTAAGTTTTTAATTACACACTTCATGTATTTAAGACGGACAGCTTCTTGGCTTGCACTAATTTAAATCTTAATATATCTAAAATAACGCCATCTAATTTACACGTATCTAACTATAATCCTGGAGAGCACGCAGCACTTAGAGCGTGTAAATTCTGTTTCCATAGAAACAAATACTAAGACCGATTTCCTCGAAAAGCTCTTTGAAAACTAAAAAAAGATTCCACGGTAATGTTCAAGGAGCCAGCGAGGATAGCAGCCGAAGCCTAATTAGCTCATTATTTATTACATAGTATCAAGATAAGTTAATTAAATTATCGCAGCAAAAACTGGCTTAAAGAAAAGAGAAACAGGATTAGTTTATTATTTAAAACGATAATTTTCATTCCATGATACGTCGAATCTGCTTTTATAACAATTCAATATCTGTACAATACATAACAGCTTTACTTTAATGGACAGTTTTTAAAAAAAACTAATTTTTTTTTACACTTTTAAATAATAAAGTAATGAAGACGGAAGGGTATTAAATTAAACACCTTTCAGTGTTTGTTTCTTAAAGAATGGCATTATTTAACATGAAAAGAGAAGGACTGAACTACTTTAGATGTCACAACCTGTTTTACTGAACAGTCATAATGAAAGCATTTTAAATGTTAAGAGAAAACTTGAACAATGCCCCATGAGCAAGCATTCTCTCATTCTGGGGATTCCTAAGCCAACTGTTAATGAAATTCATATACACATGAAAGAGGAAAGAGACTCAACATAGCAAAAACAACGGCTTCATAAAGCCATCAAAGCCAAATAGAATTCTGGGAAGAACTACGCGTACAAATCGAATTTTATCATTGCAAGTCACACAAACACTCTCAAGAAAGGTCATATCTGCAATCGCAATAAAGCATTATTATTTAAGCAATAAAAATTATTAAAAAAATCTATTGAAGAGTATGCCGCGTAAATTAAAACGCTTTTATATAAATCAAAGGCGTTGCCAAAGGAAATATTCCCTCCGGATTATAAAGTCACGACTGTTTTACGTGTTTACTTGAGTCTAATTGGGTCAAGTGACACGGAATTTTCACTTGTTGATTTATGGTGTCATTAGATGCAGTTTGTCTTAATATATTTTATGCAATAATTCGTTTCCCTAAAATTAACGGTTAAATATGGGAAAATTGGATTTTTAATGTCAATTCCGAAGATTGCCGAAATCAGCTACGGCGGCCGATAGTTGGCGCTGCATGTAACCTCAACGTCATGAATACTTAGCACGATGCCTACCATGCATAGGAATCCATAGCAGGAATGGATGAGTGTGTAATCTGATTAAAAAAAACAAAAAAAAACAATTAAAATTACAACTTAAGCCCTTTTAGAGTATTAATTTTTATTATTTGATCAAAACGGCATAAGAAAGATTTTTTTTTTTGGTTTTCTTTTCAAAATTCTGCTAAATCAGAACGAAATAGATGAAGGATAATCTAGATAGAGAAGTCGGCTGAGCCAGGGATTTAGGAAGAGCGGAGCTGAATAATCTATGTATCATTTTTCTTCATTCTATTTGAATTGATTGTAATAATATCGGGAATGAGCGTCTCTTTTAAAAAATAATTCCAAGCAAATAGAACCATGCCATTTGACAACGGATAGACGGTTTTTAAGTGCTGCAATTCGAAAATGCAGTATATCTAAGGGCAGCTTCGAAGTCAAAGGAATAGAATTTTACCAAAATTTATTCATAAATTTGAAAATACTAATCAGAATATTTCGCAGAAATTCGCATAAAAATGGAATTTGCAGTCAATAAATTCTGTATTTTTAATTATGATATTCAGTCAATTAAATGAAGCGCGCTTAAAAAGGCCTTCACTTAGGTTGATCGTACACCGCTAAAACACTTATCCAAACTAATTTCAAGTAAAGAAAAATAAAGTGTGTAAAAATTCTCATCACTTATCATACAGAAGTTTTAGATGTATGTGAATAAAACAAAATACACTGTAAACGTAAGAGTTGATGGCTGCTAGCAAGAAATCCGCCGATCGCAGAAATGGGCTCTGACGAAGCTCCGATAAAAAAATTTACAGTTTTGATATTACTTTTTGTCGATTTTATACCTCCTTTTTCCTCCTTGTGGATTAGAGGTTTTCATTTTTTTACAAGAAAACCCCCACACACCTTAAGTATTATTTTTCTTCAACTTTTTTTATGTGTGGGGCCTACTAGATTTATTATTATTTTCAATAAGTGGTTTATTATTCTGTTCATACGTAATGAAGTTAAAACTGTGCATTTAAATAATTAAGGTGAATGATAGTTTGAGATAGTTTGAGCACCGTATTTTGTCTTCTTGCTTGCTGCATCTTAGGCAATGAGGAAAAATACGCACATTTTTGCCGATGATTGAGAAAGATTCCGATTTAAAAGATTTGCCATTCCCAAATTCAATTTAAATGAGGTATTTCTGCCTTTTTTTTAATGCGTTAATTCCGACAAATTAATCTTGAGAAATAAACTGAAATAAAATTCCGATGCACTCGAAAACTGAACGCGCCTTTGCTGCTGTTGTAGATTATTTTTTTTCAGTACTTAAAATTTCAAATTATATCTTTAGATGTAGAAGAAATTGATGGATAATATATTTAAGGCCTCAGTTTACTTAAATTATTTCGATTGTTTGGATGAAAGTGATGAGGGAAACGAGATATTGACTTCCAATTTTACACACATTTATATTATACCGATCGCCCCAAAGTATTTATGACGTCAATCCCGGAAAATTTACGGAGATTACCGAAGTAAAATGTTACGGCGCTCCCTTGCAAAAGTCCTCCTAAAATTAATAAAATAAAACAATAAATTAAGGAAATGGTTATTAATTACTATACACACATTTTTTTTTCGTTGTCTTCTTTAATATGACGCCATAAAATCAATAAGTCAAAATCCGTGTCACTTGACCTTTAATGCTCTGAAATATATTCTAGGCAATCTTGCGCTTCCAACATTTATGGTAAAATCTTGGGAAGGATCTATTCCCACATTAACGTGACAATACCGCTAGAATAAAATGGTAGATTGGCCAGCTGAGGGTCGTGAATCTAATCGATGAAGTGGATCATCGGACGGGCGAGTCCAAGCGAAAACGTTACAGAACATAATCAAACTGTGGCTGTTTTAAAGGCCAGACGGGAACTCTAAAAAATCTCTGTGTATGCCATGAAAATTGAATGTCAAATAAGATGGTAGACTAACTTACTTAATGAAGAATTCGCGGAAGTCCTTATCTGGCCGAGAAAATGTTAATTGTCTTTTGGGCAAGAGGTGTCAACCTTGGAATATGCCACGGTTACATGATCGTCTATAATTGAGATCCTTTTAGAACGGCTGAAGGTTGCTTATAATAGGATCATTAGGGTTTGAATCTAATAGCTATAAATACTCTAACCTTCCGCTGTAACCGCTTTGGCATTCCTAACACAATTTTTCAATGGGTTAAATTGCAAGAACTTTTTCGTACGGAAAAAAAAGTCAGATCCGGCTATATAATAGACACCGAATTTACAAGATCGACTTGCAGATATAAGCTGAAACCACATTCTATAAACTCTGCTTCTTGTGAAGTGAGATTTCCTTTTAATGCCTTATAGCACAAGAGAAGCCATGTCTAATAGCCCAACCAAAAATGTGTGAAGCATTATGGCCATTATTATATATCTGTTAACTATTTAAGTTATGAAAATTCAGAATGAGTTAGTGCTTGAGAAGTTTTGATATTGTTTTGTTTGTTTTACATGTATATTGTATTCTTACTGGAATGCTGTTTTACTTTAAATAAAAAACATATCTATAAATAAATAAATACATTAAATGCTACTTTTTAAAGTCTAAATTCAAATGTCCTAATATTAGGGTAGAGCTATATATGCATATACATAATTTAGCTATTATTCAGAAAAGTTTAGGGACACCCCTCATAACTGATGGAATGTGCCAAATGTCGCATGACATGACATATACTTATTTAAATAGCATCACATACCTTCAGACACATATTTACTTCGTTCAAAAGAGCTCAGCGACTTCCAACGTGGAACCAACATAGGATGTCACTTGGGTCAGTCCCTGAGATTTCCACCATTCTACAAATACCCCGTACCACAATGGGATTGTGAAGTGGAAGACCCAGGAAGCAACAATAGTGCAACCACGAACTGGAGGACCCAAGAAACCGACTGACAGAGATTGTCGAGTGCTTGCAGGTGTGATCCGGAGCAATCGAAAGCCTTAAGCTACAGAGTTCAGAAATTCTGCTTCTTGTGTTGCTAGCACAATTACCATTCGTCGAGAACTCCATTCACTGGGTTTCCACAGTCGCTGATGCTCACAAGCCTTTCATTATTGATAACAATACCAGGCGACAAGTGGAGTGCTGTATAACTCACAGAAACTCGAGTATGGAACGATGGAAATGCGTCCTATGGACTGATGAATCACTTTACACTGGCAATCAGATGGAAGAAGTTGGATTTGGCAGATGCCTAGAGAACGTTTCCTGCCTTTGTGTGTGGTGCCCACTGTGAAGTTTGGAGGAGGTGGCATCATGGTTTGGGACTCCTTTTCATGGTTCGGACTGGGCCAGCTTGCTTATCGAGACATCTTGGACAACTGTGGATTCCCAACATTGTGGGAACAGTTCGGGGAGGGGCCTTTTCTATATCAACATGACAATGCTCCTTGCCATATAGCAAGGTCTGTTCACGACTGTTTCATTAGGTTGAAGAAATGGACTTGGCTGCCCAATGCCCCGATCTCAATTCCATTGAACATCTATGGTATGAATTGAAACGTCGACTGCGAGGCAGGAATAGAGGGAAATTCCCAGCTTTTTACTACCAAAAACTGATGGAAAGTCTTCCTCGGAGGGTGGTGGCTGTCATTAGAGCAAAAGGGGGTGCCACCGCTTACTAATTCCTGTTATCTAAAGCCTGCGACGCAGAAATGCTGGTGTCCCTAAAGTTTTAATCGCATAGAGTATATGCATTTTTAAACTTTATTTTTAGTAAGTTACATCTGCAGCGTACTCATGATGAGACTTAAAAAAGCTTATAAAAACCTGATAGCCCTCCTACCGCTATTATTCTTGCTATTTTATGATGAATAGGATGAGGTACTGGAGAGCGTTATTCGATTGGATGATCGCTTACTCAACTATAACAGATTAATCTATTTGGCTTTGAATAGGAATTAAATTTGTTGTAGAGAGCAAAAGTCGCTTTCCGGAAGAATAAAATTTGATATAAGCTTTAAAGTCAATAAATCTCTTCATTACTGTGTACTAATTTAATATGCTCATTATTTTATTATTCACAATTGTTAATTAAAATTTGTTTACTTTCCTCTTTATTTTATTTCATAGATAACTCAATTTGTTTCTGGGAATTCATTGAAATATTTACGCTGTATAAATTTGAACTCTAAAAGTAAACAGAATCACAACTGCGAGCGAAAGAGAGAGGAATATAAAGGAGAGCGAAAAAAAAATTTGGTGAGTTAAACAAACTAATAAGTGAATAAGTTTAAATCTTATTTGGAAAAGTCGACCTGGAAACTTCCTCAATCAAGGCGATTGGCAGAGGCAATCAATCACGGCATCAGCCGCCGCCTTCGTTTTATATCGGAATCGAAACACTAATGGAGGTTCTCAGAAGATTTGGGCGAGATAAAAAAAAAAGAAAAGATAGAGAGAGAAAGAGAACTATCCATCAATGGCAAAAGGAGGGTTTACGTATCGTCAACATGGCTTTTGCATTTCCCATTCTCAAATCCGAAAGGAATGGGTAATTAGAAGTAGTCATCCTCCTACGACCGAGGACTCACCTGAAAGAATGTCGCGCAAGAAGAAAAAGAAGAAGAAGAAGAAAAAGAAAATTAAAAGAACTGGAAAGCTGTAAATGTCAACGGGAGATGAAGTAGTTTTTAAAGGTTTCTAACTGGAGATTTATTGAATATTGAAAAGTGAATGGTTTGCCTCTTTGAATATTTACGGCATCAACATCCGAGTGATTTCCCTTTAGCAGTTACCATTTTATGGGCCTCGCTATAATGGGGTTGCCTCTTCCACTTTCCCGGCAAGTAGCTCTATAAATAAAGGCAGCCGGGAACGTAATCGAAAATAAACTCTCAGCCCTCGATGAATAAAGAATTATGGTGCCAAGGCCTTCCTACCCATTATATACCATCCCAAGGAAAAAGAAAAATAATAATAATAAAAAAAGGAAGGAATAAAGAATGCACATTTTGAACCCAAAAGGCGATGGATAGCCTAAAGGAAACAACAATATACAAGCAAATAAAAAACAACACATATAGACATAAGAGTAGAAAAAATTTACTAAAAAAAAAAAAAGAAAGAAAGAAATCGCAGTAAAAGAATGTTCGTGAGACATTTCCATTCGCCAAATGGTTCGGATGCGAAATGGGATAGAGAAAAAGAATAAGGAGAAAAGAAAACGATATAAACCTTCCTTCTCGTGAACAGCACACGCAGTGACGAGAGGGGTGAATAATAACAAAAGAGAAGAAAAGAAAGGAGCAGCCGTAGCTCACCGTGTAAAAAGGTAAATGAGAATGGGCGTCGGAGGCAAGGAAGGAAAAGGTACTTCTACTCGAGAATAAATGAAGCCCACATTACGCTTTATGGAGTGGCGCTTTTCGGGGAATTTTAGCCAATACCTGTTTCTGAGGAAGCACATAAAAAAATAAAGTGAAATAAAAGCGCCGCGAAAAAAAAAAATTGCATGCGCTTCTTTTGTGTGTTTATCATATAGAGTAGGAGAGACCGCGATGCAACTTTTTAAATTGGAGGAGTTGTGGAAATGAGTTAAATTAGCAGGAAATAATTGCCTTTTAGAACGTGATTAAGAATCTCTCCTCATTACTAGAAGCTCTTCTGGGGGATCTCGTGACACATGGCAGCGCATGAAAATTTATAACGGACATTTAGTTTGAGTCAGTGCTGTCACTCTAATTTCTTATTAGGGAAACCCAAGTATCATTTAAATTATCTTCAAAGTACGTTCTTAAGTATTATCCCATGGAGGTTCTTGAGTACTTTTAAGTCATAAAAGAATTTTGGTATGCAGTATCTTCTGTAAATATCGTAGTTGAAGCCTGTAAGTAAATTCGGAAAGGGGTTTAGGATATGGTCGTGTGGAAGGGAAACGTAGGAGAAGGTGACGGATGAGGCGGGAACAAGTACTAGTAGAAATGAGAGTTTGAGTAAACATCGATTCTGAATGATGAAATAAATGATCTATAGTGAACAAAATAGCTATTGTGTATTAAAGTAAAGAGTTTGGATTCATTTGATTGGGACGATTTGGCCCAAGACTAACGTCCTTCAAAGTGCTGCCTAACTTTTCAAAAAGATTATGGTATCATTGTTGTGATGGTTTTGTTGTTATGTATTCTCCGAATGCGATTGTTGTACCAGGTGTGACATACATGCCGGAAGTTGTGTTTCTTCATATCGTGGACATCTGTTAACCAATAACAAGTCGTAATACCAACATCTCGCAACACAAACAATATTTTTTCAACAACGAAGATGTCGAGTTTTGTGCCAAACAACAGCATTTGCGGGAACCTTTGCTTTTCTGCTTTAACCTGAAAAAAATGCCGCTGAAGCACGTCGTTTGCTTGAGGAGGCCTACGGCGATCATGCACCATCGAAAATTACCTGTGAAAATTGGTTTAAACGCTTCAGAAGTGGCGATTTTGACACTGTGAATAAGGGGCGCTCTGGAAGACCAAAAACAATCGAGGACGCCGATCTGCAGGCGTTATTGGATGAAACCGGGCGAAACTGCCAATGAGCATCGCTACCGACAACAACCGTGACCACCGAGAGAGAAGGCCTCCGCAATGAAACTGAATACATTGTCACATCATCATAGATAGCACAAATTCAGGGCTTATTATTGGTAGAAATACGAATAACAATGCACTGTCTATGTGATGCAACAATGTATTCAGTTTCATTGCGGAGGCCTTCTCTCTCGGTGGTCACGCAACAACTGATCAATCCAAATATTCTTATACAACCAGTTCATCTAGGTGGCATTTTCTGAGTTCACGTACTGTTTTTCCCATAAACAAACGTTATCAATAACTGTTTATTAATACTGTACTAGGCGTGCAACTAAGTTTCCGGGTTTTTTGATCAACGAAAAAGGGAAAATGTCAGGAGAAATACAACAAATGGTTTATTCAAAGTATCGTCCCTCTCCAGCTACACAGTTTTGCCATCTCTCTGGCAATACATGAATACCTTGACGATAAAACGACGTGCCCTTGGACCGAAACTATTCATCCAACCAGTTTTGCATTTCTTCGAAAGTGGGCAAGTGTAGCCCAGCCAAGTCATGCGCCATCGACCGGAACAAGTGATAATCGGATGGGGCCACGTCTGGCGGCTGCAGCGGGTGCGGTAGCAGATCCCATTTCAGCGTTTTGATGGTCTCCTGGACGATGCCAAGTGCGATGGCGCAGAGCGTTGTCGTGCTACAAGATCACGTGTTCGTATCTCGTGTCCCATTCTGGCCGGTATTCATGTATTGCCAGAGAGATGGCAAAAATGTGTAGCTGGCAAGGGACGATACTTTGAATAAACCATTTGTTGTATTTCTCTTGACATTTTCCCTTTTTCAGTGATCCAAAAAACCCAGAAACTTATTTGCACACCTAGTACAGTATTAATAAACAGTTATTGATAACATTTGTTTATGGGAAAAACAGTACATGAACTCAGAAAACGCCACCTAGATGAAACTGGTTGTTTAGGAATATTTGGAATATATGTGTGCACGCAACTCAAATGCGAAGATTTTCAAAATTCATAAACTAGAAAGTAGACCTAATCTTCAAATCTTTGTAAAGTTATTTCTTCCCTCTTAGTAGTTTTAACGATTTTCAACGCTGAATTATCTTTATGCTCGAATGCTTGTGTATTTTATGTTACTCAGTTTGAGTGTTCGGTCCTTAATTCTGTTTCTTTTTAATTTCCATTCGTATATTTTACTAGCGGTGTTTATGGTAAACTGTCGCATTATAGGAGAACATTATACAGAGGGTTGTTAGGGATCTGTGGTATCAATTCGCATATTTAAATATCGCGCGCGCGTTCATTTCACGTGAGCTATCGAAATCTCGTTCGAAATATACATCTGTGCCAATAAATATCAATTCTTTGCGGTCAAGTAGATTTTGTGTCTCCTGATTCTTCAAACAGTAAGTAATCAGAGCCACAGAGGTTTATTTCTAAATATTTATACAATTACGAATAAAGAAAGAAGGAAAATATATTTACTCCAAGGTGCTGTCCTTCGACGAATACGTGGGGTACGTCGACGACGCCTACGGCCATTCGCTTTTTTAGTTCTTCTTGGAAGGTTCGGCTGAGGAAGACGTCCCTCTGCTCAAAGTGGACCAGAAGGGTGCGCAGGATGGAGGTCACAACCCCACACTTTTTGTGAGTGTCTCGGATTATACCGAGAGTCGACACGTAGACGACCACACGACCGACTTCTTGCTGAGCTAATTTCTATAATGGGAAAAAACGAAAATTACTTTTAAAAGGATGTAGAAAGAGAAAACTCGAAAATTAAATGAAAATTGTTAAAATTATTTTTTTGAGAAAGAAAAAAAACAAACTTTTGTTGATAAATTTTCAAGCACTCGACGATCTACCTTAACGTTCTTAACAATTACATTTCTCCATGTAGAGATTGAATGAATGCATGGCGTTCGCAAAATACCGATCCCACTTCAAATATTTATGACATCAGATAAGTTAGATCCAAAACACTAAAGTTTCTGTCTTGATATCAAACAACATGATCTTTACTACAATTTGGAAGAATTACTGATAAGAACACTGTATTGCTCATCAGTTATCTGATTACTGCTTTTTGTAATGCAATTCTGGATTGGAAGGAATCGAGAATGAAATTGATAATGTACAATTAGGAAGTTGAAAGAAATATTTCTAAATGAAATTTGGTTCCTAAGATTGCTAATTCTTACAATAAAATCATTTACGGGAAAGCTGCTGCAATATCCGCAGGGGTTGGACCTGATAATGTGGTATTGGATCGTTTTGTCATCCAAGACTGCCTGAATTTTCCTGGCAATTTCCTGACATGACTCAATATGACTAGCAACGCACGTTGTGAATGAAGAAACTGATGCTTCTCACCTCTTAGCCTGGTGTCTACTCACACAGGAGAAGCCAAAGAATGTTATCGTCACTTCTGCTTCTAACTCGAAACATATCGTCAATTTCATATTTGCAAATGAAGCAGTGTTTCCATATTTTTATCCAATCCTGTATGATAATGAATTAATTCAACAATAATAATTTTCCATAATGTACAAAAGTGCCATTTCCCACTTTGGTCGTTCATCTGGCAATAACATTATTTTAAATTATGAAACGCTAATTAAATGTCGTAATTTTCATTCCGAGCTTAGTATGAATATTTTTATTAAATATTAATTTTCATTCAAAGCAGCACCATTTTTTGCTGTCTCCTTCAATTAAACAGAACTTTTGATCAACAGATGGGGCAGGGGAATAGTTATTGCAGAATTCTGTGCTGCTGTGAGAACAAGGGTAGCTAGCTGAAACAAATTGGATTGCATATGAGAATGTCAGTCAACTGCACAGATGCAATAATTTCGTTAGACAACCAACTTTGACGATATTATCAAGAGTTCTGGAATGTTTTTCGAATGCCTTTCTGAGACTATCCATTGGTTAAGGCTGAAATTTGTCACTAGAGCAGTTTGGATTGATCCTGTTGTTAAAATTTCAACTCAATTCGTTTAAGATCATTTGAACGAGCGGGAGTTCCCAGAGGAGTAAATGAGACAATTTGGTAAATGCAATAAGCCGGAAATTAATTTTCTGCTTTTTTAATGAAAAATTCCATGGCGCTGAAGTAAATCAAATAGGATGTCACCAAAATAAATTATCGCGACCATTTTAATGAAACGAAGCCAGTCATAAAACGAGTAATCATACGAGTCAATTAATTAATGAAACCTAATTGTTAAAATATTAAGAGTTAATTAATAAACTTAATTTTCAATCTAGTTAAACAAGAAGTTTGAAAACACGCCGCCGCTTGTATAATCTCTAAAACAAAGGATTATCTACAACGCTGATTTGATTCTAATCTGGATCTGTTTTCGGATGTTGCAAGGTCGGCCAGGGTGGAGCCACTGATGCTTACAATTAAAAACTAGCTTTAAAAAGACCTATTCTCAAATGATAAAAAATTAATTTGACCTCCTCTGAGAAGGAAATGCGGAATAAGGCCAGCGTTACCGTAGCCGACGGCTTATGAAGTTAACGGTTAAATTTTAAAACAACACTTAATCGAAAGGAAAATTTATTGGTAACTAGCTGATATGCCCGGCGTTGCTCGAGCTCTTTGTTTGATGAAATTTTGCAATATCTAAATTTTAATATAAATATGAACACAAAGAATTCTTTAAAAGTCTCGCATTGGGATTTTGTGTCCGCATTGGGTTGCCCAGGAAAATTCGGCATTGCATCCTTAACATTTTAGAATATCTCTGAGTACGAATTATTTCGGTCTTTATTAAAAATTACTTCATACATGGATTGAGAAGGTTGAAAAACTCGGGTTACAGCCTCATCAATATACGTAACTGTTTCAATAATGTTGTATTCAGTCACAGAGCGTAGAATCATATTCTGAATTGGGTTGTTGATATTGGCATTATCAATTTTAGCAGCAAGGACTGTGATAGGAGGATTGTCCTATCATACAACAATTGAGATCTTTGTAATTTTCTAATACAAGATGTGTCAATTAAATACCCGGACACAGGTCACTGCGTCAAATGTAAACAAAAATCCAACAAGTCAAGACACGGTTTATATGAGTCACCTATCGTACTGCAGCTGCATAGATTTTTTTTTTAGTAGCGTATAGGATTTGTGTTCAGATATGCATTATAGCAAGTATCGTTGAGAAAAAAATATCGACACATTAAATTCTGCCTAAAGTTGGATAAATCCGCTAAGGAAACACACCAGATGTTGAAAACTGCCTACCGGAACGATGCCCTATTCCGAACGAGTACATTCGAGTGGTTTGGTCGCTTTTGTGATGGCCGTGAAGATCTATCAGATGACCCGCGCACTGGAAGACCAGTTTCCGTCTGAACGCCAGAAACCACCGAAAAGTCAGGAAACTCGTCACTGCTAACCGCCGAATCACAATTCGTATGCTTGCGGATTTCATGATACAGGAAGTTGGGTTCTTCTTCACGATAATGTCCGGCCGCATACCGCCATAAGTGTGAAGCGATTTTTGGCCAAACGCAGCATCACATAGCTTAACCACCGCCCGATTCTCCGGATTTGGCCCCTCCAAACCTTTTCCTGTTCCCACAGATGAAAAATGCTATGAAAGGTACTCGATTTCAAGACGTTTCCGATACTGAGGAAAACATGACGTCGGAAATAAAGAGGATTACGTCCGAGGACTTGAAAAGCTATTTTTACAAACTTGTACAAACGCTGTACTGTGTCCGGTGGAGATTACTTTGAATCATATTAAGCATAACTTTCATTTGGACTTCCAGTTTGTGAGTATTTGTATTAGTCCGGGTATTAATTGCCGGAATCACTATATTACAAAAACTATTTGATAAATAAATTACTGTATTTCCAGTTGTTAGCTCATTAGGGAAAGCACCTTCATCCCTTTTCAGCAAAAGCTTGAGCAGTTGCATCATCTAAAAGTTGTACTCTCATATTTGTTTTAAAATAATTTTATAAATATGATGAAAAGTGTCTCGAGAGGAGTTTTTTTATGCCTTACCTCCTTGAAGTTAATAATTAAATGTAGAAAACAGTGAAGAAAATTCCATATCCTGAATTCGAATCAACGACATCCGGAGTACCATTCCGATGCCATAACCAAAAAGTGACCGGAATTGATTGTTGCGCCGGAAAGGTAATCTGGAGTTCCCTGGTTCGAGTCCAGGGCATGGAATTTTCTTTGCTATTTTCTACATTTAATTATAATAATTTATTACCTCTTTCCAAAGGTTTTAATAAAAAAGAAATAATAATGAATTTTATTATTTCGTTTGGATTTTTATTTATATATTTATTTATTATTATCCCCCTTAAAGGTTGAAGTATTAATTTTATCAGCCATTGTTGGCGCAACACACTAACAGACCAGCCGATTGTGGCACAAACAATCACAAAAACATAAGCCAACTCTATTTTATACAGTCAATAAAGCGATATTCTCACAACGCGGTTCTCATAAAACGCGGAATAAAAACTGCGACAGTCCTCCTACAATGAAACTCGTATCACATGGTTTCTATATTAGTTTGTGCAGCTTAATTACGAGCTCGTAGATTAATTATTAGCAGTCTCCCCATACGTAGCATAAATATTTCTATTACACTTTTATGGTCAAAATAATGGAGAATTTCCCTGTTTTTGCCATGCATGTACATCGCATTTGTGTTAACAAGGAATTCTCCTGTAAATTCAGAAACAATGCAAACAAATGGGACAAGCAGCTCGACGACATTATGGGCAGCCGCGTGTTCGCATGACTTTGTTTATCCAATTGTGTCGCAAAACTGATCATATAACGTGGTTTTCATATAACGCTGTTTTCATATAAGGAGGGACGAATCAATATAATTGTACTACATGTATAATTCTAAGTCTCTCATAACGCGGTTTCCATATAACGCAGTACGAATGAGTCGCGTTATACAAGGGTAGATTGTATACAGAGTGTCCCGTAAGTCGTGATCGTAAATTTAATGGTATGCATATTCAATAGCAAGGAAAAAAAAGCTCCTTATGAACATAGGTCGAACAACGCACCGTTCCGAGAAAGAATGGCTTTATTGACAAATGGAGCAACAACCCGTACAGGTGTGCTTTGATTGTGTCTCGTGTACCTTGAACTCATGGCAAATGCTCAAAACGTCCACCTTGAACAGAATGAAGGTCAGAAACAGAGGACACCTAATGCACTGTCGCAGCAACCACCTTCAGAATCGTCGTCGTGGAGGATAATCTTGTGCACGTAGGGGGGGGGGCGTTCTAGAAATTAAGGCGTCGACTACTATGGTCATTTTGCGCCTTTTACACAAGTTATATCTGTACGCAGCCCGGGACAAACACAAACATCCATGCCCACGGCGGCATTCGAACCCACAGCCAGGCGGACTCGAGAACTAGAAAGCCTACGCCCTAGCCCTCTCGGCCACCTGGCCGGCTTGTGCACGTAGGCCTTGCACTCTCTGGATATGGTATGGGTAAAGACCATTTTCGTGCAAAATTCTCCAAGCAGTATTCCGTCTTACACCCTCTACGATGGCGATCCGTCTTGTGCTGGTGGTTGGATCCTCCTCCACACGCTGCAGTATGGCCTCCCGTGCAGCAGCCCCAACGGTTCGCGGACGTCCTTCACAGGGGGTGATGTTAAATGTACCAGTGTCACGTAAACGCTGTTGAAGACGGATGGTCAGGGTGTCGTCGGTTTGAGTACGTGTCTGTGTAAAGACGCGCAGCATCTGCTGCATTCCCATTTGCCTGAACGTATGTGAAATGCATATCCGCCAACTCGGCATTGCTGTAACCTGCTGGAGCCATGTAGTCTAACTCAAACACAGTCCAGGCAACGAATCAGCCAGGTCTACTTCCTTCCATTTACATGAACAGGGCATTCCATTTATATGGCAAGGGGAAGAGGTTTAGTTTCTTTACGTATCATCGTCATCATCATCATTTCTCCGAAACGGTGCATTGTTCGACCTATGTTCATAAGGAGTTTTTTGTTCCTTGCTATTGAATATGCATACCATTAAATTTACGACCACGACTTACGGGATACCCTGTATATAAATGGCCTCTTCAAATGCAATTAGCTTAGAAATTTGGTAATTTTAAAATTTTTAGAAATTTTATTTTAAAATTCCCCTCGGACATTATACAGAGTCGTTTAACTTAGACTTCTATATAACCTAAGTCTAAGGAAAGCAAAAGTTCGATATAACTAAGGGATAAATTCATTAACTCTTCGTTAAGAGAAATAATTTCATTCCTCATTGCCATGAAACTTCATTATAAAGGTTCAATGAAACTGGAGGAAATCCCAATGCACCAGGCGCGAAACAATTTCTGTTCTCTTTTATATGGGATTTTTATTTATATTTATTTCTTTATTTATTTATATGTTTCTTATTTTTCTTTCTTTCTTCGTGGTGAAACGGCGAAGAGGTCAGCAGCGAAAGACTTTTCGATTCCTTGGCGGAACCGAGTGACACTAATGCCAATTACAGCTCCAGCATCACGCTAAATTAGCCAATAAAGCCGACTCGTTACTAGAAATTAGATTAGATCCGGCTCGGCTAAACTAATCAATCCTTGCCCCATCACAAGTTTGATTTACTCACATGACATTTCAAATAAAAACGAAAGTAAGGAAAGAGTGAAAGAGAGAAAGTAAAAAGAGAAAGAAACCCCAAAGAACCTCAATCTGGCTGTAGCTGAACAATCAAGAGTCATACACACTAAAAACAAACTAACAAATATTTGGCTCTGGATGTTTTTCGATTCTTTAAGGATTCCACAGGTATCTCTTACCCTTATTTAATAAACACAAACAGGGCAAAGCAATTCAAACATGTTTTCCTTATTCAATCGATTTTTCTATTGAGAAATTTATTTCACATAAACTGAATCATCGAACGAATTGTTTCCAAATGCAATTTAAAGACATTAATCTTGAGATCAAATAAACTAGAGTGACACCAGTTTGACATTTAAAAAAAAATCCTTTCCAAATTTCAAATTTCATTTTCAATTAACTGAAGCTTCTTTTAGGCAACTTTTATATCTGAAATTCTTTTTGAAGATATCACATTTGAATTGATGTTTGAAGTTTTTATCAAATTTTTGTTATTTTTTCTGAAAAAGGATTTAAAGCAGATTATGTCCAACGCTTTTTCGGGATTTTATTACTTCAAAAGCTTCATTTGTAGATATTTTCTTTTGTCTCTATGGAGCAAGCAATTTAAGCTGGACTATACTGTATGTTTTGTATCAGTGTTCATGACAGATAAGAATACCAACATAGGGAAACGTATACTATTTACAAGCTGGACTAAAGAGGATCGTTGATATCCGAACAGGTCCTACATGTACAAAAGTCACAATATGTACTGTCGAAATATGGTAGCATCAACTGAATTGCTTCAGTGATTGAGAGGAATGAACAAACAGAATTTTAATACACTATGTGAAAGAAAATTATTTGAGCTTAAAACGGAAACTGGAGTGAACTAATTCGCAGGTAAAATGGCTACCAGGAGATAGCTTTCCGATTTCGAAAGGAACATGCTCCATAGGAAGTATAAGATGCAATGCTGACATCCGACAGGTCCAAAAATCAACTACATCCTTTATCAACAGGAAGAAAAGAAGAGACATAGAAAGAAAAATAACTCCGAAACCACTATTCCACATAATAAATTTTAATGACTCAGATGTACATTTCGGAAACGAAGTTTCCTTCATCAGTGAGTTCTCAACTCATTGATAAAAAGAAGAGACATTGCAACTCTTCATCAATGATAAGACATTGCAACTCTTCATCAAAGAAGTCCTCAACTCTTCATCGGTGATAAAAGAAGAGACATTGCAGGAATGAATCTCGCCAATGAAACTGCAATACAAGGACAGAGTACTGTAGACGGAGCTGAGAAAAACAGAACCAGTCTCATGCATGCCGTGATAAACGAATTCCAGATGGCCACCAATAAGCATGTTTCAATCAAGTCTCATTCATTAAAGAAGCACCAATATTTCAAGTTTCTTTGGATATTATGATCGGAAACCTCTCAAGGAAGAATTCAGCTCAGCACCTAAGATGGTGTAAGAGGCACAGAAATTGGGCAATGACGCCAAGAGTTATGGAGTGTTTTAAGATTTACGCTTTTTAGTTCGGATGGACATGTGTGTGTGTGTGTGTTTGGCGGTTACCTGGAGAATGTTTGCTACTGGAGTGCACAGTGCCCACTGTGAAGTATGGTGATTGTGGCGTGATGGTATGGGTTGTTTCAGCTGGTTCGGCATGGATTCGCTGATCGTATTACATGGAAACATGAATGCAGAGGCATATAGAGATATTTTGGACAACTCAGTGGCAGTTCTATGGAAACGATGAATGTCTCTTCCACGAAAATTTTCCTACATGTATTAGGCACTTGAGGCTAGTCAATAAGCATTCAACCTATATGCAAGGCGTTTTTGAACTCAAACTTCATAGGGTGATAGGTGATAACATACTGAGCATTTTTTTTTTTACCAAAGAATGAATGGTTCCAAAGTTCACCATTAAATCGCTACGGGAAAACAGTTACCAACAATTAGTTAACGATTTTATTAACAACTGATTACAGTAACTGTTCAAAGGAGCTACCACGAATAGTAACACATGCCTGACATCGTCGAGACATTGGTTGGCGAACAGTTTCAAAAATGCCTGGCATGTCACGTACATTCCCAGCTGCAACTGCAATTCTGGCAACTAAGTCTTCATCTGAGTTAGCAGGTGACTCTTGACTCTTCATGTATCCCCAGAAAAAGTAATCCATAAATGACAATTCAGGAGACTTAGGTGGCCAAGCAACATGTCCGCCTCTGCCAATCTATTGGGCTCCAAAAGTTGTATTGTGGTAACTTTACACATCAATATTGAAATGTGCAGGGACCCTCTGATGTTGAAATCACATTCGATTGCAAATGGCAATTGTTACATGTTCCAACAGTTCTGGCAATTGTTCCTCCAAAAAGGTAAGAATTTTCGCTTTTGATCAAATGTCAAGGAAGAATCTATATCAAAGTACAGGTTAACCTGGTTAACACGAACCACCAGGAGATCAGATTAAAAGTTCGACTTATTCGGGGTTCGACTTAAGTATTTGAATGAAAACGAAGATAGACCTGGCCATTGAGTCGAGGTGGGAGCGCAATTGCATGAATAATTCAACTGGTAAGTATGCATTTTAATGGTGCACTTTGGACCATCCATTCTTTGGTAAAAATGTACAGCATGTTATCATCCTGTAAAATTTGTGCACAGAGTTCAAAATCACCCTGTATGTGCATCAAAATGAAATGAAATTAAGTTATTAACGGTGCTGGAGTCTTATCGCAGAGTCTTATAGGTTCAATTAGGTTCGTTCACATTTTGGCAATACTTGGCCCATGTTGTGAGGTTGTAAAGAAGTGATTTCAGGACATGGATTTGGAAAACTTGGAATACCTTGATGAGCACTTTTGAGACGAAGTGGATTGTCCATATGAAAATCATCCACAGAGCAGAGCGGATATGCGGACCCGAATGAAAGAACATCATGTGACATTTATAATAATCCCGTGTAGGGCCACGAAGATGGAACGCCATCATACGTGCCAAAAGATTCGATAAAATAAAGTCTCTTTTGGGTTCGAAAATGGGTTTCCCGATATTAATTAAATGTTTTGATAAAATATATATATTTAGGAATTTAAATGGTCAAATGTGCGAAAAGTATTTCGAAAGATGGCACCATTAATGATCGAGAGTAAAGCCTATTAAAAACAATATATTAATTTTTTTTTTTTTTTTTACTCGGTGTGAAGGGAATCTTCTGAAATAATATTTATAATTATGTGATTCCTTTCGACTGTGGATTATTGTACACGGACTATTTAATCTATGTAACACACAAACACACACAGAGGATAATTTTATTTGGGGCGATGAGACAATAAATTTTCCGGGGGAGGTGGGGGGGGGGTGAAGGTGAGGACGAGGAAGGAAGGAAAAGCGGAAGTGGAGGTGAAAGGAACCCAATAAAAGGATTATTTCTATCGTTTTGCCCCAGGCTCACTTCGGTTGGTTCCGCCAAGGTCGTTTCGGCCATCTGTGACGTCATTATTGGGTTTGCAATCAACAGGAGCCATCAACAAAGGGTAAGGGCGAAATCTATTGAACATCCCCACTCGCCAAATTCCTTCGCTTCCTCTCCTTTTGTTTTTCGAACGAGGAGAAAAAAAAAAAGCAAGCCTTCCAATTAATTGTTATTGTTATTGCTATTGAACGCGTAATTTGAGGCCATTGAAAATTTGTATATTTATAAGTCGACCTTTTCACGATTATTGTGAATGGTCGAACAAAACTAAAAATTGTTCGAAAATATGATGAATGTAAATACGAGCGTACATTGAATTTATTTATTGCACTGACTTTATTAACTATTAAAAACCTTTCATCAAACTAAATTTAATAAGAAACTTCTATTAAAATAAAGCCAACCCTCCTCTAACGCGATTCATTCGTACCGCGTTATTTGGAATTTGTGTTATATGGAAACCGCTTTATATAGATAAGCAAAATCACGCGAATACGTGATCCCCCCCCCCCCCCATAACATCGTCGAGCTGCTTGTGCCGTCTGGTGTATTCTTGTATGATTTATGATTTTACAGGAGAATTCTTTGATAACTGAAAAATTGCCGTGCGAGCATGATTTGGTTTGGTTTGTTTGGTATTAACGTTCTTTTCAACTGCTATGGTCATTTCAGGACGGCGTTATAAGGGCCGCAAATTTTGCCTCGCAAGGGTTCTTTACCGTGCAGCTGGCAAACGACTACACGGGACCAACGGCTTTACTTCCCTTCCGAAGGAAGTGCGTGATCTCAGGATATCCCCCTGAAAAATCCTCGTCGTCCTCGGCCGGGATCGAAGCCGCGTACTCGGGCATCAGAGGCGATCACGCAACCGCTGAGCCACCGAGGCCGATCCGTACGAGCATGGAAAAAGCCAGGGGAATTCTCCATTATTTCGACTATAAAAGTGTAATAGGAATATTCATGCTATAATCATTCCGTTGCCTTCCGCATGATTAATAAGGGACAAACACAACATCCATGCCACAGCGGGATTCGAACCCGCGACCCGAGAATCACGAGAAGCACTGACGACTGCGTCCCAGCCCTCTTGGCATCGCTTTAATAATCCTATTTAAATAATGCTTTTCTTTATTTAATATTTATCTTACAGTTGACTCGCGATAATCCGACATTTGACCGTCCGATACCACGCTCGGTAGTCCGACGCCGCGTCGGATGACTGCCAATGAATATAGTCTTTGGTAATCCGACAATGTTTGATAATCCGACACCTGCTCGGTCCCGTAACTGTCGGATTATCGCGAGTCAACTGTATTTCAATCATGTACATTATGATCAATGTACACCACAATGTTTAGAATGGTACTCGCACAATTTTTAAGTTTAACCGTTCTTTTTTTTCACATAGTGTCATTTTTTTAAGAAAGAAGTTAATCCCCGCGTGGAGGGTATCGGAACATAACGGAAGCCTTGAGTTCATCTATTTTTTATCCCTCTTTATCCGCACATTTAAGCCCCATTTTTTTAAAGCAAAAAATTAATTTTCTCTATCTTCTTTCGTCTCTCATCATTTCTGATCGAGTAAATTATCCGATGTCTTGTGTTACCACTTGGAAACAAAGACCACGTGACAGCTACCCCCAAACTCCCGACTCCCACTGGGACAATTTGACCAGACTTCATAACAATGTAGGTCTTGCTTAAAGAAATCTGCATATCAAATTTCACTCCTTTATACCTACATTTTTACATACCGTATCGACAAATGAACCCCTCTAACTCTCACCCCTGTAACTCCGACCCCGGTGGGCCAATCAGAACCAAATTAAATAGTGAAGTAACACATGTCCTTAGTAAGCAACATTCAGAATTTCGGGAAGATCTGTCCGAGTGAATAATAATTATAATGTACCATGTCTCCGGATCTCCTCTTTGTCGTGCAGTAAAGCCTTACTTCAACAATCGCGAGAATAGTTATCAGCAGAATAAGGGGAATGTATCAGCTGGCAACGGGGGGGGGGGGGTGTCTGTAGTTCCCCCCTCAGTTATGAAATAATAAGCGCCATTCATAAATTTAATGATATATAATATTTGAGGCTATACAACATTTTAAACTAAGAGAACTACTTTAAACAATTACTAAAACCGATGCTGGAGTGATTGAGTGAAAGTTATGTTCTGAGTATGTTCTGACGATTTCGTTCTGAGCGAACATTTTGGAGTATTACTCGAGGTCTGGCCAGAGCATCATGTCATCACTCGGACTAGTAATGCGAAGCATCAGAAGCCAACAGAAGCATTATCGCTCTTCTGACCAATACCAAAAACGGCAGTGACCGTGGCTAATCCGTCAACATTTGTAGTACCGTAAAACTTGATACAATGGACATCAGAGGTACGAGCGGGCACTGTTAGGCTAGCACACAAAACCATCTCGACTGGTACCATCAGGAGGGCGATGAATTTTTGCAGAATATTATAACGGTTACGGGTCACCATAACGACTTGGAAACCGTCGGTTCTGTATGCTTTGGAAGCACTTCGTGTCTCTGCCGCCGAAGAAATTTCGCATGCAGCCAAAGTCTTTTTCGCTCACCAAGTCCCAGTCCTGAACGAGATTCACCCCCAATGTCAGATGATTATTCCGACACCCTGCGACGGCGGATCAAGTACAAACGATCGGGCTTCCTGTCCTGAGGGGGTTATGTTATACAGTATATGCAATTAACACATTTGTTTTTTAAATTTTCATATGCAAAATGACAAATACGAAAAATATCACATTACATTAATTTTCAGCAATGTAGCCTATATCATTTGGTTTTGAATCAATTTTTCACCTAATCACATTTTCAAAATGTTTCCCGTAAAGAAATTTGCAAAAAAATTTTCATCTACCGGTTGGGATTAATTTCTAAACAATTTTTAATAATGACTGTTCATGTGACGTATGCGAGAATATGTAGTAAAGATATCTAATAATGAATGATTTATTTGTTTATTTATTTTCTAATCTACTCTTTATTGGCATCAATCAAGAAATCATTCAAAATTGCCCCCAATGAACGAATCCAAATTAAATAAGTGGGGCTGCTATAGATTAAACAAAAGTTAGAGCGCCGCTCTCGAAGCTATTGAGATCTTTAAAGCTAGGACCGCCTCTCCAGGTCATCTCCTCAATTGCCAAACTGTATTTGATATTTATTCTGTTTTAAATTTTTTATCTGATATTTTGTAATTTATATTCTTATTCCCCTTGCTTTAGTTTTTGTATTTGTATTCTTTTTCTTTACCTTTGCTTGCATGTTAACTGATGGACAAGTCTTCTACTAGGTCCGCGTTTAACTTTTTATAAGCTTTTATTAACTTTGCTGTGTTAGTTGTTTAGGTCAAATCTTGTAATCAATATTAAACCAACTTTCCGACAAGCTAGGGAGCTGCAATTTGACACACTTATGCAGAATCGATGACAATTTATGATAAAGAAAAAAATTTTCAAATCGGTTCATTGGTTCGTGTTCTAATGGTACTAACTCATTACTACGAATTGATTGTTGGAACAATTGGACATTTCGTTATGTCGAGAGTAAATGTATCTATTGTTTATTGTTGCAAAATTAAGCTGTATTGTTGCCACTAAATAAAACATTATAAAAGCTTGGTTTGATAAAACCTTTTTCCTCTTAACTTGTTACTGTGATGTTTCCGGTTTTCTATCATGATTTTCCATTTTTTGGTTTTTTGTACTTTATTTTTATTCCCATGTCCTCCTTTGTATTACTATTGGTTTCTTTTATCCAAACGAAGTTCTATTTTTTACTATTTGTTATTTCTCCATCTAATCATGTTCTCTTTCTGTACCATATTTTCTGTATATAAAGGCTTATATCCTGTATAATGTGTATCATATGCACAGTCACGATCATATGGCGAGTCACGATCAGGACATCAGGACGATCAGGACGATCAGGACGATCAAAACGGACTAGCTCTTCAAGGTATCACTCTACTCTCTTTTCAGGTATCATTTCATTATTCTCATTTCACGGTGCGCCCTTTTCAGGGCGATATTCACCTTCTGTTACGTCTTATGTGCTGGTCCATGGCGTTGGAATTAATATTCCCGTAAACCAGTACATCAAGACGCTCATTATCCTTCTGGGTCCCTAGCGTTGGGATTAATTTCCTCGCAAACCTAGGTAAGAACATTTTTTCATATCATCAATTATTATTCTAATCATTCACGAGCGGGTCCCTGGCGTAGAATTAATTTTCTCGCAAACCTGACTTGTTCATTTTTCTTAGAGCTAGGTGCGTCCTTCTTAGGACGGCTTCTTTAGCACACACCTAGCTGCGAGGTTACTCCCCCCCCCTGGTTCTATACATTTATATATGATGGCTTCGTCCAAATTAACCAAGTTGAAGTCGGCTAAAGAGCATTTGCTAGTGGCGGATGGTAAAACTGTGTCCTGCGAAAAGGCCTACCGGGATGCCTGCTTGGATGCTAGGTTTGCTGCATTTGACCTAGTGTTCAACGAAATGTTAGAAGCCCTCCGGGATGAAATAAACGCTAAGTATAGTGCACTGGAGGAAAAAGTCGAATCCCTACACAGAAGTTTTGAGGAGAAGTTCGAAGGTATCAATAAGGAAATTAAGGACTCTCGTAGAGATGTTATTGACAAGATAAGCGAACTTAAGGAAGCCTTTGGGAAATGCTCTGGGACTCCGAAGGCAAGAAATTCCCCGGAAGATAATCCAGTTGATAACAGCAAGGTAAGTAATGTCTTAACAACTATTCCTCTTCTAATAGTATGGAGTCTATGGATATAATAGAAAATAGTGACTGTTCGACAAACGGTGGCTGTAAGAGAAGTCACTCTGACGGAGCTGATGAAGAAGTGGATGATAGTCCCTGGATTGGTGTCACTAATAAAAAATTCAGAAAAGGCACGAGGATCGATAATCTAAAGACCGTCTCCAGAGTAAACGAGGAAGTCGTCAGCGCGTCTAGAATGAGGAACCTAAAGAATGGACAAGGTCGCTCGGCTAATGAAGACCATAGAATCACGAAGAGGTATGTACCGCCGATTATCGTGCGGACTCATGGCGTCCCGTGTAAGACGATTTTAACTGAGCTCGAGAAGCATGTTCCTGTGGAAAAGATCACCATTCATACGGGCAGAGCTGAAACCGTCAAAGTTAAATGTGAAGACGAAGAAACGCACAACAGGTTAGTCTCTGGAATTAAATCTGATAATATTTTAAAAATTCAGCATCATCAACTGAAGTCGGAGAAGGTCTTGAAATACGTGATACGTAATGTGGATATTACGTATAACCTCAATGACTTCCAAGAAGACCTAAAAAGAGCCAACTACTTCCCAGAAAAATTAATTCGCTTGAGGAAAGCCAAAGGATCCATTGATATGCCGATGGTTTTGGTTCTGCTCCCGAACTCCGAACACAACCAGTCATTGAAAAACATAACACGTATTGGGCCGCTTGCAGTAACAGTGGAGGCCTTTCGAGGGAACAAGAAGCCACTACAGTGCTACAACTGCCTGCGCTTCGGACACGTATCCATGGGCTGCACGGAAGATCCTCGTTGTAATAAATGTGCTGAGGGGCACCAGTCAAGAGATTGCCCCAGGATCAAAGGACAAGACCCCCCAAAGTGCATCAGATGTGGTGGACAGCACACTTCAAGTTACACGAAATGTCCAAAATACCCCCAGGTTCAAAGGATGCCTAGTTCTAAAGTGACAGTAGGCAAATCCTATGCTGCTGCTGTGTCTACGCCGGAAGATAAAGGCCTCAACATCAACGACCTACCAGGTATGTATAAGCAATTAGGACGTATCTTTCATCTGTTTTCTAATCTAGGCAAAAGTTACCCACAGTTGAGTGGGCTCCTTACGGCTGCACAACGTTATACTGTAATCAGCAAAGGTGAACTTCGGTGCGTGATATGGAACGCTAGGGGCATTCCCCGAAAGCGTATCGAGTTTCACAATTTTCTGTTAAAGCAAGAAATCGACGTTGCTTTTCTGTGTGAAACTCATCTCAAACCAAGCCAAGACTTCAAGCTACCTGGCTATTGTGTGTACCGAAAGGATCGAATAGCTTCAAATGCTGCAAGATGTGCTTCTGGGGGCGCTGCGATCATCATTAAGAAGGGAATTCAACACCAAGAATTAGTCTCCAAGTCGTATACAGGTATGGAATCGGCCTCCATCATTATCAATGACGTCTCCTGTGGTGAAGTGATGTTCGTGGTGCTCTACAATTCACCTAAACATTATCTTGACATTAGTGAGCTTGATGAACTCTTCAGTAGTGACACTCCAGTCGTCCTAGCTGGTGACCTAAATGCCAAACACCCAAGCTGGAACTCCAGAACGCAGAATTACAATGGCATGATTCTCTATAGGTACATACAAGGTAGAGATGATATCATCGCTGCTGGACCTGTGGAGGACACCTGCTACTGCGACCACTCCCCTAGCAGTGACGTTTTGGACATCTCGCTCTTGAAGAGTTTCTTCAAACCGTACAATATCTTCACGATTGATGGCCTTTCTTCTGACCACAAGCCTGTGGCGTTGAACTTTGACATGTCGACATAAATTTCCGAGAGGAAATGATACATCATAAAGACTGGAAGCTCTACAAAGACATTCTTAAGGAATATGGCTGCCATCCCGACGTTGCTTACTGTACAGAGGACATCAATCAACGTGTTGAAGACATTACCAGATGTATTAACAGTGCCGTAGAAGCTAGTAAGTATCCATCAGAGAATAAACCTCCTCATCGAATCCAACTCACTCCTGGAATCCAACGCCTAATTTCTGAAAGAAACAGGACCCGTAGACTATGGCAACGCTATCGTGAACCTTGGCTCAAAACCAAGTATAACAGGCTAGTGCGAAGAGTCCAAGAGGATATAAAAGAGCTTCGCGACGCTAGATGGAATGAAAAACTCAAAAGCTTGTCGGCTCGCGACAATTCCATTTGGAGTATGGTCAGAGCTTTACAGAAGAGGAAGAATGATACGCTTCCTCCACTACGTACTCCACAAGGTGACTATGTGCAAACTGATCAGGACAAGGCCCAAGTCATTGCAGATTCACTGGAAATGCAGTTTGTTACTCCTACCAACGATAAGCCCGAGAGCCAAATCATGTCTCAGCGTGTGGAAGAAGGTATTGTCAACTTTGATGAAGTCCCGCAGCATTTAACGAAGTACAACATCGAGGCTGGAGAGATCGCCAACATCATAAGTAAACTGAAAAAGAAGAAGGCTCCAGGAAAAGACAAGGTGAGTAATAACGCCCTTATGAATCTCCCAAAGAATTTTATTGACTTTCTCACCAATATCATTAGCGACTGCTGGAAATTCTCTTACTTCCCCGTGGCTTGGAAGAAATCTATTGTGTTGAGTATCCCCAAGCAGGGGCAAAATCCTGCAATTCCCGCGAGCTACCGACCTATTAGCTTGCTACCCTCGATGTCCAAGGTGTTGGAGAGAACGATCCTCGTCAGATTCCAAGATCACTGTCTAGCAAATGACCTTTTTCGGGAAGAGCAGTTTGGCTTTCGTGCTGCCCACTCTTGTCCGATGCAGATATGGAGGCTCGTTGAAGACCTGAGCACCCCCCTGAACCTATCCAGGTACTGTGGGGTGGTATTTCTCGATGTCAGTAAAGCTTTTGACCAAGTGTGGCATGAGGGCCTTGTCACAAAATGATCAGAGACGGGTTCCCTGCCGATTTGATTTTAATGGTGAAATCCTTTCTTAACGGCAGATCCTATCAAGCCAAAGTTGGAGAAAATCTTTCCACACCCCGTGTTGTAAAGGCCGGTGTCCCTCAGGGTTCAGTCCTCGGGCCTGTGCTATTTAATTACTTTGTACATGATTTCCCGAAACCCGATAATTGTAATCTGTATTTTTATGCGGATGACACTGCCATTATGACATGGGCACACCAGCCGGCTCACGTTATCACTCGGCTGCAGTGCGCCTTGAAGCAGTTCGAAGACTGGTTTAACTGCTGGAAGTTGAACCTTAACGTCGGAAAGTGCAAGGCTTTGTACCTCAATAGGAAGCTCAAGCATCCCCCAGATTCTCTTGTTCTGTTCAATAAGAAACTGGACTGGGTGGACAACTACAAGTATCTGGGAGTTATCATTGACTCAAGACTCTCATGGAACCAGCATATGTCCTATGCTGTAAACAAAGCGAAGAGGGCTAAGTACAGTATCATAGCTCTCATGGGTCGCAACAGCGCCCTCAGCATTGACAACAAGCTACTTCTGTACAAATCGATTATCCGGACCATACTCCTCTATGGCATGCCTGCGTGGGCGACTATCTGTAAAACCAGATGGAGTGAACTACAGTCATTCCAGAATGTTACCCTGAGGACCATTGCCCAGCTGGACAGAAGGACGGTGAAAAACCAATCCATCCACTTGGATTTAAACATGGCCCATATCGGAAAGTTTATACAGGATCTCCTTTTGATTATGATACAGAAGATGAAGACTCACGACAATAAGCTTGTGAAAGGGATACTGAAGAACTCAATCAATATGAACTGGCATACGAAGTATCGTAAACCGAGGCACGTTCTTGACATCAATTTTGAAGATATTAGCAACGTCTCTTTCCCAGACTACTGGAAGATGTGATAATCTTCTTTCTCTTTGTATTTTTTATTTCGTTTGTTTTTTGTTTCTGACAATCGTCAATCTTATTTTCTTTTTTGTATAATATGGAAAACCGCTTGGGTTGGTTAGGCTTCTTGACTACCTCAGTGTATTTCATTTGGAGTTTATTCTGGTTGGATGAGCTTGTGAAAGCGCTGCTTTCGTCCCATCCTAACAAGTGTACACTTCACTGTTCGATTGTCGATTGTCGTATAATGTGTATCCTTGGTTGGTTGGTTTGGTTTGTTTGGTATTAACGTCCTTTCAACTGCTATGGTCATTTCAGGACGGCGTTATAGGGGCCGCAAATTTTGCCTCGCAAGGGTTCTTTAACGTGCAGCCGGCAAACGACTACACGGGACCAACGGCTTTACTTCCCTTCCGAAGGAAGTGCGTGATCTCAGGATTTCCCCTTGAAAAATCCTCGTCGTCCTCGGCCGGGATCGAACCCGCGTACTCGGGCATCAGAGGCGATCACGCAACCTGCTGAGCCACCGAGGTGTATCCTTGATAATGGCGAAACTAAGCGGAAACTCTGTTCTCCCTTTATTGTGTTGCAAAGCCTCATCAACTTCTTAAATAAAACATTCAAACGTGATCAATAAATAGGCAATATAAATAATTATGAAGTTTGATAATACGAATGCCTGCGTTGTTTGTCTTAGTACGATAAAATCTTCGATGGAGTTCTATACAAACATGAAGTCTCAAAGTTTTAAATACAAAGAGGAAGGGAAAATGGGCCGATATAATTTTTGAAAGAATACGGCTTAAGACCTAAAATTGTGTACTGTCTCAAGAGAAATAGACTCGAAGAAAAAAAATTTTGAGCTCTGGAAATGACAGGATTCCAAAAAGTAAACCAAAAAATTTGGATGACTTAAGAAACCTATGCAAAACAGAGAATTAAATATTTTTAAAAACTGCAACAAGGAATAAAATCGTATCGCAGACGCCTATAAACTCCATTAAGTACGCAAGATAAAAAAGAATTAAAATTAACATAATTAGGCCGAATAATTTATAAAAAGATGTATGCCCAAACATTTAACAATATTCTGATAGAATAATTAAGTTCTTGTACATGCACTTATTCTTATATTAGTTTATTGCTTTTCTTTCGTATTATTGGGTAGTTTGAAATATTTTCGTGAATACTTTATGCATTAACATTCATTAATAATTTATCTTAAGCAGATTCGATCACTATATAAATGATTATTAAAAGAAGCAGCATCAATAATATTAGATACCAATAATTTAGCACAAACATCCATCAATGTAGGTGTACCTGTACTGCAGTCTTTGAGATTATCTTCAATGTTTTGCGGAAAAGCTGTCTATCCATTAGCAGGCAACTTTTTCGTTATTTTTAATTAACTGTAATTTTTAATGAAACAATGTGCTTTAACGAAATGTGAGTGTACTTGAAATCTACAGGGTATTTCGGAGCACTCGTATCCAGCTTTTTTCTCGGAAGTTCGACATCTTAGAGCAATACATTGCAATGGGGAAAATTTTACATGACTAAAGACTATGTGAAGAATTTAATGGTGGTTATCCCATTTTCCGGACATGGCTGGAAATGGGCGCACCCGGGGTCCGTCAAGAAACTTTAAATTTAGCATCCGCAACTGTCTTTTAAGCTTGTTTTAATTTGTGTTTTTTTGGAGTGGTGAGCCCCTGTTTGACGTGTTTGGATTAGCGAGGGGTGAACACCTTTGGGAATTCGTTTTGTTACGTTTCTTGACTTACTCCTTGGAAGTGCTTACATGTAAATAAACAAATAAATAAATGGAAATATGGGTCGATTAGAGTGTCGTTGGATAGGGCTTGGAAAAAAAACAACTTTTGTAAGAAACGTATTTTTCCAACATCAGGAAATGAACAATGAAAACAATTTCAGGTTTGCAGTTTGCCCTGCTGACATTTCTTTGGACATGAAAACATTTTCACAAGACGTGCTTATTTCCGTTGAACATTTGGTGGGACGACACATAAGCACATTCGTCTTTGACACTCGTTATACGTGACATTATATGGGATTATATGAAAAATTCTAGGGGAGAACACTCCCGATTTTTTAAGAAAGTAAACAAAATTCGACAGAAAATCTTTGGAAATTCTTCACCTCGCAAGGGAAGCTCCAAAAGAGTGGAGCAGAGGTGAAAAATAAATGAATAACATTAATAAAACAATTAAATAAAAATAATTTTAAATTTTCAGTTTAATTTTAAAAATGGATGGCTTATTGATACTGTAAATCATAATCCACATTTGAAAGGAAAAAAATAACAGCTTTCATTATCAGTGGATCTTCATTCATCAAATTCCTAAAAAAAATGAAGAAGAATAGGTTAGCTTAATGCACAATCGCGCGACCAAGTGAAGTGAAATTATTTTTTAAGACTCCTCTCTCTCTAAACAACTGACACATAGCCTACCCCATTTTCTATTGATTACAGTAAAAGGCCAATATATTTTTTTTATAATTTTAAAATAAATAGTTCTAAAATTATTTAAGAAAAAATATGAAAATTGACCATTCCCCCCACTTTATCTCCGAAACTACTGAGCCTAAAATTTCGAAAAAAATACAGAGACAAGAATAAAAATAAATCATTGTTAACAATTTTTAGTTGAACGTTTAAATTAAAAAAAAATTCCAAAAACTGAAGATTTTGTTTTGCTTTTTAGTAATACCATATTCTATAAATAATGGTAAACAATAAAATAATTTCACTTCCTGGGTTGTGTGACGAGCCCTAGGTTGCGCCCAGAGACAAATGAACAGTTGCGCCAGGCAAATGAACAGTTGCGCCAGAATCACTTACTGTTCATTTGTCTCTGGTTGCGCCAGACAAATTAACTGAAGGCTCACCACCTGTCGGATGTGAAATCAAAACAAGGCTGGAATAGTTCGAGTGGATTCGTGGTAAGTTTCCACGATTCGAAAACTTATAGATCTGTCGTAATCCTCTTCACAAACGGCAACATTTTTTTATCGTGACTCTATACAACAGCGACAAGGATGATTGCAGTTAATGTTATTTTGTGGGATTACTCGGTGACGGTCCTGAGCTTGGTGACGCTGTTTACGCTTTACCATTATGGCCGCAGAATCCAACGCTACCTATTCTCGGTGTTCTACGCCAACTGCGTCTGCCATTCTACCAACGAAAAGCTCCGTCCGTTTAAGCAAAGGCTGTTCAGCGCTCTCGAAGACTTCGGACCACGTAACCGAGACCCTCTGCGCATCCTGGAGATTGGATCGGGACCGGGTGCCAATTTCCAGTTTTTTCCCAAGAATAGCCGCGTGGCCTGTTACGACCCTAATCCGTTCTTCCAGAAGTATCTGTTAAAGAACCACGCCAACTTTTCCGATGTCAACCTCGAGCGCTTCATCGTCACCGCTGGAGAGAAATTGGTGGGCACGGCGGACGACTCGGTCGATACAGTCATCTCCACCCTCGTCAACTGCTCAGTCAAGGATATCAGATGCGTACTCAGCGAAGTCAAACGCGTACTCGTACCGGTAAAGAAGAGTTCTATCAATCAATCAATCAATCAATCAATCAATCAATCAATCAATCAATCTATCTATCTACTTTTTATATTTGCTGTTTTTCTTTTTTTTTCTTCTCTCTACGCAGGGAGGGCGCTATTATTTTCTCGATCACGTGGCCTTCCCCAAAGGAAGCAGAATGTACTGCATACAAAAGCTGATTAAACCCTTGTGGAAAATCGTAATGGACTGCAACTTGCAAAGCAACGTGGAGAGCGAACTGCAGGTTGCCGGCTTCACTAGCGTCAATGTGGAAGCCTTCTGCGTCCAATTCTCCTTCCCCGTCAACGTCATCGTCCACCACTTCATCATGGGGTACGCCACCAAATAAAGTTTGGAGTGGCCAGAAAGTGATGTAGGTCTTTTTTTAGAAAAAGCTAATCACTATTTGTAACAGAAAAAATTTAGATGTTAATAAATTCTACGAAGACATGCTGAAAAGTAATGCCTCTAAATTTTTTATTTGAAAATATACGTGTACTTATTTGAGTGAAACAAAAAGTGATGACTTTCTATAACCTTAGTGTTCATGACTGATCATAATTGTTTTTCCACATAATCGCCCTGGCGATGAATATATTTCTCCCAACGGGTTTCTTGATTCAGTAACTGTAGAATGCTTCACTTTGACTGTGGCGAAACACAGATCACTTCTATTTGCACTGCATCGTAAGATTCCTTAAGTTTTGAGACAGATGAAACTCGGATGGAGCCAGGTTGTGACTGTATGGAGGATGATCATCATCAATGAAACCAAGACATTGAATCAGTCTTCTTGTTAGCGGACGAGCTTTGTGATGATGTAGAAGGGTCTGCTCCATATGTGGGCTTTTAAGTTTTAGTTTAAGTTTTTTAGGGTTTCACAATACCTTACAGAACTTATAGTATTGCCTTTAAACACGAATTCCCATATGTACCACACCTTGAATATCCGAAAAGACTATAAGCACGATTTTGCCTGCTCTAGGCACAGCCTTGAACCTTTTTTGGCATAGGTGATCCTTTTGCAGCGGAATTCCAATGATGATCTCTTGTTTTCAGGATCGAAATGATTACTCAGCTTTCGTCACCTGTGACACTACTTTCACGTTCGTAGCGCAGAAGCAAATGTTGGCTAATGTCCAATCTCTTCTGTTCCATGTCAGGAAGGAGCATTCGCGGTATACCTACTGTGCATAAAGTTTCCGGAATTTCAATTTTGCAATTAAAGCCTGCACATGCTCCCGTGATATGTCACAGATAATTGACAGCTGTTCCTGCATTATGCGACGATTCGCTCTAATGAGTTCATTGATACGATTCCGATGAACGCCACCAGATGCAGTACCACTTCTTCGTTTGTGACACAAGTTGAGAGTTGCACCAGGTTCATGACGAGCACGAACAGACCGACGTCGCATAGTACTGACATGGACTCATTGATCACCATAAGCAGTCTTCAATCTCCCATTCCATAAGTCGCCAGGTTTCTGACGATAATTCAGAGCTTTCTTGCGCCAGATGTACGAAACTTGTATCAGTGAAGTTGTCGAGCAGAATGGTACTCAGAACAACATGAGCAGTAACACAAAAAATACTAGGAGGCATTACAAATAAGATGCCCTCGTTTGCACGTCTGAAACCAAACCTGAATGCCCAAATTTTATAAAAGGACGTTGGTTAGGATGCAACATTTCATCATCAACATTTTGGAATTTCTTTCCTATTAAGAAAGTACTGGCAGAGATCTGAACAAATGGTAATCAGATGGTGCAATGTCAGAGCGGTAAGGACAAAAACTGACATTGTTTTTCGAACCCCCAGATAGATGCTGCAACGACAATATACACCATCCCACTCTCATGTAAGTCCATGTTCCATTTGCTTTCTCGTGATAATAAATTAACAAAATAGCCCCTATTTGTCTGCCGGTTATTTCCCTTGCTAGTCGACCGTTCCGTGTTAGTGGAGTCTGAAACATTCAAATCCTCTATTGCTGTCGATGTAGTCCTTTCTTTTCAAAGGTTTTTTGTTTAATGAACTAACTTATTAACTTCCAAGCTAACAATGTCGAAGGAGATCCGCTAACTCGGACAATAGGGACGTGCGAATTGTTTGTTTGTACTTGTCCTTTATTTCGTGTAACAGACAGACATTTGGTCGGCGCTTCGCTTGCTCCATTTTTTCTCTGGAGGGATATCTGATGTGGTTGCAGCGATACTATATCTTCCCCTTATCCCCCTTCTATTTTCATCATTTAACTCATGGCGGACATTTTGTACTTAACTGGATTCGTAGATCCAAGAAGATTGATCCAATTCAATTTAAAGACTTCGGTCTGAAGCTTTTGCACAAACTTTTCGACTGTCTACATCTTCAACAGGAGCAATTACTTCGACAAAAAATCATACTCTTCCTTGGGAGCCTCATTAACTTCAAGAGCGATAGGACAAAAATAAAGTTTGAAAAACCCTATTCTGGAGGAAGGTTCGCACTCATAGCGTGCTGAAAGCAATAAAACAATCATCACTAACAATCTCTCCACCAATAGAAGTTGCAGTAAGAAAACTTACTTATAATGATCCTATCCCATTATTACGATCTTATTAATTATTACGAGCTTCTTAATTAATAACGCTTATACTCACAAGAGAGGGTCAAGGTCTGTTGCCGCTAAAATGCGATCGAGAGTATTTATTGCTTCAATTAAATATTAAAAAATAAATATTCTATAGAATTATCGATGCCAATGGTGATTATTTCTTCAATATAATCAAATCCGTAAAAAATATGACTATAATCCGTGAATATAATCTGCGGCCAAATTTGCAAAAATTGAAACTACGTATAGCGAATTTTCCCCTGACAACCTGTTTGTATGGTTTTTTGAATTAGTATGAATTGTTGTTCAAATTACACATTTTTGTTGATTAATTAATTAGACTATTTTTTTAAAGCAAACAAAAACTTCATGCCAATTCAAAAATATTTCTTACACTATTTCCATGGCAGCCATAGTAAAACCATTCTGTAAGTTTGTTTTTGACCGCAGATTCATATTCCTATTAGTGTAAACTTGATTATTTAAGAGATAATCGCCAATGGCGCCGGTGCCCACGCAAATGGCCAGAGGGCGCCACTGAAATAAAAAAACTCACGCTTTAAACAATGGAGTTTCCTATCCTGAATTATCTTACCACAACAAGCCCTTGCTTTGGACAGACCAGTCATTTAATCCCCTGTTCTGTGTACACGCACAAAATTTCGTTGTTGTAGTTTTTAATGTTCTTGATGCATTAACCATAGTCTTGATCATATTCTAGCGACAACAGATCGTGACCCTCCCTTGTTAGTGATATGTTCTTAAATTTCAAACAAATTCAAGGATGGGCCTGATAAAAATGTTCATTTTAGTTTAATTAATTTTAATCATTCATGTTCATCATAATTCAAGCAAACACTCATGCGTTGCAAGAGGACGGAGAGATTCACAGAAACAAGTGAAATAGGCAATAAAAACTGGATAGAATAGGATGAAGAATGGTTTTACAATAGATAATAGATCGTAGATTGCATTTTACTAATTTCGCTTTTATTCCTACTCAGTATCTGTGTTTGCTTTCTATTATGTTTTGTAAAACCACTCTTCATCATGTACTCAACCATTCGATGAAAGAACCAAAAGAAAAACAACATAAAAAAATGATAATAAATATCCGAACCTCAACATAATGGAACGCATTTTTATTTTCCAACATTTTATATACGCATATTATCTATTTTACACATTTTAAATGCAAATTTTTTTATATATGAAAATAAAAATAATTTACATAATCAAATTTTCGCAATAATGACTTCAATTCGTTTAAGAAACAGCTAATACCAATACCGATGACGCAATGTTGGAGCATCAGCCTTTTCAATCTACAATAGGTATTCCCTTCTTTTATTTATTTATTTTTTTCATCTCGTTGCTTGCTATGTCAAAACAAAGTAGGTTATTAGTGACGCCTGCGATAAGCATTTGAGAAGGAAAAAAAAACTGAGAATAGAAATCGCAAACGGAGTTTTGTTGCCCATGGCAGCCATCCAACGAGCTTGTTAATGAGCAGGGACTGGCGCATCTAAAGAGGCGTTTTCTCTCTTTTTTGTGCCTCATGGCCTCAGTTTTCAGGGAGTGTTAAACACAATTAACCGATCTTAAGTGATTAGCAATGCCCTATCGTATGATTACAGCTAATTAAAGAATTCAGACAGCATTACAAGAAAATGGTACTGACCCTCCTTTTCATTTCTATCTTTTCGAGATATTTAAAAAACGCCTGGTGCTTCTTCCAGAAGAAGAGATCACTAATGTCCATTGAAAACAACCAAACCCCATAATCACTTTCCATTGTCTTAAGGATGTTTATCAGAAAGGCCATCCTGTTCATTAAGGTGCTGGCTTGCTCGCTATACAATTCCTATCCTCTACGCATAACCATGTCCAGTTAATTATTCTTAACCAAAAGGCTACGAAAGAAGGGCAAACGAATGGCTTCCGGTAAAGCAACATGCTTATTTCGAGAAGCATTCAAAGAAACTTTTTTAACCTTATAATGAATGCAGATTGTTCATAAGACGTTGTGTGTGGATTAAAGGAATCTTGATATTGTATGCTAGAAAATTTATTTTTCGATACCTTATTCCGAATGACCTTACCCCTCTGGCTGAAATATGAATGAGATTAATTCATATCTGGCTACAGGAAAAAAAATCCGACTTTTTATGCTGTCCTTCACGATCTGTAATCTACTTTTTTTTTCAATTATCAAATGGAATTCATTGTTGGCCCAGTAAAATGATCAAGGCTGAAATATATACGTGTTTCCTTTAATTTGAAATTAATTTTCTTATTATACTGATGAATGTGCGTCCAAAATTATATAAGCCGATGGGATTTACTTTTTCCTTAATAAAAACTAATTAGGTCACCGTAATTTGTTAACACTCACAGTGGTAGAGAAGATTTTTAAAGACATGAATGCAATTCATTGACGCCCCAATGAATAATATAAAGCGCTTAGGTCTCCGAGTTTGATGTGCTTATCTCCATTTATTACGAATGAGATAACTAAAAGAATTTATGCATTAAGATAAGAAGTGCGAAATGCTTACAAAACAACTGAGAGACAACATTTATTTTATCCTGGCTATTAAATCATAAAGAGATTGAAACCATTATTCTAATGAGCTTACTACGTCTTGCTTGATTCGGTGCCACCATTGCAAGAGTTGTAGACAAGTGAAACTGACGACTTGCTATTTTTCTCTTACTATAAAGAGGTTGTTTAGCGATATGGAAGTGATTTGAATTTGAAATTAAGCGACTGAATCTTTCCTAAGTGTTTTCTCGTATTTCATGCTATTTAGCAAATTCAGGTCAAAAGAATTTTAAATCGTCCGTCATTCTCTCTACTCGATGTTTGGTGGGCAACTTGGTTAACATAGTTGGAGAATGGCATAAAATTATTTTTGGAGACAAATTTTCATCAGCATAATAAGATTTAAAAACGTTGAGAATATACAAACAATTGGAAAATTATAATAGGATAATCCTCAATAAAAAGGAAAGAATAAGGGGAAAAAATTTCCGGTGATATTGTTATTTTGATCGCTGAATTGTCAATCTTTTTTTTTTTTTTTTGCAAATGTTCCAAACAATGGTAACAGTTGATGATGAACAGAATTTTAAGTTGCATTTAGATGGTGGCAAAATAATCAATTTGTAAGAAGAAATATTTTCAAGTTATAGCAATGATGACCTCTTCCAGTGCCTCCTTTGTCATCCGGACATTTGTTAAAAAAATTGGACAATTCAAAGCCCTGACAATTTAAAGAGCAGACAACGCAAAATCATTTTTCCTATAGTGAATTTTTAAAAAGCGTTTAATGACTTAAGTTTATTAAACAATCACTTAATCACTTAAAATTTATGCTTGTCAAATCTTCCTTATATCGCATTTCCTAGACGCTTTTACAGGTGGTATTGTTTCACAACTTCGGAAAGGGCATTTTAGAAAACTTGATGGGTATGCTTTAAGATGTCTAATCAATATAAATATACAGGGTGACCCAAACTTATCCAGCATAATTGTTTAGGAACATTATGTATGGTTCAAATGGAACAAAAAATGTCCTATAAACATTACATCTAGTTTCGATCGTGTGTGAGATATCGACGTTTGTCTATTTTCTTGTAGAGTTGTTAAAGCAAATAAATAAAACACTTGAGAGTGCAGATAACTTTTATTCTGCATACTGACAGAATATCACATTGAACTACAAAACAAAACTAAAATGATACAAGGAATAAGAATAAGAAGAAAGTAACAAATGCCCCCAGCTCCAATGCACTGGTTACATCTTCGGACAACTGAGCTGGTCATTAAACTACCTTTCACACATGTTACAAGTACGACGATTCCTCTTCCTGTTTGGCATATGCAAAACAAGAAGAGTACATTTAAGAATAAATAGGCAAACCTACGTTTTTTCCGGGAAAAGACTAAATAAAAGAAATCTCACTCACGATCGAAACTTGATGTAATGTTTATAGGACATTTTTTGTTTCATTTGAATCATACAGTGTTCCTAAACAATTCTACTGGATAAGTTTGGGCCACCCTTTTTGCTATATTCTGTACAGATTTATTGATTAGCTATTATCTATTTTGAATTTTGAGTCCTATGAAGACCAAATTATATCTCTTACAATAATGGGACTCGCTGATGAAGTTGACATAGTTAACGAAATGGTTATACGAGTGATTAAAAATTTCTATTGTGGAAAATTAGTTTCGTTTGTCTGTTTTATTTCTTGTCTTAATAACCTACTCTCCACGGTTTCTGTTCTATTTTGTTATTGCCAATGAATTTTAAGTGCTCAGAATTTTGCACCACTTTGTATATCTGGCGAGCAAATAAATAAAATAAAGTGGGCTTGGTCTTCTGTTCTCCACTTGAGAGCTTCTTTTACAAATATAGCTAAATAGATTTCGGTGTCATTTTTTAAATGATTAATTCTGCAGCTTTAACCAGATAATAAATGGTTATATTTTCTAAAAAGCGTTCACAATAAATAAAGACGGCAAACAACGTTACGTCATCAAAGCCTCTCATTCTCGTAGAAACGTTCCGAATTAAATCCTTCAGGGGCTCATCTTTCTGATGCGACAGGGTTTTGCTATTGACACATACAAGAGCATTGCACTTTCATAAGTAATCTCTATTTAAAGGAATAATCAATTCGGAAGAACTTGTAGGAAAATTTTGAAGGAAATACAGTTGGAGTCCAAAATAACGGGGGATCCAACTTATCAGCCTGCGTTATATCGGCTCCATAACATTTCTCGTCAAAAGAAAATAGCTGAAGCCATTCTATCTGCAATTCTATCTACTTCAGCCTGCAATTTCAATCATCATCATAATCGTCATCACCAAATTTTAGCTGGACAAGAGAAAAGAGGAGTGAACCCAAATGTTGAAAATTGACTTAAATCCACAAAACTTTATTTCATAACTATTTTAGAAATTTCTCTTGGAGCTACGGAATTGCAAATATTAAAAAAAAATAGCTTTAAGTATCAAATTGCAAATATTAAACAATAAAAGTTTTAAAGCTTGTATGAAGCAAAATGAAAGACATTATTTTAAGTACTTGGTTTACGTCAAATCCACGCGTTCCTGACTGTACACGAATTGGATAGCTCTAATCGGCGTATTTCCTTAAAACTGAGCCAATGAAATATCTTAATGTTATTTAATAAAATTTGGATTAAACTTTTTAAAAGAGGAAGGAAACCCAATGGGAAAGATCGAATGTCATATCCATGCTGCATATAATGACTACAATTTCAAAATTTGGCAAAAATTTTCATTTTATCCGACCTTACCTGGCACTGACTGTGGAGGAAAGTGGCGATTCCCTGACGAACCCGGTTCGTCACTCCCCGGATGGTACCACTTTTGCTCCGAATGGCGGCCTGAGGGACCATTAAGTTGCGACAACCGGCGAAGACGGGGGTCTCGTCGATGCACGTAGGCTCGTGCTCTTTGAGGTGAAAATGCCAGCAACACTCGTCCCTCGACTCATCCCTCTCCTCGATGCACAATTTGCTCGACGTTATCTGCCGGTTGATGTAGCTCTTGTAGCCTGGGCGTTGGGGGAGACGATTCGGCTGCGACGACGCCAGCTCCTTCGGCACAATCGCCTCGGTCCCTGTAGGCGAGAGGAGTTCCTGTTGGCACAGTTCGCTCGTGTGACTCTCGTACAGGACCTTGCCGTTGAGGGACGAGGACGAGAGAAATTGGCGGCACTTGATGGGCAGCGGACGAAGCCGAGGTCGGAGGTCGACGTCGAACATTTGCATCAGCTCAGCTCGGAGGTCAGGAGCCGCCAGCCCGCCCGAACACCCGGAGACCACAGCTCCTCCGCCGCCGAGCTCCCCTTGCTCGGGCGCACGTTCGAAGCTGCTCATATTTTGTCGGCAAATGAATGAACGGTTCGAATGAAATGCCCATCAAACCATGTATTTCTCTCTCTCACGCTCACTCTCCTCAGTGGGGGGCGTAACACCACCGGAGGGGATTAATGGTTAGTACTCTTTCGTCACTCTCTGAGCAGGAAGTTACTTCAGTCCCGTCGAAAACTTCCACTCTTCTCCTTTTCAGACTTTCCTCTCACGCACCGTTGCTTCTGCTTATTAAATCGTTCAATGCTCTCTAGATTTCTTGGTCAAGGTGATCGGAACGGTGTTTGCTATGTAGGACAAACTTTGCCTTCATTATCCCTCCCCACCCCCTCACCTCACCTAACCGTCTACGATCACTCTCTCTCTCTCTCTCTCTCTCTCTCTCTCTGTCTGTCTGTCTGGCCCACGTTGCCAAATCGGGCTACCTTAAATAACAAAACGCTACTACGATTTATGTTGGATCTATTTATAAACATTTGGGGAGGGGGGGATACAAATTTTAAAAAATCCAAGCAGTTTTCGCGCCCATTCATAATCGAGTAAGTATACATCAAAAATATATAGATACAGAGCCTTCTTGATACATTCATTAATTATTAAAATACGATAGACTGAGATAGAGAAAATTAGAGGAAAATATATCTTCTTGCCAAAAATACAAATATATTTCAAATGCCGAAAACAATCCTTTCCAACAATTCAAATTTAAAATCCTTTTAGTTTTAAAATTTGAAAAACAAAACTCAACACAAAAAGGAATATAAAGAATCAAAAATTGAAAAACTTTAAGATTAAATTACCACCACCCCTCCCTTCCCTGTGATACAATAATGTAACTGAGCCAACATGAAATAAAAATTATTTTTTATGTTCCTTTTTGTGTTGGTTTTTTTCAAACTTTCAAATTAAAAGAATTTTAAATTTGAATGGGGAAGTTGCATGGAATTTTTTTTACAAATTAAAGCACTGTTTCATACAGATTGTGTTATGCTGAAAACGAAATCGTTGTTAAATTTATTAGAAATATTAAAGAAACCTATTAAAATTATCGCTAAAAACGTGAAACCACGCCTCCCAATGAAAACGATATCTGACGTCACTTTCCATCAAACGCAATGATTTTATGTGTACGTGAAGCTCGATCTGATGATTAAGCATTGTTGGCTGTCAGCTTTAACCATTGTCGATGATAGTAAGGAGCAGGCAAGTGACATCATATTACTCACAGGCTATGACGTGCCGTTTTCTTATGGTGTCAACTTTAACATTTTTTAAAAAATAACTATAAATTTTTTTCAAAAACGAATTACTATTCATTGATATTGATAACGAATACTATAGAAAACAATTATTTAAAATTTTCATGCAACTTTCCCATTGTTGGAGAGGATGGTTTTCATTTAATGAACATTTTGCCCAACGTTATTTATAAATTTGTAAATGTAAATATATTTCATTGTACATCTGTCAAAGTTTTTTCAATTCTCTTTCTTAAGCAATCGACATTACAAAGGCATTACAGTGAATAAACATTTTTAATTTTGTTTTAATTTTCCTTAAATCTCAGAAATAAGTCCAAATAGTTCAATTTAACTGACTTCAAATACAAAGTACTAAGCAATAAAGTCTTCCGTTCATCTCTGGAAGAACAGCAAACGAATTATCTACTCACTATCAACACGCAGATCAATGTTAAACGAGAAACGAGATTCAACGATAGGTTTTGATATATCGGTAAATCATATATTTCGATTACTTAGATTACTTATCCACACTGATACATCATTTTTACTTCATTGATCAATTTGAAAAATAAGGCAAATTGATAAACTCTAAATTCTTGTCTTATTAGCCAGTTATTGTTTTATTTTACTTGATTTCTCATCTATTTTTATTGGGTTTTTTTCCCTCCTGATTGGACATATTGCATTGTTTTCACTACGTACCCTGTATTCCGCTGATTGATAGCTACAAGGTAGCCGAAATGCGCTTACGGGACAATAAATTTTTGTGGACAAGAGGTCTCTTTCTTCTTATTATAGTTGTCATAAAAATGCATCAAGACAGAGTTTAAGATACCCTCTAGCAGTGTGTTAATTTCATTTTATTCTGCTATTTGCCGTTTCGGACGTACAGATGAATAGTTTTATTTCAAAATTTCAACATATCTTCTCAAATTTCAGAGCTTTTAAGTCGATTTCAGAGAAAAAAAAATTGAGTTGGGGAAACGAATACATAGGTCACCACTCTTAGAGAGGGGTCAGCCAATAATGAGTTCAGGGACAGCGGCGAAGATTCGAATCTTACTAAGCTTTTGACTTTAAGTAACGTGGTCAGATGTCCCTATTTTGCCGGGACAGTTCCGATTTTTCGCCCTTTGTTCAGAATGTTTTGGCAAGTAAATCGGGTTGCTTATTTTTTCTGATTTTTAGTTTTCTGTTCCAATTTGTCCCGATTTATTTAAAATGTCTTCGTACATGTTATACTAGTTGTACATTTTTATCAATTAATGTTCGCCGATTTATGTTTTAGCAGAAATTCTCGCGCTGATTTCAAATAACAGATTCGGAGGTTAGGATTCTGCCAAATCGATTACCTTTTCAGGGTGTACTAAATACACCCAATATATGTATTAAAACCCTCACGTATTTGACATATAAATCCAACATAATGGTAGGTATTAAAATATTGAATAACTTTCCATGTTTGAGTATTATAAAATGGAAGGTTTGTTTGGTATTAACGTCCTTTTCAACTGCCATGGTCATTTCAGGACGGCGTTATAGGGGCCGCAAATTTTGCCTCGCAAGGGTTCTTTAACGTGCAGCCGGCAAACAACTACACGGGACCAACGGCTTGGCTTTACTTCCCTTTCGAAGGAAGTGCGTGATCTCAGGATTTCCCCCATGAAAAAATCCTCGTCGTCCTCGGCCGGGGTCGAACCCGCGTCCTCGGGCATCAGAGGCGATTATGCAACCACAGAGACACCGAGGCCGGTTAAAATGGAAGGCAAAGAAAAATGTAACGGTTATTTTAGGAGTTTGGAAATAAATTTTTATTATATGGAGGAGAGTGACCAAAAGCGGGCCCCCTCCTTTGCTACTCTGTATGATGCTGCAGCATAGCAGTGAAATATTTAAGTAGTAGTTCTTACGACTGCCTACTGGAAGACCAGCGCCTAAACTCTTTTACTCAATCTGTTGTTTTTTCAATGGCGACATATTGTTTTTGTGTTTTTCGAAACTTTTATGGTCTTCAGTTTCACGTGTTTTGTGTCAGGATTTTGAAGGTAAGTGATTTCATTGTTATACCTACTTATTCGTTATTATAATAACTATCTGTTTATTATAGTTAGTGTAAGTTTGAAATAATTACTTTTCGTAGTTAACGAAAAATATTAATTCAAAAATACATGAGTTGGTCCTAACCCGGGCCCCCACGCTGTTCCTAAAGCAAGCACCATACTTGGAATTCTAAACTTTTTCTCAACTTCTTGGAATTCTGTTGTAGGATCCAAGGTTTACACTATAAAAAGTTTCTAAGGAAAAGTAAGCGTTTTTTTATTTTTTTTAAATTTAAAATGCCTTTGGTATAATTGAACACTTGATATTTCATTGAAAAATTATGAATTTGCTATTAATGATTGTTTTTATAGAAATAATTAGTTTTCTTTCATTAAATATTTATTTAGGGGGCCCGGTTTAAGGGGCTCGGTTTTGAAGCACTTTTTTTGAAATGATAAAAGAGAAATGTTTTGGAAAAATTTCTTTTTTAAAAATAATGATTTCGTTTATGGTGTTTTTAATAGCGCAAACTATAAAGTAACTTAATTAGGTACGTGTTCCAATTTTTTTCAATGTTTTTTACTTCGCAGTTTTGCCTGTACATGTCAAAAACAAAATGGGAGCCCGCTTTTGGTCATTTCCCTCTATTAATTAGTATATTTTTCAAATTCACATATAGAATATGTTGCTCCCCTCCCCTATGGTTTGCGAATTAAGTTAGATCTGGCTACGTTGCTTAAGTTTAGATAAATGACGGATGTAGAGGCGAAAAACAGACGAGACATTGGTAAAAACCTTGTAAAGAAGCTGACCTTTTGGATAGAGACTGTCTTTTGCCAAAGCAAAATAATTTATCCTTATCTGCTATTTGCTTTGAGAAAGGATAGTCTCTATTTGAAACGTCAGCTTTTTTTTTACAGGATTTCACCACTCTGTGTCCAATTTAAGTTTAGATAAAAATATTAATTAAATAAGTAGCCGTCTTAGGCAATAGTAAGCTTTTACAATAAATAAGTTTCTTATACTTAGCAATACACGATTTCAAAATGAAAATCTTAATTTTTAATTTCAAGTATTATGGCATATAAATCGCAATTTACTATATCTAACGTTGAGGAAACTCTTAAAAGATTATTTTTCTCTCCAACTTGTAAAGCCTTTTTCAATTGATAATTCATAAGAAAAGTTCAAGCTTTTCTGCTGATTTAATAAAAGATAATCAACAAAAAATTTCTCTACGTCAATGCTTTTCGAGTTAATTAAATCTGCACTTGAATGGTAAGAAATCCCTTCGGACGTTGAGCTCACTCGAGAAGTTCCTTCGCCGCCATCTCATCACCCTTTTAAACCAAATAATAAATAACGATAATAATATTTTAGGGGTTGAAGGTTGACTGAGGACGGCCGTCTATAGTGTCAGACTGCGTTTTATGTGTTTAGCATTCGGAATGGAATTGTGTGAACGGACGAGCCGAGAAACTAGATCGGGTAGATAGAAAGGAGGAGGAAGCCCAACAGGTGGTGACCCACTTGAATGGGAGTGGATTATCGCACGCGAATCTCGCGCTTCCCTCCTCCGAGAAATCCATCTCCACTTTGCTTGTCATTATTTTTATCTTCATTATTATTTAGAGCTCGTGCGTGGGATTAAACTATTCCTCCGGGGCGACTCCACCCTGCGGATGAAATGTCAAAAGTTTGTTGACGGCAAGTGAGCACAGTTTACAATTCCCGAGTTCATAACTGTGTTCATCAAACTTTACAAAACCGTGTTCATTAATTATACAAAATATAAAATTCTTTTATGGTTCATTTGAGAGCTCGTTATTCATTTCCTGATGACTAGAGAATTCCTACACGACTATTTTTTTGTTACCGTAGATTTTTCTCGAGATAAGACTAATCCATGTTATCGTAAGTTAAATCTGTGAATTTAATTCTTTTTATAGAACTAATATATCGTAAAAACGAACTCTAACTCATGCCGAAATGTTTTTCCTTTAAAATTACAAGGGGAATATTTTTAAAAATATTAATTTCACGAACAAAACACAAAAGACGTCACAAAATCAATCTTATTTTTAAAGTTGCATTTCAAAGTCCGTAAAGTTTTTCTAACAAACTTTACTAGCTATTAAAGGAAGAACTTTTAATTACGCAGGTCTACGATGGTTTTATTGTCAAGAAACTTTTCAGTGATTTTTACTGATTTCAAAGTAAGGTTTGTTCGCAAAATGGCATGCTCACTTTAGTTTTATTATAATGGACAGTATTATAGTCGTTACCAACTAACCTTAGAAGTTCCTTAGAGTCCAATTACTCCAATCCGGTAGATAATACACACGGCATTTGTGCAGTGAATAAATAAATTGAAATGATGGAATGGTATATTTGCACAGGCCTCCCGCTTTGTCATAAAAAGAAAAAAGAAAATGAAAAAAAAAAAATTGTGGAGGGAGGTCTTAAGGGGGAATTTATAAAAAAATTTTGTATCTCAAAATTGGCTCATCAGAGTCAAACAATTCATTTACAAAAATTATTACCGGCCTTGGTGGCTCAGTGGTTGCGGGATCGCATATGATCCTAATATGATCATAGTAGTTGAAAAGGCACCAAACCAACCAAACCAACAAAAATTATTCGTCTCAATGAGAGTTCGTAAAACTGGTATGAAAGCTTTAGTTATTTCTTCATTTTTAGAAAAAAAATTATTATTTTTAAAAAGGCTTCCAATTTTCATAAAAAAAAATACGTCAATGCATAATTTAAGGAACCCTCTAACCACGTGTTAATTTTTTAATGTAAGTTTCAACCAATCGTCATAAATAATACGTCAAGGCACAAGGTATCTTCTAACAGTGAATTAAATTCATTTGGTTCTGCTCTTTGCCATTTCAGAAGCACAAAATTGATCTTACGCGTACGTACACTCCAGCCACCCTAAGAAGAGCAGTCAATGTTAATTGAGGTTAATTAAATTGCATTGACTGAGTGTACGTAGAATGGCTGGAGTCTATATATATGCAGAAGTACAGATGGATTTCTTTTTTTCAAAATTTCAACATTTCTTCTCGAATCATGAATTGGGGAAACGATTCTTAGTAAATGGTCGGTCAAAAAATAGTTCTCTAGTTTATTTATTATTGTTTATTTATTAAAAATCTTATTTTTTGCAGTTATGAAAATTCCTTGCGTGATGGATAAATATTGAATAATTTTTAAAAACAGCATACCGAATTATATTAAATGATCTATTAAAATAAAAAAAAAAAAGTTCCAAAACTTAAACTTTGCAGATCAGTGTTAATTCTGGTCGCATGAAAAGTGAACTTTTTTTTTCCTCAATTGCTATAAATTTCCTTCTGTCTAGACAAACAAGAGAAAAGGAATACCTATTACCACAATAAACATTTGCAATTACATTAAATCCCGCATCAAGGCACAGATTGAAAAGATAATTTTTTTACTGTTTTACTAACGTACAAAAAAAATCATATTATATAATGATATTTTTTATGGGCCTATTCCTGTGTCTCCAGTTCCAAACCCTCCACGAATATTTTCCAGACAACCTATATACGAAGTTTCCTTCTCTCTTAATGAATGGCTTCTTCTTCTGCGTTGCTTTGAAAGCAATGTGGGAAAGAAGATTAAGGAAAAGAACTTTTCAAAAATTAAAACACTTTTCCCCTCGAAGCGCAGTCATCAAAAATGAAAGATCAAGACTTGGGCCATTGAGCCCACACGAACTTTTATACACCCTTTCCTAATGTATTTTAAGAAATCAGATAAGAGGGCAAACTGGGAAATACGCTCAAGCAGATTCGATATGCAAAATCAGGAAGAAAATTTAGAGCATAACAAGAAAAAGCGAAAATATTTTTTTCCTATTAGAATTTAAAAGGGGAGTTAGTTGCGATCAAAATGACGATTTGCTTCGGCTATGATGATTCCATTCGCCCGCCTAAAGCTTCGTGTTTTGTGGCGGACAGTGCGGAAATCCAAGGGGAAAAGAACCAGTCATTACCCACTTTGATTAAGTGGTTTTTATTCACTTCAAATGCCACTCGAATCTTTAAAATGTTGATTGCTATTTGAAGACATTTCTCTTTTCACACTCGAATGCATTTCTATTTATTTATTTGTATGCGGAACCATTTAGTTTTTAGCGTTCTTTTACGAAAACAGGGAAAACAGCCATTAAGCAAGGTTTTTTTTTCCTGATTTAAATAGTACACAGACGATTATTAACCGTTGTAGAAGTTAAATTCAAATGTTTCAAAAGTGGTGATCAAAAATTTACGGATGGAATTTCCGAAGGGTATGCTATGAAAGGATTCGCAGAGGACAGTATAAAGTTGCTTGGGCGTCCAAGCATAGCAGTTTGAATACCTTCTGGAACACTTGACAGAAAACCAGTAATACTTACCACGCATTACAGTATTTTCCCCTTTCTTTTTGCTAAATTAGCATCTTAGTAACTTCAATGGTCAGTAGAGTAACTTCAAACATAAAATTAGCGCTATCTTGTAAAAGGTTTCTTTGCGGACCCATAAAAGACTTTTTTTTGTTAATTACTCCCTAAACTTTTTGATCATCACTCTTGAACACTATGTATGTAATTCTCCCCTATACCTACTGGGGCGCTCAGTGGAACGAACTTATTTAACAGACATCGCAAATCGGCTCTATAAATGATACTCCCAATCCTATTTACTTAGACTAGCTACAGTATTCATTATTTTACACACGTTGTTTTGTATAGCGTATACAGTTATAATTTTATAACGTCCATTTTACAATACAATGGTTTATTAATGTTTAGATATATAATCGATTTTCATCCTTTCGGACATCATCATAAGACAATACTATATTTTATATATTAATAAAACTACAATGTATAAATAAGATAAATACTAATAATACTATAACCAAATAATAACAACAATATAACCAAAAAACAATGAATAGAAGAAGTATTGTTCAAAATTTAAAAAGAATACCATTGTAAAGCATTTAAACATTTCAACTGGAAATACTGATGATGTCCGAAAGGATGAAAATCGATTATATATCTAAACATTAATAAACCATTGTATTGTAAAATGGACGTTATAAAATTATAACTGTAGCTACAGTATGTTCGTAGAGAGCGGTAGGGGGGTTTTAGAGCAATTTAAAGGCGTCACTGTTTACAATGTTGATTATTGATGTTGTGTATGTGTTTTTGTAGTTGAGGAGTGAAAAATCAGACACAATAAATGCAAAATAAGAAATCGCAAAACAAAGCGTTTCTTAAACGCAGACAATGTCTTATGTCACTATCGTGATATTATTGATGTGTCTAAGCCAGGAGAAAATTCAAAAACAAACCGAGATGAATAGAAACAGATTTTACAGAATTTTGATATCTTCTGTCAATTTACTATTTTTGAATAAACAATCACAAAAATTCTATTATCCTGTTTTATTAAAACGGACATTAACCCTCGTTAGAAATAAAAGTTAAGAAGAGTCTTCGTGGAAAAGACAGAACATTATGTGCAAGTACAGCAGTATACGAAAGAGTGTTGCTGGCGTGAGTGAAACTCCTGTATGTCATGAGAAGCGTTTAGACACGTCTGGGTAGACTGGGATGAAAAGTCTGAATAGATTATGGCTGGTCCAAAGAGATAGGATCGTAAGTCGAATGATAATATAGACGAGATACGTGCAATAAAGAAAAATTTAGTGGATTGTAGTCCATAAGTCTACTTTGAGATCGTCTGGGCATGTGGAACGAATGAGCGATTAAAAGTTAACCAAAACATTCTCCCTCACAGGAGAGGGATACAAAAAAAATGATGTACATGAGGATGTATAAATTGAATTTGAATAAAAATTTGGCAAAATGTGTGCACGAAACTGGAAATCCACTCATTTGGGTGGTTTTCGGTGGAAATCAGGAAAGTTTGGCCAAAAGTGGGCACGAAACTGGAAATCCGCAATCTTGTATAAAGAAAAGAATGGAGGTGGATGAAGCAAAAATTGTTAAGGAAACATATGACTTCATTTGAATGCTACTAGCCTCTCAGAAGGATTATGGCGTCGCATTGTTATTGTTATCACATTTTTAAATCAAAGCTACTGCTCAGATTTGATCATATAGAAACTCGGTTAATGACTCAATTCAAATTTTCGATGCCCACGTTTATGTAACTCTCTTATTTTTTTTTTTTAATAACGTGCGCATATACAACCTGTTTAGAAAGTATGATAAGATACTGATGAGCCATTTCTACTCGTAATGAACAAACTTCTGGAAAAACTTAGGAACTAGTATAATGTAATTTTAATTAAAAGCTCGCCTTTTCTAAATTAATAAGCTTCCAGTGCTTTTCAAACTCTAATTTAAAGACATCACTCTTGGCTATATCTTATTCATAATTTTGGGATTTTATACGTGCATATTATAGTAGAAAATTCAAATGTAAATTGATTATGAATCCGTCAAATAATTTTTGCCATTAAAAATATTTAAAAAAATTTCTTTAACATGCTTACGAAAAAATGTATTGCCTGTTTTTTCATGCCTTGCGTTTTCATTAAGGAGATATAGGTGAATTTTATTCAATAAAAATCTGTAGAAGTTTCTAAATAGACGACAAGGTTAGCAACTGTAAAGTAGATATTAACATTTAGAAAATGCTAATGAATTATAATTTTAATATAAATTACGTCATTGATTAGGTTAGATTACCCCAATGAATTTTCGTTTTCATTTACTTTGCTAATTTTTATAAAATTATTCTTGCGAGAATCTTCCAAGTTGTGTGTCCTCAGAGGCGCGCTAGATACAGAGTGAAAGTACAACGCAAGATCTCTTATAAAAGAAGGGTGAAACGCGATAGTCACATGATGTTGCATTTTTCTTTCTTTTCTTCTCCGAAGCCCATAATTCTCTCTCGTGAAACGAACAAAAAAGAAAAAGAAACGTGTGGCGTCGATTCCCTATAGAAAGTGAAGTGAAGGTTTGTTCGTATACAGGCTTTCTTTTGTTTTTCTATTCGACTTTTCTCTCATCCGAGGTGAAATTAAACCGATTTTTCACGCTTTTACAAACAAGACTGGAAGGCCTGGGATGAGAAAAAATTATTAAGCCGAACGAACGAATCGCTATCGACGCGAATCAAAAATTGCGCCCTACTTAGCCAACGTTGCAGCCTGTAGAGTTTTTATAAAATAAATTTCATTTTATTGACTCCTTCACTCCAGCCTCCATTCCTTATTTCATTCAGAATATTGTCTAATTCGAAAAAATGCCTGCCACACATTTTGAAAAATGCAAAAGAACCAGGACTCTATGGAAAAAAATAAATAAAATCAGGATTCTTTGTAAATCGAAGAAATCAGGTGCTAGAAAGTGAGGTTTACTTTAATGGTCTATTTCCTTATAGTTCTAGTTAACAGGGAAAAAAATCTGAATTTGAAGTGCTCAAGTTTGCTGTTTCACTTTCTTCTGTATTAGAAGTGTTGGTTAAGATACTGCTGTTTCATACTTACACACAATAAAAACAAACTCAGTTTTTCATAGAAAATCTCCTCGTTACAACAAAGCTCAGCTATTAACGCCGAGAAATTGAAAAGTCACCTCCTAGCAATTTCATAAAAAGCACATATTAATAAACCATTCCTATCTTCTGTATTAATTCGTAGAACGCTTTGATCTCTTCTATGGTGTTTAATTTTGCATTTTCTCTTTCTAAAGACTTCATAGTGAATTCAGAAGCCGAATCTCATGTTTTGTTAAGATACAGCCCTTATTCAAGTCACCTATACTGATATCTTAACAGAGTAAATTAATTAAAAATTATGACCAAAAACACGCCCAGAACATATTCATTTTTTTTCCGAACAAATTCTACAACAGACAATAAATAAGCCTTTATCAGTTGAAATGCTTCTGAGAGTGAAAGCAACTGCTGGGTCTACCTGATCAAAGATAAACGTGAGAAACAGGTAAAATTTACCATTTTCTCTCAAGGAGTGCAATTAAATTTTTATTTCGAGGGACCATTCATCTTGACCGATGACACAATGGCGTTAACGAGAGAAACGGAGCTCAAATGATAGCAATCTAATTAATCTTGGTGGCAAAGATAAGAAAAGGTTTTCCTCTTATAAATTCAGTTCACTGCAAATGAAACATCTGGTTTAGTTTGAAGCATTAGTACCTTAATGTTTGTCAAATAGTTCCACGATTTTTTTTTTATTTAAATAAATAATTTTCTTTTTCCTGCTGTTACTAAAACACAAACAAAAGAATTCGACCATGCAACTTCGTACATTGAAGGCTAACATCGAAGCCTCCCAAACGCGAAAAAGCCGTTATTACCTTTTGTTGTTATTGTTTTAGAAAGAAACTTCGAACAAGTCCGAAAGCCAATTTCCAGAGCTGGACCCAAGAGAGGGTACAAGGGTCTCAAATGCAAGGAAGGGAAAATAGTCTTAATATTCTTGTGAAAATATTAATAATTGGGTGAAGGAATGTCTTAACTATGTACACGTGTTTAGGATTGTGGCTTTCTGTAAGGTTTTGTGTAAGTGTGGGTTTATATTCGAACTTGATAGGTTTTGTGTAATGAATGTGAAATAACCCCAGCGTTAGAAAGAACGATAGAACAATTAACGATGCGTAATCTGTTTTTGCCTTAGTATGTCTATTGTAATTGTTGGTGTTATTTTGGAAAGACCATCCTCAGAACAAACCTAGAAGCAAAGTCCCAGAGGCGGACCCAAGAGAGGCCAGGTCCAAGGAGCTCGATTGCAGGGAAGCGAAAAGTTGTGTGTAAATGGAAATATTAATGTCTGGGTGAAGGAATTTCCTTACTATGTGACAAGTGTTTAGGAATGTGACTGAGTAAGATTTCTTTTTTTATACGTGTTAGTTTACATGTATATTCCATGTTATCAGGCCTTTGTACGAGTCTGGAATAACACGAATGGCAGAAAGAACAGTAGGAACAATATTCCAACAGACAAGATCTGTATACTAAGTGATTTTGTTATTATTATTATTATTATTATTATTATTATTATTATTAATTTTAAGTTATTTCCGATATCATAAATTGAATAAAATTTGCCATTCTTTTATCCATTGATTTTTACAAGATATTAATTAAGATGGAAGAATATTTTCATGGGCAATAACGAAGAAAGGTCAGGAAACAAATCATTAATCAAAACGCACACACACACACCTAGAATTCTTAATAATGACGACATTAAATTACAATTTTTTATAAACCGAAAACACGACCTGACCTATATCTTATTCAATTTTGAGTGTGTAAAGGCAAGTTTAATTAAATTATGCGTTTTGGACACGTCCTATAAATAACTTAACTTTAATGTAATTAGCTTGAAATAACAGCATTCTATATTTTAACATACTCATTTCTGCTTGCACCTACGAAGCAATGCAAATCAATAGAGAACGAATGGGATAAAAGTTGCATGAATAATTCATATCATTTTAGATCTGTCTAAGTATCCATCTTTTGTAATGAAAAAGGCATTTCTATATTAAGTTAAATTATTTCGTGAGAAACTGTTGATATCACTCTCAAAGGAGACAATGAACAAAAATAAGATTGAAAAATTCTGCATATTAAGACAACTACTAACCTTTAGAGTCGCTTTTTACTCTGTAATTTAAGACAATTTATTATTATTTTTTTTTTAATATCTTAAATAATTTTTTGTAACGCATTACTTTAATTTTTTATGTAATCTTGCTCCCATGCATAATATTTTAATAAAATAGGGCACTGTATTTTCAACTTCTTTTAGCACTTTTATCCTCAATTTGTAACAAAAATTTCATAAACGCATTTGATGACGCATACTATAGCTGCCGTGGATACCCATAATTCGTTTTAACAACGTTTTCAAGTAATAATTCTTTCAGTTGATAGCAAGTATATGTTTATGAACACAGTCTATGACGAGACGACAATGAACTTTTTTAACGCTTTTGTTATTTTTTAAATTTTATTTTCAACTTCATCGTAGAAAACATGTATATAGCATTTAAGATGCTTCACATAAGATGAATTCAGATGCTGATTCGACCCGTGGGTATACATTATGTAATTAGGATGGACTTTCAACTTCCATGAAAAAACTTCATCATGAATGAGAATTGTAAGAACTCACCCTAGTGTAAAAATGAATGGAGCAAATATCATGCAACAAAATAATAATTATATTAACTTATTTTCATGCTTATTAAGTTTTTTTTAAAAAAGCTTTTTCATTTTAAATTAAAATGCACCTATCTCTATTAGAAAAAAATTGTAAACTTCAACGTGATAAAATTACCTAACTATACAATTACACTCTTCTTTAATTTTTTTTTTTTTAATTTAAACTAATAGTCCTTTCCGACATTGTCATTGTATAATTTGGTAATTTTATAAAGGTGACGTTTACAATTTTTTTTATAATAGGCGATTTCCTAAAATAAATTTATCTCTTTCCAATTTTTAAATCTTCGGACCTCATCATCCACGACTTTATCTCTACTAATTATCTTTACTTCAAAATACTTATTTTTCGAGCATAATCATCTGTTAATATTTTGATGTTGCAATTTCAACGTCTTGGACCTCATCATACATGAATTTTACAGGATTTTCAACACGTTTAAGACGTCAAATGACTATTTTGATTATAATTATTATTTTCATGCATATTTACTCATTCAGTTAAACCTTTATTCTACAAGGCTGAGTTTTTACATTTTTTTATTGCTTCATTGACAATTGTCTCCTAGAAAACGGTATTAGATTTTTAACAATTTCAAAATATTGTTTGCCAATTAATTTCCTGTAATGATTTTCCAATTAATGGTTTTTAAACTTTAACCTTTAAAATATATACAAAAAATCATATTTTTGTATAATCTTTTTAACTTCATATCAAGGCACATTTCCAAAACAACCATAAAGATGATATTGAGGTCCATTTGTTGATTTATGATGAAGCTGATGTCTTCTTCTTGGAGTATCAAAGTTTGTTAACAAAATTTCGGGCAAACTTTAGTGTGATCTGCTGCAGTTATAGAATCCACACAACATTGAAATATACATTTTGGAAAATAAAGTAAAAATATAGATAACAAAACAAAACACGAATTAACATCTTCGAGTCCCTTTTTCCTATCAATCTGGAATAGTCTTCAGGTTCTCATGATGTGATAATTGGAATTAAATTTTTGTTATTTAAGATTTTAAATATTTATTGTATTATTGGAGTTTTATGCTCATTACTGTCATTGTTAAATTTTATTAATTGTTATATAAAAGTTATATTGATGAGGTATTTTTGATTAAATCGCTACTGATGATCATTAGTAATCATCGTTATTAACTTTACCCTTAAATTTTAACGAGATAAGAGTTAAAAAATCTTTTTATAATTGATATACAATAAACCTCCATATTTATATAAGTTTATTTCGTGTATTATTTTGTTATTTAATAAATTATGTTTGTTTTCCTAGTATGCTATGTAGATTTTGATTGCTTCCATAATATCCATTAATAATGTGTCGGGATAGATATATTTAATAAAAATATGCTTAAATAGTTAAAAATAGAGTAATTGAATAATTAACTTAACACCAGATGGATGAAATTATATCGAAGATCTATTTTGAAAATCATTCCACACATTCTGAACACATTAGAACAGAATAAAGCTGTCTTCGCAAATGACATCAAAATTATGGGGACCCTACCGTGCAATTAGAGTCGAACAATCGATAATCATTGCATCGATTGCGAAAGTATGAGTTGTTGGTGTTGTTATTGACGTTATTTTATGCGCTTTCAGATGTTGTGAAGGGGGAAGAAAGGAGGCGTGAAGGGGAAGTGGCCTCGGGTGATGACAGAGAATGAAGACACTGGCCTCCATTCAAAAAACACAACGTCCTCCTCCTCCTCCTCCTCCTCGTCCGACCCTGTTTTCCAGCCACCATCATGGGAAGTGAAGCAACCGACACCAAACTCCACTCACTTCACTTTATTCTTCTTTTAACATTTTCACACCTGGCTCTCCTCCTCCTCGCACGCTCTCTCTCTTGATGAACCAAGGTAGAGAGAAAGTTCGTTGCTCTCTTGACTCAGAGAATTTATTTAAGAAAAAAAAGGTTAGTTTTCACAACAAAACCTTTTTTAACGAACGAAAAAAATTACTTAAATAAAGAAAAAAAAAATCTCACCAGAAACACGATCCTTAATGTAATTGTGTCAACCCCAGTTTGCAAACTTCGTTAACTTTATTTATCTTTTTAAACGTATATTTAATTTCCCTAGCTTCGTCCGCTTTTCCATTTATTCCAAGACAGTTGTAACAAATAATAACACTGTATTAGGAACGCCAATTATACTATACACGTAAATAAAAAATTTCTTTAACAAAAAAGCCAACTTCCCTCGCAAATTTAACCCCATTCAAGGTTGTATGTTAATTGGTAATTAAAGAATAATTACACAAATCGGGAGGGTTTCTATGTTAACGCTAAATTGGCTGAAAATGAGCATTAAATGGACTCGATAAATTCAAGGTTAATTTAATGTAGGCTTGTTTAGAGAAATAATTTTTTATACATGTAAATTCAGAAAAAAAAAATCAGTCCACAACTAAATTTATTAGGTTAACACGGGCCAGACGTTTAACCCGAAGTCGTGACTATGAGGAAATTAAGTCGGTTCTAAATTCATTTAAATGGGAATAAAAAAGAATTCGTAAAGAAGAAAATGAAGACGAAACAGAGCAAAGAATCGCTTAAGCAAAGTTAACAAGCTCGCTTAATGTTTGTTTTTCGACTTATGATTGCTTTTATCGTTTATTTAAAGGAGGAATTAAAAAAAAACGAGGGCTTTTCAATAGCTCCACAAACATCATTCAGCTAAACTATTACGCGAAAATGCATCTAGAATCTGATTACCTTTCAACAACTTGTAAACAGCACGTTGTAAATAATTATATAAATAAACCTCGGTGATGTGAAAATTATTATATTCCTTAAAGAAAGATATAAAATGATAAAATTAAAGATTATAATATTCACTATTTGATATTTAGAAGAATAAAATTCGAAGCAAGAAGAGTTTTCCATAATAAGCTCACACCTATGAACACAGACTTGGTCGTGAAATGCTTTGAAAAGAAGCTTTCGTATAAGTAAATTAACAACCACAAGAATAAGGCAAATTCACTCAAAAAGTTTTTTCATCGTTAGCCTGTATAATTATTGACGAAAATTTCAATACCAACACATGAATGTTTTCTGACACCTCTGTTTCTAGCTACAAAATGTTTGATGGAGATGGTATGATGATTTTCTACTGCTGAGAAGAAGGTATTTTTGAAACACGAGATTGTTTTCTACTGTAATTTACAAAAACAAAATCCTGATTGACTTAATGTTAAAGTTATTTCCACCGGAAAAGCCCATAACTAAAGAAGGCAATGCAATAAAATTTAATTTAGCAAAACCAAAATATGAATTCAATGATGATTGCTTATTACTCAAATAAACCTATTATATTTGTGCATCTATTTTTACTTATAACAATCACGTGTTTCAACCATAGATTAAGCAATACCAGAGATACGACAAGAGATTGTTGAAAGCGGGAAACTGGCAACACTAGCGATCCTGGTGAATTAGTTGGCATAGCTTCGCGTAATTTTTTTCAAATGTGCATTTCAAGCCTGCAACATGGAAAGGAAACCAAGGCGAAATAAAAACCTTTTACTTCGCACGCTTTAATAATTCTTGTTCGCTATTCAGATTTCCATCCTAACTGGAGTACAAAATACGGTACTCTACATCCCTGAACTATAAAGACTAGCTTTTCTACAAGAATTTACATCATTTACAAGAAATCCTACAGCCCTGAACAAAAATTTCTAAAACACTTTATAGGAAATGGATATTCAAATAGTGAATATTATAAGTTTTCATTTTTTATCATTCTTTCAGTATAATTTTAACTTGATATATTTTACATCACCGAGATTTCTTTATAATTATTTATAATGATCTTACATTAATCTCTTTTAAATTTTAAACACCCACTATGATAATATAAAATGCATAAGCATTCTCAAACAAAAGGAATTAAACAAAAGGAGAAAGATATGTAATCCAATAACTGTATGCATAAATTAAAATAATATCAATGCTAATTCGTAGTATTGTGCAAGATGATTTTTATAAATTCCTATGTAAATTAACTGGATCACAATAATGAACTTGAGTTGTTGTCCTATCTCAAGAAGAATCAATCTGATAAGTATAATGTCGGTCAGTATGTCGATCAGATTTCATCTTTCATCATTCAATAGAGAATTGATCATCTGCTTCTTGAGTAACTAACCAGAACACGCATCGTTTGGGCTGAGAAAAAATAAGAAGCAAAGCCAAACAACATTGAAGTCTAATTTTTCAAGTTCTACTAGGATTAACTTACATGAAATGATTGCCGCCATTATATTTTTAATGATAAAAGCACAAAGGAATGATCGGAAAATGTAAATGTTATTTTAAATTTAAATTTTATAGTCGTGGAGATGAACAGCTTGTATAATAAATATATGAATATGAATTAATAAAGGCATACTTACAAAAAATATAAAAGGGAATTACAAATAATTATCTTGAAGGTTCTATATAATTAAATTTGTTACAGTTAGAGAATTATAAAATTTATAAACTGTTCATCTCCATTCCTCCTCCTCCCCCCATCCTTCACTCATCCAAATTCCATCACCCCCAACCCCTATTCCTCCAACAAATGACGTCACCTCAGTTTTATCCAATCACCTTTAACCCCGTACTTATTATGAAATATACCCTTGAAAAAGCCGGGAAAGAAAGGCGAAACCGGTGGGGATCGCTAAATTCCGACACAATGTACTGCAAGGCAACAATAAACATTATAACACAAAAGAACATGGCCGATTAAATTGCACTAGGTGTCCAGTCGATGTTTTTCTGCATCTGAAAAGGAATGCAACTAGGTTTCTTATTTTTGCCACAATGGCGTTAAAACTCGTCCCGTTTGCATAGAATTCGTGATTTTATTGATTTTGACTAACGGACTCAAGCAAAATATCGAAAGGCATCATCAAATCATGCCACTGATTCATTCTAGGGATGATCCAGCTGGAAGATGTTTTTTCTAGGTAGAGTACAAACGTAAAATTTCCTGTTCACAGGGTTCTTTTCTACTGTTAAGATGATCAATAGCAATTCTGATGGTTAACTGGTTGTTTTTAGGCATATCCAGCTCTTTCGTCTTTGTTTAGTAGCGGGGAAATGGTTTCATCAGGTCCGTCTGTCTGTCCCCTTTATATTTTCTACATTTGTTGACGTAGAAGGTTATGTATGCGATATGTAGCTTACTACGAGTATGTGCTGCTTCCCTATTTAATTTGGTTTCGATTTATCCACTGGGTCGGAGTTACGGGGGTAGAAAATTAAAGGGGCCCATTTGTCTATATGGTATTTAAGTACGTAAAGGAGCTAAAATTCGATATGCCGATTCCTCTAGGCAAGATCTATAAAATTCATACCATTGCACAGAAGGCATGATTACGGCGTGATTTGCTGGAGTCACCAATACTTCTCCACAAAGACTCCCTGCAAAGTCACACACTTCTGTCATCGATATTTCACCCTGAATGCCCTAAATGTAGAAGCCCATCCCCAGTTGCAGTAATGGCCTCATCATCGCTGTAAAGTCGCCTTCTACAAAGTGGCATTTTCGTTTTCCTAAACAGGAAAAACTCACTGAGTGCCTGCCTGGCCTTATTTAGGAAATCAAATAAGCCACTTCGTGGAGGCGATTTAACAGCGATGATGAGGTCATTTCTGCTTTAAGTAGAGGTTTTCCGAGCAGATGACGAGCTCTACATAGATGAACTTTTTTATACCCTCCTCGTGGGGGTTACTTTCTTACCCCTTACACTTAATTCGCATTAGAATTCATTTCACTAAACGTGGCATCTTATATTCACACTCATTCAATCAATGGTCTACTCTAACTCTATACAAGAAGTATGCAGATTCTGTGATATTTTGGAAGGATTGGATTTGCTGGAGGATTTCTGGGTATTAAGGGCAGAACAATGTACATACACTTTAGTATCATAGAAAATCTTCATACTTTGCGTCTGGAATCTTACAGTGATATTTCATTAAGATGTTATTTTCTCATATAAAAAGCCAATTTCGTAACACTACAGATCTTCAGAAATCCTTCTACGAATCGAAACGGTATTTTTTTTTCGTGTTTAGGAAAAGGAGGGAGGGTTAGGGAGTAAAAAGAAAAAAAAACCCACTTTGATAAACGAGTCGTTTCGGTTTTTACTTCCACTTTTATTTCTTTTCCCCAAATTCTTCTTGTCTCATTTACAGAACCTTAATTTCTTTTTCTCCCTCTCTTCTCCTCATCTTAAATTAAACAGATTTCTTTTGTTTTCGCCTCCAGTTTGTTTGTTTTCTCTCTCTCTCTCTCTCTCTCTGCCGTCCTTCTTTTTCCCCCTCATGTCCTCCTCCACTTGTTCAGATTCCTTCTCCGTAAGATTATTTCCTTTTCTCTTTCATATTAGCCGCCTTTTATCCGTTTCTTCTCTCCCTTCTAATTTTCCGATAAGGAACATTCTGGTCGTGCCTGGCGTGCCAATGCACCTCTCCTTCAAAGAGAGCTCGAACCAGCAACTTCTTTTGGTGGCTGCCGCTGTTGTTGCTGCTGCTGCTGGCGACCGTCGCAATAACGCGCAAACGCCGTAGCCAATAAAGAGCCAACGACCGCCGCCCACAATTACAGCCACCGCAGACGAAACAACCGAAATTAGTCGCCGAGTCGACCGAGTTTTTGCGAGTTGCATTAGAAAAAAGAAAGAAAGAAGCTGGGTAGGAGGAGGAGGAGGAGGAGGAGGAGGAGGAAAGAAAATGAGAAAAGCGACTTTTGCGACTGTTCCAGGGAGATGAAATGCTCGTTGGTATGTGTGGACGACAAACAGCAATGACGAAAAGCCCGATAATCTCGGGAGGTCTTAAACGTAATCCTTCTATGGTAAAGTCCTTGGTTAGTATTATGATGACTTTCCCTTCTGTAAATGGGTCATTTGTGCTCTAAAATATCTCCGAAACTACGTTATTTAGAATTATACAGGAGCCCCCAGGAAGCTGGAATTCCATAGGAGCAGAAGGCTTTAGTTAAATATTTTTTGGAAAATTATTTTTTACTCATTTAAGGTTGGGAAATTCATGGAAAAGAAATGGAAAATTTTTTGTAATGTTCTTAAATTCTTGTTCTGTATCCCAAAAGTAATTACGTAGTTGGTGAAATAGGCCGCATTTCTAATAAACGTCTCAAGTTTATCACCTCCATAAAAAGGGAAAGTTTTAGATCGAAGATACAACAAATGATTTGTTTTTTTAGGTAGGCAATCTTCGCGTTAACTGTAAAAACACCTGAACGTGTTATCATTTTCTTAGTCGAAGTCATTTAGGATTTACTCACAAACAAAAAAGTGTTTGGTGAGTAAATCATTTTATTACCGTACACTAGAGTAAATTTATTATATACGAGGAAAAAAATTGAGATTAGGTTAAGATTAATACTTCAGTTCAAATTAAAGAAGGATTCAAACGTACATAACTGCAATATAATGATAAGAGACAGCTTGATGGGGACAAAAAATCGTGTCAGAGTGCTTGATGAAACAGATCTTTATAACTTTTTTAGTATTTTGCAACTCTGATAAGTAACCTTTATATACTTTCATGTCTCTAGATGTCACATATTATGCAAAAAATAGAATATCTTTTATTGCTTCTGATTTGTGCCTCGGGTGACTTTAGCTCACAATAAGAGACGCACAACTTATACAAAAACACAGCTAGAAAACAAGTTGCAAGTTCCAGCAAGCAATGGTTTTTTCTAGTCCTGAACAGCCGACCCATCATAAAGTCAGTAACCCAACAAAAAGTAGAAAAACTTCCATCAAGTTCTTTTGCTATTTCGTTTAACTTGTTGCTGCTTCACTTTTCTAGATGTTGATTTTCCTGCTTTTTTCTCTTATTTCATTAACTGATGTTGCTTTCTTCTTGATGAAATGTGTTATCCTTTGACTTTCTTCTTTCATCTCATTGATGATCTTTTATCTATACTGATGTTTATTTACAGTTACTATTGTGTTGACGTTGTTGTTTCTACCGATTACCATATTGTTTTCGTTCTTATTTTTAATGTTTTCGGATCGTTTCTTTCTTGATCCATCTTCAGAATCTTCCTTTTACACAGTTTTTAAACTTATATAGTGTATTAAATTTAATGGTTTGATTTCTTTTTACAATTTTGATTTAACAATTGAATGGCGAAAATCAAACAAAACAAAATAAATACAAATAAAAGATAATTTATTTCTACTGCCATTAATTTTGTAATAACTTATTTATTATTTACTCTTTTATATTCAAGAATATAAATTTTATATAATATATAGATAAATATATGGAATCTGTTTATAAATCGATCATTATGCCACTAAATGCCAAATCCTTTGTTATCGACTTCATAATGACTTCATTGATCATACAATTTCCCAATATTATGGATGTTAAAAAATAATTTTAGAAATTGAAAAAAAAAAAAAACAAAAAAAAAACCAGTTGAGAATGCGTAGCACTGCATTACCATTACGATGTTACTGTATTCGCGAAGTCGGTCGTTCTGTTGTCAATTTTCTTTGAATTTTTTTATTTTGACTTCAGATTCGGATAGAACATCAAAAAGTAAGTAAAAGTTATCAAATGTTAGCTAAAGGTAACATTTTGTTCCTTCGAGAAGGGTCACAGAAATATCATTTTGGCCATGTTCCCGAATAGATAGGACATGTACCTTTTATAACTTTCACTTACTTTTTGATTCTCTATCCGAATCTCAAGTCAAAATTAAAAAATTTCAAAACATTGGCAAAAGAACGACCGACTTCGCAAATGAACATTCACCTAATACTAGCTACAAATGTGGAGGGAATTAACGCAACAATAGTCTGCCCAATAAATGAAAAACTGAGATGGGTCCAATTTTAATTGTAGGACATTGTTGAAATAAAAATTAAGCAATCTTTTACGATTAAAATTGGATACTTAATTGGACACGGTCAGTTTTTGTCACTGGACAGAGTATAAGTGGTTTAACTCTTAGCTTCTCTAGTAATTCTACAGTCATCTTAATAATATTTATTATCCCGTATTTTAAAATAATTTTTATCCACGTATTTATGTTCGCAAACAATACTGATAAAGTAAATCAGCCGCTAAAAAGTGTAAAGAGTTACTATAGAAAGAGTCACACCTGTTAAGTGCGTTTATGGGACTTAAATTGTTCGTCGATAGAGGCAGATCACGGTCGCCGTACCACAGGATACAACTTTCATTGTCTTTATGGTGAAGCAGCATAATTGTGTGATCTTTGAGTAAATAGAAATTTGGTTATTCAATTAGTACTGCAATTAGCAGAATTAAGCAGAATATTTTTAATTTCGAGATATTTACAAGATGTGCCGAAAATCTGGAATTACATTGTTTTTTTTGTTGTTGGTTTTTTTTGCAGAACATATTTGAAATGACCGCCAAAGGTCGGGAATCATAGTGGACAGGACGACAATGCATAGTCCAGACCTATCACAACTTGAATTTCGTGCGGGAGCACCCTCAGAATAATGTTTTATACTGAAAAGTTTGTTGGTCTGAGTCATCTGGCATCCAGAATTAAGAACTTGGATGGTGGGTTTCTTCATCAACAATGTTATCATCTAGCTGATCAAATAGCTAAAAACAACCGATATCCTTATCACAAACAAAGTCCTTACTGTCACTACCTTCTTATATGGAAATCTCATTATTATACAGGATTAAAGAGAGCCTTTTCCGACGACTTCATCGGTTTATTTTCCGATCAGTTGGCTTTATTACAGAGTTGAACTTCCAAGATTTTAGTAGTAAAAAAGGATCTAGGAAGGCGCTGGACAAGGCGCTGCAAGTGAAACCATGTAACGTGAACAATGTTTTGGAATCTTTGCAAAATCGGAAGAGGTGACGATACCAGTTGTACATAAAAGTTTAAAAATATGTCAAGGGAGTGAATAAACCAAGTTAAAAAAATTTGGGTTATAGAAGGAATTGTTCCTTTCAACAGTTGTTTGCTATTTCATTTGCTACAGAATTTAAGATATTGTTGCTGCATGACGATATGTGTGTGTTCATGGGTGTGGGGATCTCTATTATTTTTCATTGATTGGTTCCCATAGCCTTCTAACCGAGGGGTATTTACGGGGTTGGACCAAATAGAGCCGTGAAAAGGAGGCGAAGAAACCCATCAGGAAATTTCTCTCTTACGCCGCCAGGTGTCATCGACGTTTCGTAAGATTTCGGTGTTCGTTTCATCGCGCGCAGGAATGTGCGGGGAACTCATACATCACGCGCTCCGTTGCCCAGGCAACCCGCAAGCTGTAATCAATCACCGAGTGGGGGGAACCCCTCACCCACAACTCCCCCCCCCCCCCCCCTCATCCTCTGTTTGAGAGTTCAAATTATTCTTCGGACTCGTGGCAACGGGGCTTCTGGAACGAGAGCAAATGGAACGAAAAACCAATGGGGACAAAATGTCTCCAACAATGGAAATAAAAGATTTTATTATTATTATAGTAGTAGTTTTAGTATTATGGGCCAATAAATAATGCAGTATGGATATAACCAAGTAATTAATGTCGAAGGATTTGACCTTCTGGCTCCAAACAAAATATTAGAATATCTAACTGTAGGTTTCATAGCACAGTGTACAAAAAAGAAATCGAACAAAACAGATCTCCCTTGATTGATTCTCAGACCACTCTAATCTCACCAGAATCATCCGTCATCATTTGTCCTTTTCTGGCATATGGTGGGAAAAAAATATTATTTTTTTTTTCTCACTTGACATGATCTTCCATTGGATTCGTAGATTTCCTCGTTCACTCTACCCCTCACAAAACAATTTATTTCCTTTTAAACAACCCTTCGTTTGAGCTTAAAAGAAAAGTTTTCAGTTTTAATAATAATTTCTTATTGGTTAGCAAGAAATTCCTATATAAAGGCGGTTGCTAGGATGCAATTCCTCAATCTCAATTTTATAAATGAAACCTTAAATTCCTCCGTTTAAATGAAGATCTGTCTCTAAATCTGTTTAATGAAATCTGTTCATTTACTTTGCTAAACCATTTCAGATCTGCCATATTGACTGTAGTTAACAAAAACGAATCATAATAAATGAATGCCTCCAATTAAAAATTAAATATTTGAAAAGGAGTACCTTGATTTCAAAAAAAATTTCGTTAATACAAGTTTGGATCTTCTCTTTTGAATTAGTTTAAAGACAGTCTTTGACAAAAGAAATCGACATCACCCCGAAAAAATGAACTTCACATGCAAGCGTGTCCAGACAAGGCTACGCCACATTGTTTCCCTGAACCATGAGGTAGTGCACCACTGGATCTGCTATATCAAAATCGACTGAGAAACTAGTCCAATATTACTGCAAATTACTCTAAACATAAAAAAAAATCACTGAAACTAATCTTTCAACTCACGAGCTTGGTAGAAAGCGTTATTTTCTTATTGCTTAGGCCTCCTAAAAAGTAAAGAAAGCTGGGAAACGAACTTTGCTTTTATGGTCAGATCTGATAGTTGAAAATTTACGTATTTCCATGAGAACACGGTCAAATTTGCGTCTTCTACTTCACATAAGTCAGGGAAAAAACAACTTATGGGTCAAAATTAATAAGAATTTATACTAAAGTAATACAATAGAGTAGATTTACGATTCTACTATAAATCACTTTGATGAATCAGACCCCAATGCATCACTGTCCTAGTCGCAAAAAGCAAAGTTTGTTGGGAATATTAAACACGTTCTTTATTGTTCAGGCATAAGCAATAAGGAACAAAAATAAATGCAATTTTTTTGATAATAGATGGAAACAGAAAGGAAAATATCCGCGTTCTGGAGTCGAACTAAGAATCACAAACTCCCGAGAAGTATATCTGCTTAGACCAAATATGCAATTTTCTCTGTATTATTATGTGGTTTCATCATATATAAAAGGGCTTAAAAAGAAAGGAAAGATCCCAGCTATTCTACCAGGAAGGTTGCCCAGCGACATTTAGTCCATAAGAACACATATCTGATGCCACTAATTGATTAGAACAGACAGTCGGAAGCTCATGGTTCCTAGTTCGCGGATTTTTCCTTTCTGTTTCCATCTATTTTAATATAATTATATTTCAGTACAATCTGCTTAGATCAAATATGCAATTTTCTCTGAAATATAATTTTATTACAAGGACGAACAAGGCTTTTTCCAAGACGACCAGCGGATAATCAAGCCCGAATTTTATTCGTAAATCCCCCGAAGTTAGTATTTTGTTTAAACATTTTCATTGTGTTTGAAGGCGAAATTTTTGAACGGGGCAAATATCGTTTTTATCTTTATTTTTAGCACTGACATAACCAATAGGAAGAAGGCGAAATGAGACGAGGCGTTGGATGACAAATGATCGGCGTGACAGTCGGCACAGTGAAAAATGGAAAGGAAAAAAGGAAAGAAGAGAAAAAAATTAATACCTGAAAAACGACACTCGATAGAAAACGGAGGGGGAACCGCCTATAATTCCCCATTATTTCCTGACAAAAGAGACAGAACCGAGTCAGACGAGGAATCTTATCGGAAGCCCCATCGCCTCCATTTTTATTTTATATTTTTTTAACCCCTTCCAACCTACCCCCGTCGACTGATCTTCTCGTATTAATTTCCTTTTTCAAGGTTCCAATTTGCCGATAACGAGTTCCCAATATGAAAGACAATGGCGGAAGAGAGGAAAAATGGAGAGAAAGAGAAAAAAAGCTGCTATACTTCATCGTTGTCGTCCTCCTTTTTGTTTTAATGGATTCTTCAGGAGAGAAAAAAAAGAACTTTCTAAAGATAGAGTTCTAACAAGAAGGCCTTCGTCGAAATGCTCCGTCTGGTAATTGCTCTCCTATGGATTGGAAATTTACAAACGGTTAAAGAAGACAGACGGGATAAATAGAAAAAGATCTAATTGAAAATAATTAAACGAGAATTCTACGGATTCTTGCTGATTTCATTGATTTATGCTTGGCTAGATAAGAAAGACGAGGAATACCATTTTCTGTGCAAGTGTCAATCGAAAAGTAATTCTAATTAAATTTACCAAAAGATGTTTTTAAGATAAAAACTGCTTCACGCAGGAGAAGGGGGGGGGACTCTATTTTTTCAGAAAAATTAAATCCTTTTAAAGCAGTGAAGTATATTCATCTTCAGAACAAGAAGATAAATTACATTCAAACCTGGATCATCGAAATGAAGAAACTCCTCATTCTCTCTACCGATAGATAATATTGTGTGAGAGAGAAGACAAAGTCCTTATTATCTGTGCTCGTCTTCAGATTTGAAGAAACACAAATATACTGAAGCGTACTAGCAAGTGATGTAAAAATTTACATAAAACGAAATATTAAATTGAAAACCAATTTCTACTTAGGCCATACGACGCCTTATCTAACAACCATAGGTCGCGATGCTTTATAAAATATGCTTCATATTAAGATGCAAAACGAAAGGAAAAATTCCGCGAATCTGAATTCGAATAGTGAACACGAGTACCTAGCTACTTACTGATATTTGAGTCGCTGCGGACATTGCTACGAAAAGGCTGCCTCAAAATATCCTAAAGACTATTAATTAGTCAAAGTGAAAGCGGGCAAGTTGACAGACTGCATACATGATAGACATGACAGATAGACTCATCTCAACATGTCTATCTTACGAGGGTTGGGGCATCAGTCATGGCAACTATTTTTCTTTTGTGAGAATTCGACCGTGAGTGGAAAATGTGAAATACGAGGGTTGGGGCATAAGTCATGGCAACTATTTTTTTTCAGTATTTCATGGCTGTTTGATGCAGCCGGGGGGGAGGGGGGAGAGGGTGAAGATTGTGAGTCACTGATGAGTCGCCCATACAGTGACTAGCCGTGCCTGAATGTTGCTTAACTTCACAGAAGTTGTGCTTTCAGTGAAAGCCCACCAGGCCACAGCCTCCCCCAAAATTATTTGAGAATGTGGATATCAGTTTATGTAATTAAAATTGTTGCAGTGCTGTTTATGGATTGAAAATTAAATCAAATTATTTTGTTAAATTAAGTAGTAAACGGATCAGTAAATAAATTTGAGTAAACGGAAACATGACATCACCTATATTTATTAATTACATATACTTTGTTAAAAATATGCCTCCTTTATAATTCTTCTATGAATGTTTGAACCAATACCTTGACGTGGTGGAGGGGCTTGAGTGCTTCAGTGATGTTAAGGGCTATGCTGGGTAGGAGCATCCATGCCAGATAGGCCTTAGCTGACGGACCAGACGAAATATATACTGTGGTTAGGCCCGCTGAAAGCCTAATCAAAATTTTGAAAAAAATTATGGCTGCGAGAGTGTTGTTGATGTTCACTGACCTTACTGCTTTATCATGATGCCTAAATCTAGTTTTTAGTAACCTACGACTGACCTACGCAATCTTTATCACAATCTTTGTAAACTCATTGCAATCACATGATAATTTCTCATTTCGCTTAAATTCTTTAATTATTTTTAAAATCATTAAAAGAATTTGTTAACTAAGTCTTATCTTTATCCTTTCTCCCCTTCTTTACGCCAATATAACAAGAATGGCCCCAAAAGTAATGCGTGGCATTTATTTTTAAATTCAATTTTTATTCTACACTTTTGCTATTCTTAGAGTGCAATTAAATATACTTCCCACTTGCATTAAAATTTAACTCAACCCATTCACTCTGATATCAAATACAATCTTTACTCGTAGCGCTTCTTCAAGATGGCTGCTGCGCTCGAAGTTCGTCAATTGCAACTCACTGTTATAAACTTCCTGTGTTGTGAGAATGAGACAGTGAAAACGGTCTAAGGAGATGATATCGATCCCAGTATCGTTAATCGGTCGACAAGCAAATTATCTGGGGCTAGCACGACATTATAGGGAATTCTCCTGAATACACACAGCGCAAACCTAACAATATGTATCGCGTTAACTACGTGGTTTTGGAAGACAGGCGAGTAACTGTGGAAATAATGTCACTCTTGATGGGAATTGGGGAAGCAGGTGTATGCAGATTACTGAAAAGTTAGGGCTGAAATATATTTGTGCCAGATGGATTCCGAGGAAGTTCCGAGGAGATTGCCTACAAGCAAACCGAAAAACTGAATACAGAGAACACTTCACACTATGCGCATGGTGGTAATGACTCTTGCAAGAACGTGACGGAAGATGAAATATGGCTGGACCATTTTGAATCTGAGATGAAAAGGCAACCATTTTCATGCGAACTCATCCAAGAAAAAAAGAAATTAAGAGCAATATCCTCTACAGGAAAAGTTAAGGCGACATTCTTTTTTTGATTCAGAAGGACTCCTACTTACGGACATCATGCAACAAGGAACCCACCATTAATTTTGACGCATAGTTAATAACCGTAAAAAAACTTCAAGCTCGACTGGGTCGTATTCGGCAGAAGAGCGTTTTGTTCTAGCTCGGTCAAAATTTTCAGTCAAATATCCAAGGACGATATCATAAAACTTGGCTGAACAAGATTGCAATACCTGACTTACAGCATGATCTATTATCTCTGTTGATCGGCCTCGGTGGCTCAGCGGTTGCGTGATCACCTCTGATGCCCGAGTACGCAGGTTCGATCCCGGCCGAGGACGACGAGGATTTTTCCCGGGAAAATCCTGAGATCACGCACTTCCTTCGGAAGGGAAGTAAAGCCGTTGGTCCCGTGTAGTCGTTTGCCGGCTGCACGTTAAAGAACCTGTGCGAGGCAAAATTTGCGGCCCCTATAACGCCGTCCTGAAATGACCATAGCAGTTGAAAAGGACGTTAATACCAAACAAAGCAACCAACTATCTCTGTTGATTACCATCTCTTTGTTAAACTGAAAGTGGAAGTTTTATAGTGGCTGAGACATGCAAGTATACAGGCCCTAGTTCTAAGGAAAGAGATATACGAGGATTGTTCAAGAATTTTTGCCTCCATGGCTGTATAGTCGAGGTTCCTGGTTCGAATCCAGGTCGCAGAATTTTTCCTTCCATTTTTTCAATCGAAAAAGTATTATCCATGGTTGTAACTTTTTTATTTGCTAACCGATTTTCAAAATTCTTTTTGTATCTGATACTTACATTGTCCTCTATGTAATGCACTATGCACTTTTCGACATAGTCTCCATCCCTTTCCAGGCATTGCGCCAACGCGTGACTAGTCGGATGAACTCGTCGGAGAGAAATTCCGGGGATGTTGTCGACACGAGGATTGAATGGCATCTTTAACCTCGTTGTCAGAACGCAACTCATGCCCCTTAAGGTGCTCTTTCTTCTTTGGAAAGTGGTGAAAGTCGCATGGTGCCAAGTCTTTGAACTTGCAATTTTTCATCTTTGAACTGTAGGCGCTGCAAAGCCTCTGGTATGTGGCGATCGTGTGCGGGCGGGCGTTATCGTGCTGCAGAAGAGGGTCCAAAGCTCCAATTCAATCTTACAATTTGGTGTCGACAACAACCCCAGAATTCCATTCTGACGGGTTCAATGATGGTACAGATTTTGTATGTTACACGCCATAACTTTTGAAAGGATTGACCTAGAGGCTTGAAATTTTGAACACACATAGGCCCTATACAGAGGACGGTGCGAAAAATATAGCGAATCCTCTAGGGTGGGCCAAACATGTGTTTTTTGTGGTTTCCCCAACTGACTTCCTTTCATGTCTATGGAGTTTTGATTGCGTTTGAGCAATTTGTGACGTCATAGTTTGACTGTTTGACGTCAGAATTTAAAGAACTCTATTTGAAGTATAGCGAATCCTCCCGCTACTGCTCGTAACATTTTGATGCCATAACTTTTGAAAGGAATGACCTACAGGCTTGAAATTTTGTACACACGTAGGCCCTATACAGAGGACGGTGCGAAAAATATAGCGAATCCTCTGGAGTATCCCGGGGCGCCTCAGGGGCCACTTGTATGAATTTCATGGTTCCTTTTTTTATCTTTTGAAGAAAGAGGCCTAAAATCCTGAAATTTCATAAATTTGTAGTGAGGTTCTATAAAAATAAAACCAATATACAAGAAAAGTTATATAAGCCTCAAATTGAAGCTATAACATTTGAACGGAACGACCTAGGAAACTGAAATTTTGTATATTTATAGTGTGGTACTAAAAAAAATATAGCAAATATACAAGAAACGTGATGTAGGTCTTTGGGGCCTCGCCAGAAGACCTCGAGGCCTCAAATACAAATCAAGTTATAACTTTTGAACGGAAAGGTCTAGAAACCTGAAATTTTGTATATTTTTAGTGTGGTACTAAAATATATAGCCAATATAGAAGGAATCTGATATAAGCCTCTAGGACCTCGCCAGGGGCCTCGAGGCACCAAATACAATTGAAGCTATAACATCTGAACAGAAAGGCCTAGGAAACTGAAATTTTGTATATTCATAGTGTGGTATTAAAAATTTTTTTTTTTAAATGTTTAAAAAAAATAATATAGGTCCCAGCAGAGCCCCAGAGGCCCCAAACACAAGCAAAGCTACAACTTTTAAACGAAAAGATCTAGCAATCTGAAATTTTGTTTACTTATAGAAAATTACTTAAAAATTTAGATAATATACTTTAAAAACTGGTATAAGCCTCTTGGGTCTCGACAGGGGCTCTGAGGCCCCAAATACAAATCAAGCTATAACTTTTGTACGAAAAGGCCTAAGAACCTGAAATTTTGTATTTGTGCCCCTCCACTTATTATAGTCACGAGCCGCTAATGCTCGTAACATTTTGATGCTAAAACCCTTATATCGTTGGATAATGATGCCTTAACTAATTTTTTATTCTTGGAAATAATTTTAGGTTTCCTAATTGAACAACTGTTTTTTTTAATTCAATCCTTAGAATTGAATCAATTGTTCTTTAAATCTCAACGTATTTTCATTTTTTTATTAAATTGAATTAATTATTGTTTATCTTGGCCTTTTCTTGTTAATCAATTGTCCATTATGAAAAACAGATTTTCAAACTGTCCTTCCAGCTAGGAACCATTAGCGATTGAATTCACACATTTTTGAATGTCTCAACCGGTCTTTATGATGCTCCTCTTTAATACTATTACATATCCATCCTTTGGTATTTTCAATTACATTATATAATAATTTAAATCGGAATGATCCTATGGTTCTGCTTCATTATACAGCGAGAATCAAATGCGGCAGCTTCGAGTGGACATGACACTATTAGCGAAACCGTTCTCCCAGTATAATTGAGTTTCAAAGGAATCTATAGATAAACGGCGTCTACTACTCATCCACTGAAAATATACTTTCTTTCTTACCCTATAAGATTTTTCTCTTTTACAAATTCTGTACTTGAAGATTGTTTTGTGTTCTTTTGTCCTCGAGTTTTATTTCCAACAATATTAATGCGAATTCTGCCAGGTTGCGATAAAAAGCAGCAAAAAATGTTTATACGAATTCTGCAAATTTTTGTAAGTAGATTAATATTAAATAGATAAAAAATTTTCCGATATAAGGTTTATTTATTTATTTATTTATTTATTTATTTATTTAATATCCTCATGGCACCGCCTGAAGAAGAGAAAGAAAAAAAAAAGTTGGTGGTGCGGAGGCGCATAGTTTCTTCAAACTTAGTTCATAACAGCGTCATTAGAGGGCGCGTTTAATTTAAATCCACAGGATTCTCTTGAAAATTCGGCTTTAATTACGGGGGACAGCTAAAGAAATCTGAGGTTATAGAGAGAATGCGGGGTCTTGGAACGAAGGTAGTGTGGGGGTGGATTGACAGCTTCGGTGCCAAACGGAGGGGGTGCTGGGGGGAGGGTAATTGGACTCTTGTCAGGGTCTGTTGGGAGCAGATGAAGGGGAGAGAAAGCCCCACAATATCCTGCGGAAGAAATTAATTTTTCTCAATTCCCCACGAGAAAGAGCGAGAAGAAAAGAGCTGAAGAAGAAAAGTCGAGCTGGAGAAGGAGAGGCAAAAGAGAGTCACGTGGACAGACGCCTCCGAATGACTTCACGGAATCGAGAACTCGGAAGGCGGCCTTCAAAAACTTTTCCACTTTAGGATTAAACACGACCAACCAGGAGTAGCTATCTCTTATTACTAAAATGCTTCAATTTAAGCCTTAACAGCGGCAGAGATTCAAGTATGCAAATTACTTTAGAGTGGAAGATTGGAGATCGAACTAAGGAGCACAAATCGAGACGACTGATTGTGGTAGTCAAATTATAAAAATAATGATAATAATAATTAGAAATGAATTTTAGAAGCTTCATAGCATATTATATTGTAAAACCTTTTATAAAACCTTTTTAACTTAATAAATCAGACCAACTGAATATAAAGAAGGAGAATGAACTGAACGCTCAATATCAAATGCACTTTGATCGCCGCCAACTCCGCCGAAAACACATTAGTCCAGAATATTAATCCCTTGAAAATTTGTTTATGTTAACATTATTATTAAGGTTTCCATACATTTTCTGCTGCTTTAGGTTAGATTAAATAAATGTAAGGTCTATGTAGCAGGAACATATTATTTCTTTACTTACGCGTTTCAATGCTAAGACATCATCAGAGGATTTTTGTATAATCATTATGCCACGGATAAATGGAAAAGCAGATGGAAAGACCAAAAGAGACAAAATGGACCAAAGTGCTAGTATCATAAGCTCTGAGAAAGAGGTAAAAAACGTATTCGAAAACATTCGTCATGGACATTTTCCAAAATAGGCATACAGAGGATGGGCAAAACAATGAGCATCCACGTGAAAACCACCATACAGTGAGTATTCGTCCTTGCAATACAAGTCAAGACTTTGACCACAGAGGCGGGAGAATCAATCTAATAGAAGCCATCTACCGGTTGCATGTGAACATTCTGCTCGCATCTCTAAACATCTAAACATCCTGGAAACCTGGAAGGTTTACGGAAACATGTCTTAGGCACCATCTCGGTACAAGACCAAAAAAGAATGATCATTGGAGCGCACCTCGCTGGAACTTCAGTGACGATAAAGAGACGATTCGCAAAAGAGAAATAGTTTCTGCTCGCTTTGCCCCGCATACTACGAGGGGAAATCACAAATAATACTGGCCAACAAAATTTACGATTTTTCTTTTAACCAAATGCAAGTGGGTAATTTTTGATAGTATTTTTATGCTGATTACGAATATAATTTTGAAATTTCTCTAGCACGCACAGATTTTTTTTCTTTCAATAAAACATTTTTAAATTATTCAGTGTTTGGGGCCTGATAAAGTTCTTTGCGGCTCTAAAATATGGATAGTTTAATATTGCAGACGCTACTCTTCACACCCATTACTTTAATATAGAAGTCTCGAAGTGCATAACTTGGAAAGGTGACATGATAGAATAAATCTAAAAGCAGATTCGGATTCTACATACAAATTACTACTAAGAACACTATGTGTGGTCTTCGTTACAAAATGTGAATTGCCTAGTGTAATTTGAGTAAATTTTTCATAGCAATACCTTCACATGTATTTGCAAAATCATGTTGATCTACTTCTCAACATAACAACCATTCGCATTTAAGCATTTGTCCCAACGTCAGACTAACTTTTCGATGCCCATAGCGTAGAATTCGTTCGGCTGGGAGCGAAGCTATGACCGCACAGCTGTTTTCACCTCATTGTCGCTCTGGAAGCGTGTGCTAGCAAGGTCTTGCGTTAGAGGTCCGAACAGGTGAAAGGCCGAGGGCGCTGTAGGATGGATGGCGTAGGACTTCCACTTCGAAGACTGCAGCTTTTGCGACACTGATGCAACAACATGGGGACGCGGATTATCATGCAGAATGATGACCTCATTCATAGCTTTCTGCGGACGCTTTCAGCACAGAGCAGCTCGTAGTCGATTATTGTGAAGTTCATGAGGCGACATCATGGTATGGCTCATTCTCTACGGTTTGCGGTCAGCTAACTTCTTCCAGTAGCAGAAATACGACGCCTGCAACTTACCTTGATATTTTGGACAATTCTGCACTGTCAACATTGTGGCGACATTTTGGGATCGGCTCATTGCTGTACCAACATTCCAGTGCTCCTTTTGCGAGGTGTTTGCAAGAATGATTAGAGGAGGCAGGGCTGTAGAGTCCTTCTGTATAAATCTCAATGAATACCTCTGTGGGCGACGATCAAGTGCTAGTCCCCATCGTCCACTATCTTCGCGAATATTGGAAGAAAACTCTGAAATTCTCTACCAAAATCTGGTGGAAGTGTAGAGGCAATAACAACAAATAAAGCCATATCCATTTTCGTCAAATAATGGTTGCAGTGCCAAAATACAGGTGTCTGGAATATTGATCACATAGAAAAGACAAAGAAAGACCTAGAAGGTGTTCTTCGCATGAAGCACCTTAAAAAAGTAAAATGTCTTTTCCTAAATCTGTTTTTCATAGATACTATTTATAATGAAAGCGACTGTTTTTGATTATTGACAGAAATCCCAGCCTACTTTCGAACTTCGATGTCTAATGTTTTTCCATTGATTCACTTTATAAAATATGAGGTCGATTTTTTCCACCCCTCAATCTCTCTTTATCTTTTGTTTTCTTTTCTTCTCTTTTTTTTCTTATTCGTTTCGTCTTCTTTTGAAGAAGAATGGCATCTGTTGTCGACACTCTGCGCCGCTTTTCTTTTTCGTTCAAAAGGAGGTGGAGGTAGATTTGGTGCAGAGATTTGGGTCTCCAATCCGCAACCCGTCTTCGATTTTTGTCTCTAAATTCACAAAAAAAAGCCTGTTTCGCAAAAATAAAGAACCGATCACAGCCGAGGACAGTTTCAATCGATTCCATTTAGATATCGCCTCCGATGATCCGCACCGACTGTCGACGGCAAGCTCCGCCGCAGGAGAACGACAGCGCTATCGATTGGCCTCCTGCATTCTCCGTCACAGGTATAAATCGGGTCTTCGTATAGCCAGTTTAAGAGAAAATTTTCATCACAGAGAATCAATAAAGTTAAGAAATCTAATTAACGCCAGTGCTCGTTTATGCTTTTTATTTTTATCTTATTTTTTTGCGAAAGTTACAAGAAAAGCAATAGGAACAACCACAATTTGGCATTAAAAAACTGAACATTAAAAATGAAAAACAGAAAGAAATAGCCAAACTCTGGGTTCGGACCAGTGACCTAGGATAAACGTTCCGAAGCAACTGCTACACTTTGGGCCAGTTACTCGAACGTCTCCGGTTCCATTTCAGGTCTGGTATTTTTCCTTTTATTCATCTTTTATATGCAAGCGGTGTCTAAAAGGTTAGGTGAATGTACGCATATCTAAACGGCAACGTGGGCTACGACATAGGACCACCTAGTGTCTAAACGTAAACTGAAGCAGATTTGCCTGCTGCGGCAGAAAAGGTAAAGAGTGTGAAGACTCCATGTGGAGCAACGCGTGGATATCAGATTTTGTTACAAATAGGGGAAATTTTGGTGGACTATACGGAACAGGATTGAAAAAGTGAACTTTGTTGGACGACGACGCCCGCCCGTATAGTGCGAAATGTATAGCTAAGAGCGGCGTAACTGTTCTCAAATATCCACCGTATTTCCCGGAGCTGGCACCTGCAGACTTCTTTTTGTTCCCCGCCTCAAGAGAGTCCTGAAAGGCACACATTTTGCAAACGTATCGGACATCCAAGGATGTGCGACATCAACGATTCGAGCGATTCCAAAAGAAGCCTTCGCTGACAGTTTTCAACATATTTACAAACGTTGTTGAAAGTCTAGCATGAGAAAATACTCCAAAGAACATATCTACTTATTCATCGTATCAAATGGTTACTCTCAATCATAGATCCCTCTGCATATTTGAAAGGCAACATGAAAGGCTTCTGCGAGCATTCTCAGATATAATCTACTCTGCAGTAATGTAAAGCAATAAGTTCGTCAAATCAGATGATCATTCCCACTGTTGTTCTCTCGCTGTCTCTTTGCGCCATGGTCATCGCTTCAAAGCATTACTAATGCCTTCACTAGTGGTTTGTAATATCCGCGCCGTCATTAATATTCGCAGCATGCATTCCCGTTAGATAGTTTTAACTGATACGGCTCGGAGGTCATCTGGGCCACAATTGTCTTCTACGTTCGAGCCACATTCCGCTTCAACACACATCTAATCCTGTCGGTGAGCTTAGTTACCTCTTCCCACATCTTACCGAGTTTTGTGATGTCTGTCATAACAATTGATACAATGCTCCTTGCAACAATCACAAGAGTTAGTTATTTTCGCAACTGTTGCTCCAATGTCCATGTCTCTTCGGACCTCTGAGAGGTCGGACATGCGAGCAGAATGTTCACGTACAAAGGCCAGTAGGTAACAAAACTCTGCTGTAAGTTGCGTAGCTGCACTGCAAGTATCAGTTACAGGCGTTTTTCAAATGGGCTTTCATATTACATAGTGTATCTTCCTATTACCTTCTTATAAAGATGGATTTTACCTTTCATATAGCTCCCAAAAATGTCGATGTCTTTGTAAATATTTTTCATGTCTTCGTGTATAAATTTTAAACGTTCTTTTAACTGTTAACGTTTATTTGAAGATCACGTGATTAACCGAACATTCGTTACGTTTCTTCAGTAGTTCTTCCGGCCCACTGAAATTACCACTGAGTTTCCATCGAAATCATACACTGTACACTACACTATGGGCCGTCAATAAATTACGAAATGCTTGGGGGGGGGGGGGTTTTGGGAAAAGGTTACGTAGCGTTGCAGAGAGGTACGGGGGAGGGGGATCAAGTCTGGGGTTACGTAACGCTTCTTTAAGATTTACCTCCAACTAAATTTGTGGGATGGTTAAATTATCAAACAAGGAACCATGTAGTAAAAGTTCATTTCATGAGCTTTTCAAATTTTCACTGTAGAATTATTATTATTATCATGACAGAATCTATGCAATTGTTTTATGAGGAAAACTCAATAAATAAGTCGGAAAATGAATGAAATATCTTCAAACTGCTGCAATGTGAAACTGTGCTATGAAAACCGTTGTTGCAATGATACTTTACGCAAGTGTCGGTGTAGGTAGCACCTCCATACATTATACGGCGCTAGTAGTCACGTTTTTGTGCGGTGATGAGTCATTCGAGTAACATTATACGGCGCACTGTGTTAGCTGATAGTAACTGTGATGGACAGCAGGCTGAATTTGATTTCTGTGGGCGCAAGGCAAATCTGCTGAGGAAGTGCACAAGGAAATATTACCTGTTTACGGTAACAAATGTTTATCTAGGAAAGTCGTTTACCCGGTGGAGTTCTTCTGGTGGATGACAACGCTCATCCACACGGTGCCAATATCACTCTCTGTGCTTGGCACCATCAGATTTTCACCTCTTCGGCCCACTGAAGAATCACCTAGGTGGTCAGCGGTTCCAGGATATGGATGAGATCTGTCAGGAGATTATCAGTTGGCTACGACACTAATCAAAAATCTTCTTCGCTGCGGGCTTTGAGGGACTCATGAAACGCTGGGACAAGTGCCTAAATGTTCATGGAAATTACGTTGAAAAATAAACCAAGTTTCATCAGGTAACTATTTCAACTTTCATTTCTATACCATTTTGCGACTTATATATTGACCTATACTCGTATAATATTATAAAAATTTTATTCACACCCTGTGTCCGAAATTCTAAACCGCATTTTTTGTGGAGGGTCGAGTATCAGTTAAAGGCTTGATTAGGATAAAGTTTACTGTAGTGTGAATAAAATTTTTGAAAGACCTAGGCGAATCAAGGGTTAGTAAAATTAAAGAATAGTGTTCCCTAACTTTTTCCGCAAGATATCGGCTGGCTCGGTTGCGTTCATGCTTTGAATTTTTTACTGCGCCATAAAAAAACTTATTTACTGAGAAATTCGAAAGTTCTGTGTCTGTAAGCATCTGCTGCCGTAGCCATGTTGTAGAATCATGGCCACCCGTAGCTGGCGAATTTTCGTGAATGCATGAATGCAGCCGGGCTAACCAATATCTTCTTTTTTGGTTCTTTTTGTTTAAAAAGTCATATCTCAAACTAAATTTTTCAAATCTCTTTGAAATTTTAAAGATAACAAGTAAAAAGTTTAAAATTCATAACAAAACATAAAAGAATGAGAAACAAAATTTGTGTTTTCAATCGATTTCAACAATTTTGAAAAAATACATTGAATCTGTATTTCTTAACCATTTAGAATTTGGAAAAAAAAATTGATGATCTCTGTTTTTACGCGAATGCCATCAATTTTTGTCGAGCTATTCAATCGTACCACTGGGCTGCTAAGCAAGTAACTCTTCATCATTCAATATTGACAGAAATAGGGAGCTTCCCTGTAAAGCAACTGTTTTAAGCAAGTCCTTATCTCTAATGCCTCGTAGACAAGAATTTTCTCTAGATCTCTACTCAGTGTCCTTTTTTAACCAGGTGGTCTGCAAAAGCGGATTTACCGTCGCTGTTAATCCAGGAACGTCTATGTTCGATAAAAGAGCGTCTTGTGGATCCCACGTAATGCGATCCACAGTCCGGGCACGTCAGTTCATGCTCTTAAAACTCCAAGCTCTTAAAAACGTCTTCATCGACGTATATGACAAGATAAAATTACTCATTTATTATCCATTAATTTTATAGTTGATACTCTTACTCATAAAATACGACATTTCTTCAACAACTGGTCAAAAGTTTAATTTGCTTATGTAACTTTGCTGTAATATTTAATAAAATAAATTGAGAACTATACGGTTTTTGAAAATTCATTCGGGGAAGGGGTAGAGACAGCTTTACTAATTATAGAAAGGGGGGGGGGGGGGCCCCGGAGCTGCATTACGGGTGCGTTACAAGGGAAAAGAGAGAGGAGGGTTAGTTATAAATGAACCAATTTTGCGTTACGTATAATTTACGGATCGTCCCTATCCGTCAACTGAGAATTTTAATTCAAAATTTTTTTACTTCACTTACTACTCTCTTAAGCGTTTTATAACTTTTCCACATTAGAAAAGATTTTACTTGAACTCTTTAAACGAGCATGTCCATATATTGCCCTCATTAGAGAAGATGGCCGTAGCTATTTCTAACAAAAAATCCCTCATTCTCATCATTCCGATAAGGCACTCCCGGGGTCAAAGAATTTCCATTCCGATTGCACTGATCATTTGTTTCAGCTTCAACATTAAAGGGGCGCTGTTTAATAAATGCTCCTGGATGGTGTGTTGGGGGGAGGGGAGGTGTATAATATGGTGAGTGGGTTCGTGTCCCCGTGGGTGCAGAGACTGGAAGGGATATTTGAGGGAGATCCTGGAGGAAAGAAGTCGATTCGAGGAACCGTTGAGCGTCGCCTGTTTAACTCAACCATCACGTCGAGGACGGAGGAGGAGACCCTTCCGTTCGTCTCATCTGCGCACGCGTGGAATCTTTTCGGTGAGGCAATTGAATATCGCGGGGAGAGAGAGTGTGTGTGTCGGTCCGCTCCGAAATACCCCGAGTCTTGCTCGGGAATTAATAGAAATTTATATGGGCGACTGTAATCCATGCAATTTGGACGAGAGTTGGCGCATTTGCCGCCATCTAGCCACGAGATGGAGAAGCTTCGTCGTCGTCCATATAAAGAGGGACCGTAAAAGATAAATGATGAATACCAAAAGCACGAGGAGGAGAAAAGAGAAAAAGAGAAAAAAGGAATATCGAGAAAACAAACGGAAAAGAAAAGAGCACGAGCAGAAAGAATAATAATTCTTCCAAGAAAGGGGGTAAATTGGTTTCCGACAATTTTTATTGTTTCTGATGGGTGCGAGAACGATTATTTATGTAGACTTCCCTTTTTTTTATATACCAGCGATGGCCACAAGAGGACGAAATCAAAGATCGTCATCAATCTTCGTCGTGTGATAAAGAGAAAAGTCGTAAAAGAGACGGCAACGAGAAAGGTTTACATTAATTCATCAAGTAACGACTCTCTCCTTCCACAAAGTCTATATTAAAGCAGTTAACCGACAACAGAAATAATCGAATACTGATCGAAGATTCAAATACTAAAAAGTTTACAATTTTTTGAAATATTTCTAAGCACTTTTCAAATTTAAAAAAAAAATAGTTAATGGCTGTTCAAACCATTCTCATGTAGTTTGCTGGAAGGCAGAATTTCTTAATCAATACACGAACCTTCCAAAGCATAAACCACAAGTTCCAGACCACCTTGCTAATTAAGTCGTCGTTATTGTCATCATCAGTAGCATCATCATCACTCTAAAGTTTTCCTTTATATGATGGGATCAGCTTTCACGATTCAAACTCTCCATGAAATCTTGGCTTGGATAAAAGTTTCTGTAACTTCACATTTAATCTAATACAGAGTAAGGATATTAAATAAGGAAACCACCAATGGACACAAAAAGAGTACATTTTGGCGGTTATGCCTTCCTCATCAGTGAGACATAGCCCGAGAAATGTACATCTGGGTCATTAAGCTCTTTTTGTTCGGATTGGTGAGTTCCTTTTTTAATCTCCTTATCCACAGTTTTTGGCTGTTTTGGGTATCCTAAAAAGGACTGACGGTTTTTAAAATGGAATAGAAGGCAAACAGTGAGTGTTATTAAAATTAATCTTGCAAGAGATTAATGTGTGAGATCAGGAATTTATTTTGGTACATTTCCTTGTGTTTTGCGGACCGATCTTTTCGGTCCCTCGTTTGTGCCGTCATGGCCGACCGCGGACATCCAACGGTATTCGCGAATGGTACATTTGCACAGGCCTTCTACTTTGTCATGAATAAAATGGATAAAAACTGAAAAAAACGAGGGGCTTAGAAGGGAATTCACTAAATTTCTTTATAACTCAAAATTGGCCCATCAGAGCTAAAGAGTTATTCGTCTCTATGAGAGGAGTTCGTACATGTCGAATTTATTGATTTTGGTTCGCTGGTATGAATGCTATATCCACTGATTCATTTTTAGAAAAAAATTAATATCTCTAAAAAGGATTAACCAATTTTTATAAAAATACGTCAATGCATAATTCAAGGAACCCTCTAAAAGTGTATTATTTTTGTAATGAAAAAAAAAGAATTAACAATTTATTTTTGTTGAGAGGAAGTTAGGGGGGCATTAATAATTCCAACATGCTCTTCTTGCAAATATTCCAAGAAGGAGCTTAAGATGTGTCGCAGAGGTAATTTTAGATTTGAGACTTTAACTGTTAGTTTCTAATAAACAGCTAGTTCATTTAAATCCTTTCAAGTCTATTTTTTGCTCAACGTTTATGTTAAAATACCAATTTACCAAGCAATACAGGGCCGTCCAAATCGTGCACGTCGCCCGCATGCAACACAAAAAGCTCGCGGCCAAAGCTCGCGGCCAAAGCTCACGGGCAAAGCCAAGCAGATAGTCCAAAACTCAGGAGGGGAGTGAATGCAGTTTTTCCTATGCAGTGTTGCCAGACTTTAGGGGGCGATTCCGTTAAATGAGACATTATTTCTTTTGTTACTGATACTTGCTTGTTTTTCGTCTCGCATAACATGGCGCACATTCCGAAAAAGCATAAAATCAATGAACCAGTATTTAAAGCACAGAAAAAGTATTTAAACCGGGGTGGGAGAATCTGTTTTTTTTTTTTTCATTTAACACGGAACGGATTCTAAATGCTTAATATGCAGTCGTGTCCTATCGGGAAAAAGAAAATACAATTCTACCTGACATCAAGAAAATTGTCACATTAAAACGAAGGAAATAAAATGGTAAACTGCCTCGGTTTGCTTGTTTTTTTTTTTACAGTATCAAATTGATAATTAGCAACTCGACTTTAAGGAACTGATCAACGTAATGTGTGGAAGGAAAATTACCGCGTGCACGGGCGCTGCCCGCGGACAGAAATCTTGGACAGCCCTGAATTAATACAATTGCTTTATGGCACCATAATATGTCTCATACAACCGCATTGGCTAAATATAATTAATAATGTAACATGAGCAATTGAGTAATCGTGCTTCGACAAAGCGATCGTAACGTGCACGTGCCCACATTAACGATGCGTAAAAGATGGTCAGGTGTTAGAGCATGTGTAACATATTTGAATGGTTCCATGAAAAAGTCTGAAAAGTTGATACAGCCGAGCTAAGACCTTAGAAAACAGAAATTGAAAAATGTTATCTGTTTTCAAGTAATCGTGCAAACGGCGGACGGCCGGCCGGATAAACGTACAGACCAAGCGTGCATTCTACAACCTCTGACAATTAACCTCGGTGAATGAGTTCACACAACAAAATGCAAAACAGATAGAGCCACATTTACTTTATTATCCTTCGAAATAATCAACCTGGAAGGCAATACACTTTTGGGATCGAGTGTATAAGTCCTGGAAGCTCCTTAGGGATGGCTTTAAGTTCACGTGTCACATTTGCTTGAATGTCTGGAATGTCCGCAAATCTGTGTCCCTTTAAGGCTCGTTTCAGGCGTGGGAACAAGAAAAAGTCTGCCGGTGCCAAGTCTGGTGAATAAGGTGGATGAGCTAAGGATACGACACCTTTGTTGGCCAGAAACTGTTGCACGATTACGGCAGTGTTCCTCTTTGATCTATTATCCACAGTTACGTGCGCAAGCTACACCTTCAACTGAAGAAACGAGCATCTGCTAAGCCACTGCACGCGCAAACGTGACCTGTCTGAACTTGCTTAAACAATGACTGGGCTTGCATTCACATGCATTGTTACTCGCGTAAAGCTCGCACAGATTAGGGTGTGACGTCATTCACCGAACTTAATTGTCAGAGGTTGTACGAGCTAAAGCTTTAAGCTAAAGCTCGTAACAAATCTGTTTTATTTAAATTAGATTTTGGTTAGCATAGAAAACATGTTAACTTCGAATCAGCAAGCATTTTACAGTTTAAAATCATTTATAGCTAATTTTTTAATGATAATTTAGACATTTTTGTGAGTGGTCACACGAAAAGGTACCTGAAGGGAATATAATAGATTCCGAGAAAAACGTGTTTAAAGTTTGAAGATGTGCACAAACAGGGTATGCATCTCTGCCAGTGACGCTATTTATACCCGAAAACCTGTGGGCGATGTAAACAAGCAGGGTATACCATACGTTCATGCAACAAAAACATTAATTCAATGTGTGCGCTGTATAAGAGTCAACTGAAACTGAGGTGCGTGAGAAAAAGACACAGGCCAACGAAAAGTAACTTTTTAAAAACATTTTTAACGTTAAGACCGATTCTTATGGTTTTTTTTTGTGCTGAATCCGTATCTGACCTCACAGATATCACCTTTTTTTCTATCATCCACAGATTTCTTGTTCAGAGTTTGGGGCTGATAAATTCCCTTATGGCTCTAAAATATCGATACTTTAATATTGCAGCCGCTTCCCTTCACATCCATTACTTAAACATTGCAGCCTCTATGTGCATAACTTGGCAATGTGACGTGATAGAAAAAATCTAAAAGCAGATTCGGATTCAGGCAACACCACCTAGACACAAGGTCTTGGCACAGAAGACTATGACATCATAACAGTAGGCAGTGAGTAAACGACACTCTCTAGAATGGACTTAAGTATTCATAGCCTCAATTCGCTAGACTTGTTCACGTATCTACTCGAGTTAGCCGGAAGATTTGTCAGCAACAAATGGAGGCTTTGAGAAAACAAATCTTAAATTGAATTTTAAGATTCAAAGACTTAGGATTTAAAATTTTATGTAGAATATCCGATTAGATACGATAGTGTTGATCGAGGCCTTGTGTCTAGAAGGTCTTGATTCAGCACACTAAAAACCACAAGAATAAGGCAAATTCATTCAAAAGTTCTGTGTAATTAATATAAAAAATGTTCACTATATTAATATTCTATTTTATAATAATAAAGACTAAAAAATAAACAACTGAAATAAAGTTGAAAGTCTAACGATTGTAAATCACAAAAAACATTTCCAATTCTTTCAGGTCCCTTTTCGTGTGACCAATACCACCATATTAAGAATAAATACTGTTAAATGGTAAAAGCAAACCTGTCTTGAAGGATTTCATGAAGTGATTGAAGCAATGCAGGAATATCTGAAAATGAAAACACCCAACAGGTCTGATCTTAAGTAAGGCGAGTTAAATAAGCTCTTCTGTTTTTAACATTACTGAAGTGGTTGAAGGACCCAAAGAAACAAAATTGCTAGAAACATACTTTCAAAGATTTCTTCGGCTCACCGTTTTATCATTCATGATAATTAAATATATAACGCTAATATTCTCTACATTCTTGATAATACTACGCGTAATTAATAGTGATTGATTAGAGTTTAATTAATAGTACCTAATTACCTTCATTATTCTTAATTAAAATTATCAATTATGAAATTTTAAGTAATAATAAATTAATACGTCCTTTTACTTTCTGAAACAAGTTCTTCTGGCTTATAACGCAATGTTATTACTTTGCCGCAGAATCAAAGGCTTTTCACTAAGGAAACCGAATTCCTTCCAAGAAACTCTGCTTTCATGGAGCTGTGCGAGGCTCTGCTTTTTTTTTTTTATTGTGTTCGTGTTGCTGTTGAGTCGATTGAACTTTATTTCTCCGATGTCCTTCCTTTCTTCTGTGCTGGCAGCAACAGAAAAGAGCGAGAGCGAGAAGAAGAAAAGCTGCTGCTGCTAAGGGAGGGCAACATAGGGGTGAGGGGGAGGAGGTTGTCTGTGTGCGTGTATTTGTGTGGATGAACCCTGCCTTCCTACGTCACGGGTGATGGGGTAAGGATAGGGTAGCCGAGGCGCATTTTATGCCAATGAGTGCGGCGCCGTTCCGTTCAAATGTCTCCTAGGGGGCGCCGCGTGATACTGGCCGCGGACATCACTGTCGGTGTGGGTCATCGCAACCATCTATCACGGACCATCTGGTGGGAGGGCAGGCAACCGTTGCCTTGCACGAGACGAGAATAGACGAGAGATTTAAGTGCGAGGCGAGATTCACTGCCATTGATTCTGCCATCGTCGTCGTTCATGTTGCGACCTCTGGGGAGAGAAGACACAAACAATCGGATGCGCCGGGAATTCTATTATTAATGCAGACTCGAAAGAAACGAAAAGAACTTGCTCCTGCTCTTTGCCAGACAGTCAGTCCATTGGATTTCCTTCTCTCCCTCTTTATTTATTTCTCTATTTCCAACTCCTTTTACTCTCTCTCTATTTTTTTTAATACACCGACTAATTTACTAGACTCTGTCTTTTAAATAGCCATCCGCTTGTTTTTCCAATGAATCTTCGCAGAATTAAGTATCCACTAGACTATCTTATTTTTTATAACCTTAAAAAAAAGTGTAAAATTATTTTTTAACGTGTACGGATCACGTGCCTTTCAGCAAAATGAAAAAGTCATCTCCCGACATGATGTAAAAAAAAAATTTAACACTCCCCCCTCCGTGATTTGGGAATTTGATTTCCGTGTGAAGCTTAAGTAATAGATTCGTTTTTCATCTTTTCTATAGTTTGATAGTATAATTACAATGTTTCAAAATAAATAATAAATATGTCAAATAATAACGAATTGGATTCCCAGGTTACTTTTGAGCAATAACCAATTAATCCTGTTGTCAGGTACGCCACATTCTCTTAAGTTGGAAAAAGATGCCTAGTGATCGAAGTACTCTTTCCTCAATTCGTCTACGCACATGCTAGCTATCTCGAATAAACAACACCGGTTCTGCACTAAGCTAGTCTCTGCTAACAGTAGGCTAATGTTTTGCTAAAGGTATACACTACATACAGAAGGTGCAATCTACTTCAAACATATCTAATATTATGATGCCGGGAGCTTTGAACTGATTGCATACGACAATAGAACTGATTTGGTTATTGTCCACAGAAGTAACGGATATTTCATAAGTTATATCATTTTTTAAATAATCATAACTTACCAAGATTACCGTATACGTCCTACAGGAAGACGAGGAAACATCGACATTTGGGAGCAGCAGGATGGCGTTCCACCACACATCACAAATTGGCTAGACGAAATTTTCCGAACCGACGAAGCGGATTCTTTTTTTTTTTTTTTTTTTGTGAACAAGGCCTATGCTCATCCCATTTCGAACACTGAAACACTGAAGAACTGCTTGTCATAACAGTGGAGATTTGCAGGAAAGCAGGTGAGAATGTTCCTTGGCGGTTACAGGCCTGATCTGACCACGAAGAGGAGACGACTGACTTTGCACTAGAGTAGGGAATTTTAGATTTTGAAATTCTGATTTTGGATTCTGAAGTATCATCAAAAAATAATAGAAATGTCTCAAAATCGAGTTGATAATCTCCTTGTTTTCATCGATAAAATCGAGTTGTAAATCTAAAGAACATGACTTTTTCAAGTTTTGAATTTTAATTTTATCGAGATAGAGGGTCGGTCTTTAGGCATTCTTATTCTACTTTTTAATGATCTCTAAGAATCCGAAGTCAGAATTTGAAAAATCTAAAAATTTTTCCGACACAAGACTCATAGATTTCAAAAGTTCAGACTTAAAAAGTTCGTTGAAAATGAAATAATTATTTACGAAACACACAGTAGGATAGGAAGAATCATAGCTTTGTGAACATTGCCTTCGTGAATATGAAAACAAATAGAATTTAAGCCTAACATGGTCAATCTTGTCGAGAAACTGAAATAAAGAAAAGAAGGCAGGATCATTACAGGCAGTATGGAAGTTTAATGAGAGCCGACGCGTTTCGGCGAAAGCACCATCATCACGGGCAATAAACCGCGAAGAATAGGAAATAACGACAGAATATACAGCAAAACAAGATGGGGTGTACAAAAAGCCGATTGGCGGGCTTACTGAAGAAGGCCGAACAAATAAGAGAAAAAATAATAATTTAAAATGCGTTAAAATTTTTATCATCAAATGCGTTCCAAAAGAAACGGTGTGATGCATCGTAATAAAAGAAGTGATAAGTTTGCTGATATGATAAAAATGATTTTTACAGGAAAATGGATGCATAATCGTTTGACAAGTGACAACGGCAAATTGTTCCACTCCATGAAAGTAGAGTAAGGAAGTGTTCTTTCCCGAAAAACCTTTTTTAAAGTTACTTCAAACAATAAAAATCAAGATTTTTTAAATATGTATAAGTAAGAGGTATCATTATCCCTTATATTCAAGATTATCCATATTATATTCAAGAGATACTCAATAAAAATCCAGTTTTACGACTATGGGTACATCTCGAACTAGTGACATATGAAATTAACATTAATCCTACCTTATTCTTTAATAAAAAATGTCCATTGCGAATAAAAACCGTTCAATAGTAAAAGCGAAAAATGACAGAAGAGAATCCTGACGGAGACTTTTGTTGAATGCAATAATTTCCGAGTATGTTCAAATTTTGAATCTTGTTAATCGATCATATCACCTAAAATATGGGCAACCCACAACTGCCTTTTCGTAGTGTGACGCTTTCCAATTTCATTAGAGTAGTCACAAAGCTTTAATAAGTTTCCGATATTATTTAATATCTTTCATGACATCTACAGCTCTGCCCTCATTTTCAGTGGGCTCTGGCACGTAGAGAAACAGCAACTTCCTTTGATCGGCGAGTACCTTTTACCAAGGAAGAAGTCACGTCGTTGCCAAGCAGCAAGGTGTATCAATTAAAGCAAGCATTCAAAGTAGTTGCTCGGGCAACAAATGCAAACCTTGATCCTCGTCAGATCCACAGGAATACCGAACGTCGCTGGCAGCTTTTTTTAAACTTTTCCTATTGGAGCCGTTAGAGAATCTCGAACACATACTACAACATTGAGGGACTGAAAGGGCAATCTACTAATGATGTTGGACATTCCCCTTCTTCTGCAACAAGATTCTACTAGGGAATCTGAATTTTAACTTTCTGTTCAGCAAGTAACGCTCAAAGCAACAATCTACTTCAGTTGTTATCTTCAGTTAAACGGGGTTTCTGCTAACGACGTCCAAAACACTCATCTGCCATAGCAATCCTCACTTGAGGTTAGCGATGTCAAATGAAGATAACCCCTTCAGGCAACGAGGACTAACAACATAAACATCACGTCATAAACATCGACTCTCTTCTACGGTGATTCTTGAGTCTCGCAGTTCATGAGATAATATACTTGCTTTGTCTGTCTGTTTGGGTGGAATTTTGTAATCGATATTAAAGTTACTTCCTGTTAACCGATTGACTTGAAATTTTGCACACTTACTTCCTCCTGATGACAATACACGAATCAATTAAAAAATCCACTAAATAATTGATCAATTAGTGGCAATTAATTAATTTAATTTTTATATGAAGAATATCGTTCAAGACTTTACCAATAGATGGCGGTAAGTGTGTGTGTTTTTTTTTAATAAAATTTATTTAATTTTCTTGTTTTTATGAATATCAACGCTTGAGATAATTATAAAGCGTATCTCAGAAGAGAGCCCTATATAATGTTTCGAAAGGAAGTTAATGCGAGAAACATTAATCCAGTTAAATTACCTTGGAAACAGAAGTTAGATTATTAGTTACATGGAAACGAGAAAAATTCAGTCCCAGTCTTTATTATACAATCATCGTATAACAGCCTGCTTTTTCCCGGGTAGTCCTATTTCTTCCCACCTCCCAAAGATATTGTCCGTTGTACTCCGTGGATCCCCTGCTGAATGATGAGAGCTTCGCCCTCGAAAAGCGCTTCCAGGTTAAGGTTGTATTTTTTCCTTTTTTAATCTTGTTGTGGTGAAAGTGTTTATTTATTATCATTACTATTATCCACATTTCTTTTTTTCTGGTTTATTTTTACAATTATATTTCTCTTATTTATTTTTGTGTTTTTTTTTCTGGAAAATTGTTTAATTGAATTTGTGCGCCATCAGGAGACTTGTGGTGAGTATGCCATGTGACGAAATGGCTTCCATTCGGGATAATCTCAGTCCATCCCGCGACTCTGAACTACTATAAGCGGGTTGGAAAATTTCCAGACTGGTTTCATTCGTATTCTTGAAAAGGCCAAGGTGAAACTAGTCGTGAAATATTGTCATATTTCTTCCGTTATATGCTGCAAGGCCTCCATCAACTTCAGTTCGGCTTAATCTAAGTTTAGGAAAGAAAAAAAACTTTCAACGTTGCAAGATTTCTTATAGCCCTTGAAAGCTATTTGTCTTCATTTTATTCGGATACACTGATGCAATCATCATGTGCTGAATGAGAAGCAAATAAAAGATTTTCAATGGAGAAAATTGCGAAAGACTCCCCCCTTCCACCGCTTTAGGGTGTAAGCGTACAACGTGTCCATAAAAAATTTGTACCCGAACAATATTTAATAACTTTTGAACGTAATAACATAATCATATATCATTTTCACAATGTTACAAAGAAATCCCAAAAATTTTCTCTAATCTATTCGTTTATTGCAAAAGTTGCTCACTTGAGGCAGTGGTATCGACAACAAAATGGAGTGACAATGACTACTCTTCAGAGGAAATACAGGTTAACTTACGGTAAACAAACACCAGTCGATTAATGCCTGTATGAAAAGTTATTTGGAGACCATTTTGAACAGTACTCGGCGATTTTGTTAGTCTATGCTGGTCTTTCTTTATGATAGACGCCATCTTTTGTTCTGTCTATGAGCATTTTCTGCCATAAACGAACAGATCAGAGAAAAATTTTGGAGTCTCTTTGTAGCATCAAGAGTACATAAAGGAACAGATCAAGTATCACTAATTTCTAGTAGCATGCTGAAAGCGATACATGATCATAATTAAAAGTCATTAAATATTGTTATGGTATAAATCTTTTATGGATACCCTGTATATTAACCGTCTTCGCTTTTAACTCCTTGAACTCAGGTGCTGAGGATTTCAAACCAATATGGCGACTGAGTTCCTGTTCAGCGACAATTTCCTCCAATTCGCCCGAAGCTTACGGAGGAGAAATGGACAGCCCGGGGCCGAAACGAAAGGAGACAATTCAATCCAACGAGATTCTTCCAGTTTCCTCAAGGAAATTTAAGAAGGGATAGAAATGAAAACTAAAAATTCCGCCTCCTATTGGCTACGTGAAATTTCCAATCTAACCCGATTCCGCTTATCAAATTCGATGATTTTTGAGCTAACGGCTAGCGAAATGAAAATGCAAGATGAACAAGTTATTAAAGAATACAGGACCGATAACTTAAGTTAATATGCAATAAATATAAAGCTCTTTAATCACCGTTTACGTTGACAAATTAATTATAAATAATCCAAGAACTTGTAATTTTTATATCGTTTCACTGTCTCGCTTCAATTTACCATAAGAAATGAACTCTTTCTCTTCGGATATTTGTTTCGTAAAAATAATGAAATTACTACTTGAATATTATTACAATGTTACTCAAAAGTACCTTATAATATTTATTTATTTATGAATATACGAATTAGGAGAAAAGATACATCGTTACAACCCGGAGTCGTGTATGGTCATGGACCGACGAGTTAGTGCATTATCCAGAAATACAAATAAATGAGAGGTTAGTTAACAACACAAAAACAATAAAATGCAAATAGGTTAGTAATAATTAAACAAACAAGATTAAGTAACATGTTCTTACATTTTAAAAATTGAATTCGTTGTTGGTAGCATTTCCATCATTTTTATCGATCTTTTTCGAAATTGAATCCTAAATCGCATAGGTTTATCTCCATCTCTTGACGAGGTTTATAATATAAAATAAACAATATACAGGGCGAGTCATTTAACATGGAATTTATGTATATTTCGGAAAAAAAGCATCCTAAAAAAAAATGTCCGAAATCGAACGAAATCAAAAGTGAAATACTTCGCGGGGGAAATTCATTAGCCGAAAAATTATCCCTTGCGAGGCGGGGGCTGGGGGTAACTTTTAAATCTTTAATAGGAACCCCTAATTTAATGGCATATTCCAAGTATACAGAAAATTAGAGAAATATTTTATTCTTGGTGTTTTTCAATTGATCCAACCGTTTAGGAGATAGAGCACAGAAAGTGTGGAACTTTTAAAAGTTTTGAACCCAATTTTATCGATGAAAACAAAGAGATAGAGGGTGGGTTTTACAGACATTCCTAGTCTACCTTTTGATGGTATATAAAAAATCCGAAGTCAGAATTTCAAAAATCCAATATTTTTCAATACACACACACACGGACTCTGTCTCCATCGAACTGCTGCCCTCAAGACTTTGCTTGTGCATTAGGATGAAGACTTTGATACACCCTGTATGTATGAGGGGTGATCAATAAGGTAAGGTTACAAAGCCTGCAGTGAAACGTGTACATTTTATTTCATCCAACCAATACAGCCAACTGATAATACTCACATTAAGTTATTTTTCGACATAGTCTCCATATCGGTTTAGGCACTTGTCGGTTCGTTTGAATATTCCCTCCTGGTAAAAATCCTGTCCTTGCGTGTTCAGCCACGTTGTTGCGAAGTGTTTCACCTCCTCGTCTGAAGCGAATCGTCGGTCTCCTAGACGCTCCTTCAAGTGAGAAAAGAGGTGAAAGTCCCTAGGAGCGAGATCCGGTCTGTAGGGAGGGTGTTCGATGATGTCCCAGAGAAACTGCTTTAACAGAGTGCTGGTCTTCTGGGCTGTATGAGGTCGCGCGTTGTCGTGAAGGAGGATGACGCCCTCGGTGAGAAGTCCTGGCCGTCTCCTCCTGATTGATTCACGCAATCGTGTCAATATCTCGCGGTATCGGTCACTGTGTGTCCTCTTTCCAAAAAAATCCATCCGCGCTGTCCCAGAACACTGTGGCCATCATCTTTCGGCAGATGGCGTCACCTTAAACTGGGCGACCTCATACGGCGCAGAAGACCATCACGATGTTGAAGCAGTTTCGCTGAGACATCATCGAACACCCTCCCTACAGCCCGGACCTCGCTCCAAGCGACTTTGACCTCTTTCCTCACTTGTAGTAGCACCTAGGAGACCGACGATTCGCTTCAGACGAGGAGGTGACACACTTCGCGACAACATGGCTGAACACGCAAGGACAGGATTTTTACCGGAAGGAACATTCAAACTCATCCCACGAACGGACAAGTGCCTTAAACCGATATGGATTGGTTTGATTTGTTTGGTATTAATGTCCTTTTCAACTGCCATGGTCATTTCAGGACGGCGTTATAGAGGCCGCAAATTTTGCCTCGCAAGGGTTTTTTAACGTGCAGCCGGCAAACGACTATACGGGAGCAACGGCTTTACTTCCCTTACGAAAGAAGTGCGTGATCTCAGGATTTCCCCCTGAAAAAATCCTCGTCCTCGGGTATCAGAGGCGATCACGCAACTACTGAGACTGATATGGAGACTATGACGAAAAATAACTTAATGTATGTACTATCAGTTAGTTGTATGAAATAAAATATACACGTTTCACTGCAAGCTTTTTGATCACCCCTCGTAGATAAATAAAAAAAAATTAAGTATGGCAGAGTTTTTTTTTCCGTTACTAAAAATAGTTGTGCATTTTTCCATTAGTGGGAAGTTTCAAATACAGTCAATCAAGCAGACGCCTTCGTTTCAGTTTCCTTTCCAACGCGGATTTATACCAGCTTGAGGATGCGCGCTTCGTTGTAGTTAATAGATAGCGGGACCAGACTGTAGGTAAATTATTCGTCGGCGTCAGCGTATCGATCAAATGGGGCCTATTTTGAAGATGGCAAAATAAATTTGGATGATTAAGCTTGTATTTTCTGTATTTATTTGATTAATTGGAACCACTAAGAAATTTTTCATTTTTTTTTTCGTTTTATAATCAATCAGTCCTAACTTTTGAAATAAGCCTCATATTGAGTGGTCAGTACTATATCACAGATGAACCAAGGGCCAGGAGTCGAGTGCAGGTCGCGGAATTTTTCATCTTAAGTTGAAGCAGAGCTTCAGTTTTCATCCTTTCAATGTACAGTATTACTTAATAGTATTACTTAAAGAGCCTTGCGTTTATTGCATGTGTGGCAGCAATACAAGACCAACATGCAATTTCATCTTAATAATGTTTAAATAATTATTTTCTTTTCCTTTCGAAAGTCATCAACCTTTTGCTGGTTTGTGTTTCGTTGCATGAGAAGCTGTTCGTTGACGGCGGCCGGTTTTTGCTGAGCAGCCGGCGACCTTCTCCAATTGCGCAGCTTCCTCTCAATGACGCTTGATTAAGTAGAAGGAGAAAATTTTGAATGGCTTAAAATCCAATTCTTATTCATGATGCTCAAATTGAGAAAATAAAATGCGTAGTAAAATAAAAAGAATAAAAGAAAGAAAAAAATCTCAGGGAAATAAAAGTAAGTTAGGTAAAGAGAGTGCGCTGGATAGAAAGAGAAAGAGAAAAGAGAAAGAGAGAGCGATAGGTTCCTTTAAGTAATAGATAGCCATCCGAGCGGAGGCGATTCAGGAGACTTTGACCGGAATGCACGAGGATTCCATTTCACCTCTGACAGCCAGAATTCCCGCGACAATTCGCGCGCAGGATGTACCAATTGATTTCTGGCGTGAATCGAGCCTCGTGCAATGGCAACAGATTGGCTGCGCCGCTCATACCGACTACCAATGACCCCAGTGTCTCCTTCCGTTTTTTCTCCTTCTTCCGAATCCCACCTCTTTGCGGAGGGTGCGTGCAAAGAGGGGGTATTTGTATTCAGACGTTTCGAGACGGCAGAGCCTTCCTTCACCACGAGCAGAACTCATGAATCAAACGGAGGGAGATAATGGCCCTCCTCGTCCCCAGAGTGCGATCGACCCCCACACGCACACACCCGCCTTATCCTCCACCTACCTACCCCGTCTTTCAAATAATGAGCCCCTCTCCGTCTCCCGTCATTCCAATGAAGAAAATGAAGGAACAATGAGGGAAAAGAAGAAGAAAAAAAGGACCCCCTCCCCACTCCAAACTCTTTCAACGGATACAAAGACGCTGATTCTGAAAGCCTGTCGGAATTTATTATCCACTCATCGATTAAAACATTTGCTTCTTTTCCTTCCTCATTACGATACATAAGAATACATTCTGGCACGTACTGTTCATTTACAGGGAATTGTTCCCTGAAACACACTGGAGACTCCAAGTTCATTTGGAGTGAAAGAGCAGCATTGATTCACGCAAGACTCGCAGAATCCTGGGAAGGGGTATACAAGTCATGAAGGTCTCTTCTCCATCCTTAATGCCGAACTAAAAGGAAAAGAGGTTTTTATGATGATTGTTGTTAACTTCTTTTAAAAGGAGTGAGATATTGTATAAGCTGATGTATGAATAAGTACAACTTTGTGAATGGGTGAATAGTCTATAAATGAGGGTATATAATTGGGCCCGTGCGAATAAAGCGTGAAACCATAAAAACAAAATGTTTATGCATGACTTATATAAATTAAAAAAAAATAACGGGTGTGTTTAAAACCGCACGACCGAAGTGAAAACTTCTATGGCGATTGTAATAGATTCTAAGTAATATACAGGGTGGGGCAGATATTTGAGAGCAAAACGACGTCCACTTAAGATACCACAAAGCCTTTAATACAATTTACATTTTGATTGATTGATTGATTGATTGATTGATTGATTTATTGCTACCAATGATAAGGATAAAGGTAGCTCGGTGCCACACAGGAATCCCCACCAAGGCACCGAGAACAAAGACAAAAAGACAAATACAAAAAACAAAAAAAAACAATACGTATATATTAATCAAGTTATTGATAAAATTATATAATTATATAAAAGACAATATTATAAAAAACAATCCAAATTACTCTTAGCATTATGCAGTTGATTAAAACAAGATAAAATTTTGAATAATAAATTAAAATGAAAGCAAGGAATATAAAACAATTCTCGATTTCTAAACCGTGTATTACAATTAAAGTTTAAGTAAGCCAAACAAAAAGGCTTACAAAGAACTACAAAATACATATTGTTATTCAATAAAATCACCGTCCGCCGCAATGACAGTCTCCACACGATGTCGGAACTGCCGGCAGACAGCAATGAGGGTGGGTCTTCTGGATTTCTGCCATTGCCTCCACAATAGCTGGCCTGAGAGCTTTAACTTGGTTGTATGGATGCTTGTTGAACTCCCTCTCAACGATGCCCCAGACGTAATAGTCCAAAGGATTGAGATCAGGGGAGCTGGGGGATCACATGTTGGGAGGGATGTTGGGAGAGATGGTTCCTCCGGATGTTTCAGCTTGTTGAGGAGACGCTTGGCCCTGTCCAGTTGATTTTTCTTGGTTGTCTCGGACATGAACTGTCCCCTCCGCAACACATATGACTTGTAACGGAGGCATTCATGCACCACACGTCGAATGGTCGCCTCATTAACCTGCATCTCCCTTCCGAGTGCCCTTATGGACTTCCCAGGGTCCTCGTCGATTGCGGGTGAATTCGATGAATGGGGTGAATTCCGGCGTCCTGATATGGTCCGAGCGCCGACAATGTCGTTTCCTCTGTGAAACGGTTGGCACATCACCACTGGCAGCGTCCAGTTCTCTCCGAACTTTGAACACGAACGAATAGGCCACTTTCAGGAATGCATCTATCTCGGAGTTGGAGTGTCCTGCAGCCAAGGAGACGATGACAGCATGTCGCTTCATTTGCTGGGTTATCTTTAGATCCGCCATGTTTATCTACCTCGCTTCGGAATTTTTAAATAGTATGACGTATTGACTATTACGTCATAATTACGTGTTCTCAAATACCTGCCGCACCCTGTATATGTAAATGATATAATTATTATTAAGGATGTTATTACTTGGACGAATCAGAAAATTAATATTATATATGTATGCATTTTCATTTATTTTTATTCGTTTTCTCATTAGATCTACACATATAACTATGCATCAATTATCTGTTGAATTTTACTGCAGATTGTGTAAATCAATCAAGATCTAAGAAAGAAAAATGGGCTTATGGTAACTAAAATACGAGATAAATAGTTTTGATGCAAATTTATAACAAATTTATAACTAGGGGGAGGCCGTGGCCTGGTGGGCTTTCACTGAAACAACTTCAGTTAAGCAACATCAGGCACAGCTAGTCATTGGATGGGTGACCATCCGTGATTCTCGATCTTCCCCCCCCCCCCCCCGCTGCTGAGACCATCATACAGCAGTCGTTAATCCAGGTTCATCCAGGGACCCAACTCGTCGGCTTTTAGCCATACAGGCCCTGGATGGACGTATTAGATTATCAGCACTAATAAATAAATAAAAATTTCTCTAAATTTTTTAAAAAAAATCTCCTCAATTGGGTCATATTTGAATCTCTCGTCTTTGCATTGAAAGTTTCCAACGGTATCATATAGTATCGTAGAACATGTGCTACTAAACCAGTTTCTACTATCTTTAACCACACGTTATATTCATGCATGATACATCGTTCGTTACGAGTTGTTTGATATATTACATGACATGTCTTTGCATTGAAAGTTTCCAATGGTACCATAGAACACGCGCTACTAAACCAATATCGAGTATCATTAATTACTCGTTATAGTCTTGCATGACACGTCGGTTACGACTTGTTTGATATATTACATGCCATGTCTCTGCATTGAAAGATTTAAATGATACCATAGAACACATACTACTAAGCCAATTTCGAGTATCATTAATTCCTCCTTTTATTCATTCATGACACGCTGTGATGAGATGTTTGATATACATGTATAACATGGTATATATTAGCATTGACAGGTTCCAATTGTACCATATGGTACTATAGAACACGTGCTACTAAACCAGTTTCTACTATCTCTAATTACACGTTATATTTATGCATGACACATTGTTACGAGTATTTGATATATTATATGCCATATCCTTGCATTGTAAGTTTCTCGTATGTTACCATATTGTACCACGCAATATACGTACTAGTAAGGTTGAAATTTGTGGCCAGTAAAAATGGCATCTCTTAAATTATTATTAAGACATTTAATACCGTTATATAATTTATAAATTAATATTAGAACGCTTTTTAATCACTTAATGAAAGAATGCCATCGTTCGCGGTTTTTCTTTCTTTTGGAAAACGATAGATGTGTAAATCGCTGTTTTGGCTCCTTCTTGAGCAGTGGGGAACTCAACAATTTCACATCTTATAGAGCTTTTACAGCACGTGACCATATAATGCACTGTGGGTTTGGATGATTGTTTAGCAGGTCAGCCATGTTGGGTAACAAAAACGCTTTCGCACGCTATTCGCTATGGCAAGGTCAGCGTATTATACGAATCTTCTAAACAACAATACTCACAACAATACTTAACCGATTTCTTGAGTGAATGCGATGATTGGGAAAAGCGAAACTAGAGAGTGACGACTTTTTTGTGATCCATAACAAGGCCTGGAAGCGAAAAAGTCACCTGACCTTCGGGGTGCTAGCAACAATCCAACCTTCATTGTCTCCATCTTGGATGTTAACAATCAGTGGTTTTTCGTTTGTTGGAAACAATGAAGGTTGGATTGTTGCTAGCACCCCGATGGTCAGGTGACTTTTTCGCTTCCAGGCCTTGTTATCTCGTAGGCCTCGTGTGATCCAGTATGGCGGCATTGACGTCATTATGACGCGTCTGTAAGTGTTATAAACACTGGGTTTATACAAAGCGATTTTATTCCATCTCTACTTTGGAACCAATGTTAAACCCCGAAGCGAGAAGACTTCTTTGGAACCAATTCGAGTCACGTGACGAAGAGCATCCAGGACAGACGTCACACTTGCACTCCTTATAGAAACGAGTGTTTTATATACTTGGAAAATGGCGGAAGTTCAACCGTGTGGTTGGGATTCTGATATAGTGATTGTGTTAGAAGTGCAAAAAAGACCATGTCTCTATGATAACTAATAAATATAAATATAATAAATTTAAATAAAGTAGTAAATATAATAACTGATAAGATCAGTTACAAATTAACCACACTCCGCAACCGACCTCTACCGGCAAATCCACGAAACATGAGAAGTAACTCGACTGCAATGTAGACAGGCTGCGCTGCAGTGCAACGCGAAACGAAGAATGCAAATTTTTCTGTCATCTTTGCTTCGCTCCGTTTTGCTTCGCGTCGCGTTCAGTGTGTCACGGCCTTTATGCTTGTGCCTGCAAATATATCCTCTTTCATGACGGGACTTCGGGTAGACCGCCCAATATCGTGCATGCTACTCCTCAAGACTACTTGGTCAGATTACTATAGTCAAGTGACTTTTGAGTGCCCAGGCCTATCTTTTTCGTCGATTGCGGCAGAGCGCAAGACCAACGTGCGGAACTTGTATGAACGATACCATGGCGGGAGAAAAGTGGTAACTTTAGACGAAACATGGATTTACTTAAGCAACTGCAACAAGTTTGAGCAAAATAGGGCCCAAAAGACGCGGAGACTTTCTGCAAGGACAATGCAAGGAAACTTTTTCTAAAGGATTTATGCTTATCGCCGGGTTTAAAGGAAAATTAAGATTCAGCAAAAGTTTCACGAAAAGCAAAACTTAAGGCCGAATTCACACAACCACGAATTCCGTCGATATGGTCATGGAACCCAAAAATACTGTTTTCTGCCCAATATTAGCGCTTCTTTCACTGCAATTCCTTGTCGTTGACGCCTTCCCACGCGGAATTCGTCGTATGTGAATCCAGCCTAATGCCCCGCCTATTATCAGACAAACATACAGGAACCACTTTATCGTTCTGATATCCCACGTCTCTAACGTGTAGAAAAGAATCAGGCTTTGCTTCACAACACACTGCAAAATCGACGGTTGCCTTCATGAACAAGATGACCATAGAAACAGGAATCAGGGCAATCGACTTCAGTAATATTCCGGTGAAGTCGCCAGATTCTGCTCTTAGCCAGACCGACTAATTTAGCAAACGATTCGTCATATACGTAGTCAAGTTTGATGCATTTAAATTGGATTAAGAAGCATAAAGTGCATTTTAAAATTAAAACTTAATTTATACTCATTCCTGAGTGCTACTCATCCATTATCATTTAGAAGTAAGTAAAATGGTAAAAGCATAAAGAAGACTTTGACGAGAACTGGAACAATTAATTGAAGCAACACCGGAATATCTCGCTCATGCCATGTTAAATTTAACATCAGCAATTATGTTCTCATATATTTCACATGTAAATTTAAACAATTTCATAACAAAATTACATAATTTACTCTTATAGTTAAATTGAAGACTTATGATAAACTTTTCAATTTCGGCAACCACTTGCATCGTTGTTGGGCGCCTAAATAATGAATCGTCCGCGAAATGGAGTGTTAATGGCTTTCGCCGTTAATGACTCGCCTATTCTCTCTTAACAGACCGCAGGAATGTTTTGTGAATCTCTTTTTTCCTTACCCCCATCTATTGGACATGGTTGCATGATTAATAGAAGGCAAATTATTCTTCCCGTTCGATCGATCTGGAACGTAAGGAAGCCGGCTGGTTGGGCGCGCCTTTGACATCCAACAACTTCCTCGCCCAGTGACATGCTTCCAAGGAATTTCTAATCCACCATCCCCAGTAGAGAGTTTACAAAACAGAAATTTTCAATGCATTTAGCAAGAAAGAGATTTTCCAAACGGCCCGCTCAGTAATATTGGAATTCTCTGAATTCCTATAGAGACAGTAATCGAACTGTAAATCGAATGGGATGTAAACATGACATCCAGCAATAAATTGCCGGATTTTGGCAGTAATAAATGAAGGCATGCCTTGTTAATATAATAACAGTCTACCGTTGACGCAATTGACAGCTGAGATTATGAAAATATTTATCGATCAACATATTTTGTGCCTTACTTGTATTAGGATTACCCACCTGAATGTACGATTGTATTTAAGTAAGGTAAAACAGAAATGCGCCTGATGGCTGGACATCCTCCATAGGTCTGTTATACCCGCGACCCTAACGGATAAGCGAGTTGGAAAGTAATTAAGTAAGTACCCCTCCAAAAGAATGTGAAGCGTCCTAATTTACGTGTCTATGATGTCTAAGATAATATACACGGAAATGTCTTATTTGCGATCTGATAATGGTGTAGCATGGGTCGCTCAGCAAATTCCAAAATGGTAAAATCATACGACACAACGCCCGTAGAAGGGATTTGTCATTCTAAATACTGTAAGTGAAATCATTGTCAAGTGGAAATCTCAAGGAGCAAGTCGGTAAAAGCAGATAGACGTCATCGAGTACTAGCATGCGTGAAACGAAGTAATCGGAAACAATTGCTACAGTGTAGTAGCAAAGGAAGAAAAGAAACCACTATTCTACCACCATTCTACAAAATACAAACTCATATGCACCTCTCTGTCTCCTTCATCAGTGAGAAACAACGAAATGCCACTTCAACTTGGTCGCCTGAACAATCGGCATTCGCCGGGAACTGGGGTCCTTAGGTTTCCATGCAGTGCTGCTGCTCATAACCTCACATGAGCAGACTAAATGCGAAGCGACGTTAAAAATGATGTACAGCTCATCGTAACTGGACCAGGGAACAATGGAAACATCTCTTATGGCAGTCAGATAGTCAAATTTCGGTCTGGATGCCCGGAGAACACTTCATGCCTGACTGCGTGGTGCTCACTTTGAAGTTTGGAGAAGGCGGTTTAATAGAGTGGAGCTCATTTTCATGGTATGGACTGGGCGAAATTGTTTCTATAGATCAACTATGACGTCTGTAACTTATCTTGATATTTTAGACAATTCTGCACTGCGTAAAGATTGGATGATTATTTTACCAACATGGCATTGTTCCCTATCACAAAACAAGGTGTGTGCAGGAATGATTTGAGGAAATAGACAGAGCCCGGATATTCAGGGAGAATGGAAGAAAATTCCTGAATATTTATTTATTTATTTTTGCGGGTTAGAGGGAAAGGTTACAAAAAATTCCAATAGTGCCCAACGAGGCCTGTATGGTGAAAACCGACAAGTTAGGCCAGGCGGGCACAATGCAGTAATAAAATAAAAAAACAAAGGGTTGGTAAACTATAAATAATCAAACATTCAAAACATTAGTAATATCAAACAAGATGAAACGACCAGATAAAAATAAAAGGTCGATTAATTTGGCTTAACTCTCAATATAATGATATAATTAACTAAAACTTAGAAGTAAGTGAGAAATACTGACTAGAAAAACTAAACATTAAAGTAACAACCGATTACAAGGGCGCATCGAAACAATAAACTTAACATCTGTGAAGGGAAGAATCAGATTGAATATACCTAAATACTAACAAAGCGAGACATCCAATGGAAAGTCTTCATATCAGATGGAATATGCTGAAAACAAAAGTTACGTAATATTCTCCGGATCTAGTGTACCAATCTTTCCAAAGGCAGAAAGCCCAGCATTTTATATCGACGTGTAAAACACATCGGTTTCGGTAATTAAACAAAGAGACAGGAGGTCATATCTCATTTGCTATGAGAGTGTTATAATTATGGCTATCAAGATTACGTCGAATCGTAATAGGGGTCGATAATTGTAATATCAAATTGGAGGTTTTATAAATGAACGAACATACACATAAAAAGTAAATTTCATAAGTTGTAAAGATACGTAAAGAAGAAAAATAATGAGACATCAAAATCTGGTGGAAGGTCTTCCTCGGAGAGTAGAGACCCTAATACAAGCAGAGGGAGGGTCATAGTAATTTTTAAGTCATAGTTGCAGTGCAAAAGCATTTAAAATTACTCCCACTTCGCCCGGTCCTTCCAATATTCTGAAATTCATCATTAATCGTCAACACATTTATTCACTTGACAATGCCCTGTTTTAAGAGCGAACTACATTTATTCGAAATTTAACATCTCAACTAAATATGTTAAATTTTCAAAACAAACATCTAGAGTAAGTAAACAGATACATAGGAGAGGTATAAACCTAACGAATAATTTCAAAACGTTTCCGAAAGGCAGACCCTGAAACGATCTTGGTCGACCCTGTCAGCAGTCAGTTCATGTTTGCAAGGTGTCCATTTGCCCCCTCCTCTCGCGTGACGCTTAAGAGTTCAAGAACTGCCTCAATCCTAAATCTCCCGGGATCCCTTTATTTGAAATCGGCCACTGACGAGACAGCTGGCAATCTTAATTATCTTCTCGTGTCAGTCAGGCACTTATCGATCTCTTTTCTAAGTGGCGAGGCATAAAAATTAGCGCCGCCGAACCGAAAACACTTAACCCCTTGCACCATAACCGCCGAGTCAATTTCTAATTGATAAACGTACCAAAAGTCTCTCTCTCTCTCTCTTCCAAAAATCAACGTTACTTTATGATGAATGTCTACAAGTTATAGGCCCATTTACATGCAGATTATGAAATATAGATTAAGAGCATCAACAGAAATTTCCCCATAAAGCCAGGAAAAGTTAGCGCGGCGAATGCGAGTTGAGGGAATAATTGTGCTCGGGAGGAAACGTTAAGAGGAGAATTGGGTGGAATGCACAGCACACGTACATAGGTATCGTTTCTTGTTGGTCGGAAGAACTCTTTAACGTAACTTAACGCTAAAAACGAAAAATTCGGTACTGAAACGTCGACGGAAAAGACAAAGAAAAAAAAAAGAAGTTTAAGCCTCTTCATATTTTACTCCAAAAAGGAGGAGGTAAAATGCACGCTTTATCTTCTTTAGCACACTCCAAGAAGTAGAGTTCATTAAAAATGCATAACCAATTAGGAAATAAATTACTTAACATACGAGACTCCTGTTTAGCGTGAGATTGCAATTCAAATTGGAGAAGCGAACGCAGTCGAGTGGATTGACTCTTCAACATCTTCAAGTGGAAGGGATTTAAATAGAGAAGTTTTTTGCTTTTAAATAACAAAAAAATTGCATGGGCGCGTTTTGTTCTTATTTTGAGTGCTTAAGAAATAGTGTAAAGATCTAATTAAGCTTCTCAAGTCATAAAGCGACTGGCAAATATGCTAAAAATATAAGAAATTTGGTTTTAGTTTTCAGAACATGAAAAATTCCGCATTCGTTTATGAGTTTTTTGACAGAAAAGCCCAAAGAAGTTGATTTTCTCGAAAGTAATATACCACGGCGAGTCTAAAGTTGAAAAATGACACCGTAATAAGGAGTCTGAGTATTCCACCATCAATGTGAGTACTTTCGACCCTGATCTAAGCTTTCTCTGACGTAATAATGAATCCCGGCAGCTTCATAAATGGCAGGTTGGCCGGAAACTAACTCCAAATTATTGTGATTCGCTGAAAACCAATGTGAAGCCTGCTATTCGATCCAAGCAGCGGGGACTACTGCCTCTAGGTGTCCCTTTGCTGCACCACCTAAACTCTGCCAGATACACCAAGGCTTGTTTGTAGAAACTGAAGCATGCCATATCTTCCTTATTCTCCAGATTTGGTACACAAGATCATCGATACGTGGTCCTGTATCAAGATTGTAATCTCATATGCTTTGAGACTAGAGACACCGTATGCAAATGAAGAGTCTTTAAAAGGAGGGAGACGTGCTCTATAATCCCAGAATTTCAACATCGTCAATGCATCCAGGAAACGATATTCATGCAGGAGGGTATACCTACCCACGTTACCCAAATTGTTCAATAGGCTAACAACTCTATAGTACTCGGGTATTCAGCCGCTGTTTTCCAACAGCTAGGCCTCTTCGCTCACCTGATCTTATTCCATGCGATTTCTGGTTATGGCGCTTCTTAAAGGATCGGATTTACCAAGAAAAACCCGTAGTGCTGTCGTAACTGAAAGAGAGCATTCGTCAGTATGTTCTAGGGATTAATGCGGATTGCGTTCAGCTGTGGAAAACACGGTTTTGCGCATGGAATGCTTTCTGTTAACACAAGGGAACATATTGAATGTTTGTGAAACGATTTGTCGTAAAGCTCTATATATATACAGAGCTTTAATTTGTCAGGGTGCGTAATGCCATCTATCGGCGATCTTTTGTACCAATTTTTGTTATTTAATATATGGCGAGCGCATCATCTGCATTGTCTTTTTCGAGTTTCGATGTCATTTGCTCTAGTAGAATCCCTTCCGCGGCCCTCTCGGTTACGGAACTTTAATTTCAATAACCATATAGTATAATGTGAATGGAAGGGCACTTATCGGACAAACTGTATAAGCCTGTCAGCATATTATAGGTAATAAAGAACGTTAAGTATGTCAGCATATTATAGGTCAGCATATTGTATGTCAGTTGTTGTAAAATTAAGTTGATGTTTGAGGAAACTTTTATAAAACCAGGGATTAAAAAAAAAAAGAAACGTTTATTCCAGTCTTTCTTCAGTTTTCCCAACTCCTTACATTGTATCGTTTTCTTTAATCATTAGATTTCTAAGAAAGGGGGAAATGAGGAGTCGTCGTGTGATCTTTGGCCTGGCACTGTGTTCCTATTTTTCTTTCCTATTGTGGCGCTGAAGGCTCTATTACCTTCTCTGATGAACTTAGGTCAGTCGATCAGCACCAGATGGAGCTTTTGCCGACAGGGGTAGGGGACGTCAAAAGGAGGGGTAGTGAAAGGTAAGGAGGCGAAGAACATAAGAACGAAATGGAATCGAAGACCTATAAGAGTGGTTTATGTCCGATGGCGGCAGGGATGAAAAAGAAAAAGAAAGAGAAAGATTGGGTGTTGTGTCGGAGTGAGATAGAGCAAAATACGAAAAAAAAGACAGATATGACAAGAAAGGAAAGAGAATAAAAAAAATCCCTTCTAACCTTTATAGGAAAACGTACTCACTTGGTGGCTTAACTTCGTAATCTCTTGGATAATTTTTTCCTATTAGAAATGAGATTCTCAATTGCGAGATCAGACAGAGTTGAATGCACGGGGAGAGAAAAATTAAATCTTAAATTAAAATAAAAAAAAAATTGTCTGTTTACTTTTACTATAGTTGAAGCCGTCGTTTCAACTTGTATCTGACGCGTGTGAGGGTAGCTTACAAACGTATGAGCTAGATTTAAAAAAAAATCTGAAAATTATAGTAACAAACCAGTGACCCATTAATTAATGAGACAAACTACTACTGAAAGGTGAAAATGGCCACAGTCACATAGACCATTAGAGACTACAGCAATTTTTCATATATAATATTTCTTTGAATAATCGCCGCCCTCCAATAGACACCGCGGCCCAAAAATTAAAGTGAAATAAACGCCGCGGCTTTTATTTTGGAAAATGAATTACCAATTTATTATTATTTTTTAAAGAAATTTTGATTATTAAAGTAGATGTAAGGTAACTTTATTGAGAAAACAAACAGAAATTTAAAATGTTTAGCCATAAATTTAAAACAAATTAAAAAAGGAAGCAAGAATTTAACACACACATTTAACATTACATTATTGGAAGAAATACAGTAGTCCAACTTCTAAGGGTTTTTTTTATGTAATTTGTAAGCGTTCGTATACAATTTATTGTTGAAAGGAAGTAAACGCCTATTATTCATCTCTCTCATAAGGCTGGGTTCAAATGATCGCGTGTCTCATTTTTGGGTAGGCGTTCAGATGAATGTAACATCACCATTTTTAGATCTCAACCAATCTAAACTGATGCGCTGAACGAGATGCATATAAAGTTCGAGCTCAATTTACGAACTACATTGTAAATGACAGAAAATTAGAGTTGCAGGATAATATGATTTAACACTGTTAAATAAAAATACATGCATAAATCAATTTTAAAAAAGCTCCTTTTCTTCCAATTTTTTTTTTTTTTTTCAATCTTCATCATTACAAAAAATCAAAACCAGTTACTCCCACGTCCTTTTCTTCATTATTTTATTGGAATATTCTTTTGATTTCATATCCCAAATTGCCGGCCTTTTCTCTATTACGTCGATAAATAGCTCGATACTGAAGTCGTCCTAGTCCACTTTCCGTACTTTCACTGACCCTCCATATCTCCGATTGCTAGGAGTCGCGCGGATAATCTTGAAAGTTAGTACTTCAATATACGCGAGACAAGATACCGGCTACAGAGCAACGGTGTTTTTGGACAGGTTTTGCAACGTATTGTCGTGTAGCAACGTGGGTCTAGCGTTGTCGTGTTGGCTATTATCCCATTCCCAGTGATGGTTTCCAACGGTTTAGAAGTTCGTAATAAATAATGCCCTTCTGATCCCACCAGATGCATAACAATTTTCGAACAATGGACAGTCGAGTTGAAGCGTTGAAGTTGTTGGATCTGGTTCACATCATAATGACAACTTTGAAATCGCCGAAATTACTCTTTATATATAGTATCCGACGGAGTATGATTGTCGTAAATATTAGCAAGCATTCGGTGCGTTTCACAGCACTTTTTTTTAAACTACAGTAATGGAGTAACACATACCACTGCAAATACCACTTTGTTGGGGTAAATGTTGTCATCTTCGACGTGAAAAAAATGTTTACGCTTCTAATGAATATCTACTACTGTGATTCAAAGCTCACAAATACATCTTCAAAACACAATATAGTCGTTCTTACATGCAGTCCAAAAAGATCGGTCCGCAAAAACCAAGTAAGCGTACCAAAAGAAACTCCTCACCTCACACGTTAATCTCCTGCAAGAATAACTTTAGTAAGTACCATCGTTTGCCTGCTATTCATTTTAAAAACTGTCAGTCCTTTTTAACGATTCTTCCCATTACTTATGACAACTCAGAATAATTCTCAGTCCTAGAAGATAATTTATGTTGTTTTTATCCGTTGTATTCTATTCTTAACCGTTGTTTTTATAATTTAAATAAATGAACTGAAAAGTGTTGTCATTTTACTTCTTGTTCTGGAAGTAATGTCATTTCAAAAGAATCTTTATATCTACTTTGAAAAATTTATGAATAAAAAATATTTTCAAAATAGTCATGACATTCCAAAGTTTGCAACTCCACTTCTATAATCTAAATAAATTAAAAACTTTATAATATGATTTTAAAGTTTACTGTCGGCATTAATTGCTTATCCTTTCACAAAAGTAGCTTTCTCCATTTACACTCTTAATAGCATTGCAGCACATGTGGGCATTTTTCCTTCTACCAGTGAAAAATCTAATTGCCAAAGTGCCCGAGTTCTGACTCCAATAATAAATTTTTCATATTTTTCTAAAGTAATTTCAAGACCTTCCGCTATGAAAATTCCAGCTTGCTACGTGCCGGAACAACCGCCATTCCACAAATTGGATGGCCGTTTTTAAAGTGTTCACGGAAAACGAGGGTCCGTATCGATGATAAATTATGCCATAATTGGTCGGCTGATATTTGTGTTTGATGTGTAGTTCACGCTAATATTTGTAATTGAGCTCCATCGAGCGATCATTACGCCTTTCCAGCATACACTCTCACACACACCGTTTAATCCCCTCACGTCAGACAGAAAATTGACGTCAAAAAATAAAATATTCAAAAGGACCCAATCTACATTACGAGCGCATTTCAAACGAGAGAGAAGTGCAACACTTTTCAGATACGAACCAAGACTGTCAGTATATCAGTGACGTCTTTTAAGAGTTTTCAACTATTTTTTTTTAAATATAAAGAAACATGTGGTGCTATTGGAAACCAATGTAAACCATATCCTCTATTGTTTTCTGTTGTAAACAATTTTTTCTGAACCAAAATCGGTTTTCTTTTAACCGAAACGGTTTCTCTTCGAAGGAAGACAAAGATTCATACACGCAACATAAACCTTCAGATTTAATGGAAAACCAAAGGCAAGCCTATTTACAAAGGCAAAATGGGTGGTGGTTGCGGGGGAGTTAATTATAATGGCGATGAAATAACGAGGCAACGTGAGGAGCTTCGGCTATTTGTCGTAATTGTTTTCCTCGAGCCTTTTGCACTGGAAAAAGGCCGTGTATGTATGACTGTGTGCGTGTTTGTCTATGTGTGCGAATAGGGAGGTGAAGTAATGAAGGGAGGAGTGTGTGTGTGTGTGTGTGTGTGTGTGTGTGTGTGTGTGTGTGTGTGTGTGT